>JAYESA010000019.1:141963238-141983238 GCA_036927795.1 Iris macrosiphon | reverse complement strand
CCTCAATAAATTAATCCTAAATAATACAAATTAAATTCATAACCCTAGATTCTGGTCAGGGGTTTATCTAGTGGGCTTCTAGGTCAAGCCTACTACATATTAATGAACACTATACAATATAATATATATACATACACATATCATGCAATTATTTAAAATAAATACACACAATACCTATAATATATAAAATGACAAAATACCCCTATTTCAGAATGTGGTAGTGACAGTATGTGCTTCATGCCACATAGATTCTTTGATGCATGTGCCTTGTGATATGAGCACATATTTTCAGGATTTTTTCCATACTTCTACAAGACCCCCTTCAAAGTTTTCAAACTTGAACAAGTTTGGGATACTTTGAACAAGAAGCATGGACGAAAGGGCTAGGTGTCGCATAGTTCGCTTGTTGCATAGGCTTCTTATCGCATGAGCTTGATATTGCATAAGAGTCTTCCAAGCTGTCAAATCTTAATAAATAAAATATTTACCTCAATCTTCGAGCATATTTTTTGGGATTCTAAGCCGTCTTTACATACGGACTCCGAGGTGACGATTCACAGTAGATAAAAAAGGATCATGAACCGAGGTAATATGGACGTGGCAAACATAGAATTATATACTGGAGTATCCTATTCAGAGGTTATGTAAACATAATAAGATTCTGAGCCTAGGGTAATGTCAAGACTATAGTTCATAGGTAGTATGGACGTGAACTAATGCCTGAGGGAACTAATTTTTAAGTAGTCCTAAAGAGAGTGTGTTGATGGAACTTAGGACTGCTCCACCTGGAAGCTTTAGAGGATCCATTATCTATTGCATATTCAGGACTCCTGAACACAGATAAAAGATTTATGATACATGGTGGGGGATAGATGTCACACTGTATATTTGCATCTGCTGGGGATAAACAAAAATATAAATACTGTACATTTCAATCAATCTGCTAGGGATGGGGAAGTACATGTCTAACTTAGACGTGGTACTTTTTGAGGAACTTGCCATTGATTGGAATCATCAATAAGTCTCCGTTAGGTTTTGCAAGTCTATAGGCGATGTTGGAATACACTAATTCCACGATAAAGGGTCTTCCCACTTTGCTTAGAATTTTTCTACCATCTTTTGTGTCATGACTATCAGTCTTCTCACTCCAAAGACGAGGTCACCAACTTGGAATGCCCATTCTTTTACCCTTTTGAGCTAAGAGACATCTCTCATCGAGTGCTTCCAACTCATGTAGTCATCGATGGTGGTTTTTATCAGCTATCAAATGGTTGGAGATGGCTACCCGAAGTAAGGGAATTTGGACCTCCAGAGGGAGGAGTGCTTCACTTCAATAAACTAGGGTGAACGACATATAGCCAGTCGGAGTTTGGACTACTGTGTGATAGGCCTAGAGATATTTGCCATATTTCTCATTCCAGTCACGTTTGTTAGACGAAACAAACTTTTTGAGAAGCTTTATGATAATATAATTAAATGCTTCTTATAATCCATTCGCTGCTGGATTGTAGGCGGTCGAAGTTATATTCTGAATTCAGTTTTTATCGCAAAATTGGTAGAAAGTGTGGCTTTCAAATTGCGGACCATTATCGTGGATGATCCTCTGAGGCAGTCCGAAGTGGTAGATGACATGGCGTTTAAAAAAAGTGATTACGTTTAACATTTTTACTAAAACAAGTGGTACAACTTCTTCCCACTTTGAGAAGTAGTCCGTTATGGCGAGAATAAAGTGGTGCCCTTTTGATAACGGTGTGCTAATTGGTCTAATGATGTCCATTCCTCATGCTTCAAACAGCCAAGATGCCACAGTCGGGTGCAAGAACTTTGAAGGTTGATGGATGAAGTCTATTTAGATTTGGCACATCCTACATTTCCTGACGTAGTCGACAATATATGCTACCATTATCGGCAGTAGTAACCCTTGCGTTAGAGTCGATCCTGTAGCTTTGAACATGGTTGATATACGCCACAAACACCATCGTGAGCTTCACAGAGTGCCTATTTTGCTTCGGCGTCTGATAGGCATCATAGCAGAAGTCCGTCATACGATCGACGATACAATATTTTGGCAGTTGTATCATAATAAAATTGGAGGTAGTGCCTTCTAACGGAAGTGGCTTCCTTCGGGTCCTTTGGAAGGATTTTATAGACTGTGCATTCTATAAAAGGGAACCTCCAATCTTTGGCATTAATGTTCGTCTCCGTCGAGTAACTCAAACATATTCAGAGGTTGTTTTTTGGGCAGACCAGTTCTTGACCGACTACTGTGATCAGTTGGTGGATATTAACCGGGACTGCCAGGGAAGCTGCGAGACCGGCTAGAGTGTCAACCTCGATGTTTTATAGCCGTGACAAGTGCTCTATGAAGAAGCGAAGGTGGAAATTATGCTGGTCGCGGCTTGGTAGTAGAGGATTAAGTCCTCGTGCCAGACCTCGTATTTGCCTCGGACCTGACTAACTATCAGCTTAGAGTTGGCATAGGCTTCTACATAGTCCACCACCACATGTTTAGACCTGTTTAGCCAGTTAGTTCACAATAATGAAGATGTTATATTCTGCTACATTGTTGGAGCATGGCTGCGTGAGTGAATAAGCGTGTTGGATGACTAGGTTGTCGGAAGATATCAAAACTACTCCCACCCTTGCGATAATATCTCCTTTGGGCCCTGTTCTTGAAGCACCATCGAAGAACATTCTCCAAACATACTCTTCTGTTATTATGTTAGACTCTAATACTTCATCCAGGATCTCATCATAGAGTTATAATATTTTTGGCAACGGATGAAGTGCCAAAAAGTCGGCCAATGCTTAGCCCTTCACTGCATTCTGTGGGATAAATACCATATCGTATGGTGACAACAGTATTGCCCATGTAGCCAAGCAGGAGTTAAGTGCCCCTGGCTTGGTCATGAGGACTCTGAGGGCATTAACTCGGGAGATCACATAAATTGTTTGCCCGACCACATAGTGACGGGTCTTTTATGTAACGACCTGCTCTGTGACAATACGGAGAGCCGATTCAAACGGTGCAAGTACAACGACCCATCCCGCCTAACTCGGCAAGAAGACTCACTCGATACAAAGAAGACCAGACTTAAGACTTTTCAGGCGCACTAAGATTATTGTTCAACCGATGCGAATTATCGCTACGGTGGGTAGCTACGATGAACCTATTTTGCTTAGCCTGCACACTTAAAAATACGGACGATATATGCTAGTCGCTAGGCAAATCATCCCTTGCATGCAAATAAAGAATACAACACACCTAGCTAAGAGAATAATCACATCTTGTATTACTTGTCTAGAACAAAAAAAATAAGTAACTTGATAGATTTCCTTATGCGTTGATCTATATGCCTCTACACGAATTCAATCCTCGCACTATCCTTATAGATTTGATCAAGTAAGATGCACTTATGTTTCGAGTAGACTATTTACATGTTCCTTATACTGTACTGCTTCACATATTTGCTATGCTCATCACGTAGAAAATGCCATATTTCAATGTTTGTTACTTAGACTCGTGTGCCGACTTGGAAATACGACACGATACGAGTCTTGAATTACCTGGTTATATTGGAAGACTATCAAATAGTCGTTCCATCAAGTCTGAACATGAAAGTATCAAGAATAATACTATATTTCCTTCATGTTATCTTGTAATGCCTCGTATGTTAACTTAGTATTTGATCATCATTGGTTATGGACAACTCGTGCACAGGCTCATGGTTCCTGCGGACGGTATGCCGGGGTCATCGCGGCCGATCCGAACTGGACATAAACATTCTAATAGTGGTCTGTGTCGGATGGAAAGGCATGTAGCAGAATTCGCTACCTGTCTTGTATCCCATTTCTGTCCCAAGACTATAACTTGTCCACAGTGGCTCGTTAGGTCATAAGACCAAATATGTATAGTTAAATATATTGTATACATGGCGACAACCCACGTATGGGCTCGTATGGACTTGAGGCAAGTAACAGATGCACGACGTACTCTGTATGTAGATCTTTAATGGAACCAAGTAATTTGAACCTCTGTACACACCTGAAAGATCTGAGTATAATATGCCTGAACAATCTAGTGCAACACATCTGTGTAACCAGAGTAACTCGTTCACTTAAGTCAGAAATAAGCTTGTGACACTTGTGTTTTCTTATACGATCCCTTAATTTTAGTGTATATATTTATGCTTGGTTTAACTTAGTTTAACTTGGACAGGAAAGGACGAATGATAAGTTGGTAAGTTTCGTCGTGTTACTCTTATATCGCACGACACACTGCAACATGAATTAGGCTGTAACATTGCCATAAAACTGATCCTAAGGCAAGACTAGAAATACAACATTATAGATAATACACTAAACTAATGTAACGTATTTGTATTTGTTGAGCGGGCGAGAAGCCTCCCCACCAGTGCATTTAATGTACTGATAAACCACTTGGTTGCTTGCAAGGTGCGAAAGAACCTCATTCGGTGCAAAAATCTCTTCGTACGCGCTAGGGCGTAGAGATAACTCTGGAGCCTTGGAGCGTTGCTTCCCAAATTGAAGCATATACACATGACATAATTTGTCAGAATATCGCCTATGTATTATTCCATGTTGTAAGCCACTTGGCACATCTTTATTATTTCGAGAGAGAGCATAAGCGACTTGTAATCTCGACCAAGCGCCGATTGTAATATTTCTTGATTATCAATAAAGATTTTTAATTTTATTCCATACTTGTGTTTATTCAATTCTTCCTCTATGACGATCTTGTGAACTAGTTATCAAACTATTGCTGCATTGGGGACTATCTGTGCAACTCTGTGGGATTAGCAAATCAATGCATGTTCAGACCTGGTCTTGCGCGAGTGCAACTCAGGCTCGCACATCATCACTGTCACGCCCCAGTCCTAAATTACGCGGGACCAGGCCACGTGGCATTGGCCAGCTGACACGTCTTCGAGGGAATACCCAATTTATTGGGCTCAATGAGACGTCCTACACTATCCTAAAATACTAACAAGTCTAGTACTAGCATATAACAGGTAACATCTAATCTCATCCACAATATATCAAGGAATACTGAAATAAGTACTGGAATATAAGTGCTGAGTCTGAATGTCATAGTACAAACCAGATATATCTGGTGGGAACAAACTCACTACAAAAGCTAAATAAGAGTACTAAAATATAGCCTGACTAGAGCATCGTCTAACTAGATAATGAGGCTCCAGCTCTAGATGGTGAGTTTACCAAAGATCAGGGGGACTCTGATGGCAGCACCTCTAGCTCCTCCTCTGATGCGTACCTCGTCTCCTTCCCAGGTCCGTATACCATTGGATAGTATGTCTCATCTAAATCTGGAAGGGATCCAGGTCCCCAGTGGGACATAGCAAGATATATAAAAGTAAGCCATATATAAATACTGATTAAAATAAATAAGGGTGTGCTAACCATTTAAGTGAATGCAATGTGAAGACAACCTTGGTACGTATGGGTAGGCGTAGGCATATAATCCACTCTCCGAAGAGCATGATATCTAAACATGTAACGTCCATCATTTCGAAGAATGAGGTATCTGCAAATATATACGTCCGTATCGCTCCGAAGAACGAGGTATCTGAATAAAAGAGGTTATTGGATCCGTGGTCCTCTGGATACTACGAAATCCAATGTGTGTATCCCATACGCCTACTAGTTGTCTTCCCCGTCCAATGCGGATATGCAAGTCGAATACACAACATGCATACCACGTAGCTATATGCCAAGTCACAACTTTCTAGATAATCCTGATTTCGTACTAAATCGTGATGTGAGTCCCACGTACCGGTAGCTAGTCGAGTATGCGAACCCGCATCCCAACATGAGTTACAATCGTGATGCGTGTACAAGTGTCAGGATCTAGGAGGATATCAGAATACCCTCACATCTGTAGGTGATTCTGTTAATGTCTAAGTCAGTTATACTACGTATCGACGTATTTGTCCACTGCACCCGAGTCAATCTCGGGCGCACACAGTTATATGTATATTGTAACAGGATAACATACAATAATTTATAATTTTAAACAGTAAAGATTTGGCAAGGTATACTTGCCGAGCAAGACTTCGGTATAGTGCACGTCCAATATTGTTTTTAAGTTTTGGTAAAATAAGTGGGATTAGAGTTTGGGAGAGTTGTAATATATATAGGGATAAGGAGGCGGTGGGGAAACTTAGTGATTAAGAATTACTGCTACTGCTGCTTTCTTTCATTGGTTTTAGTTTCGGTTGAGGAGAGTTTAGGAATAATAGAGATGAGAGACGGTGGAATGAGGCGTTGGGGTTGCTGCTGATATTTTTCTCACACGTACGAAGAAGGAGCAAAGTTAGTTTTTGCTACTGCGGTTGATATTTCTCTTCTCCTAACGGGTCGGGGTAGGGGCTAAACGGGTAGTGGGTTTAGGATAGAGGGTTTGGGTTTCGGGTTGTGATCCTATAAGAATTTCTATTTTAATTAATTATACCTATATATATATATATATACATAACTATACATAGAAAATTCTGAAAATTATATCTTGGTGCATACGGTTAAACTAGCAACTGTCCAAGGGTCTCTTGCATGGAATAATTTAGGAAATTTTTTGTAATGGCTCCATAAATCCTCTAAGTGCTGAAACTTCTCAAAATAAAATCTAATAAAATCTATTCTCTCTATTTAGCTCATAACTATTATAAATAAATAATAAAATAATTTTCAGAATTTAGGGGTTTTACATTCACGCCCAAGCGAGGACGTTCCTTCCCTGCCGGGTCAGAGGCGTGATATAATGGTATCAGGGCACGACTTTACTTCCTTGGACTTCATATTGATTTTCTCTGCTTTGAAAGTTCGTTCATGGGTTATGTACATACGCTCTCTCTCTTTGTCCTATTGGGTGATCCATATATATTTTAAAAAGTGCATGTGTATGATGTACAAGATCGTTTTGTGAAGGCCTTTGGGCCGGACTGTGTCAGACTTCGTGGGAATAGACTTGTGCTAGAGTTAACAAGATATGTGCGAACCCGAATACATATGCACAAATACTAAAGTGCATTAGTGTGCGAGACTAGAATATCGTTCGAACAAGATAGCTATGCACAAAACCTTTCGGCTAAGTCGTGTTGAGTATCGGGCCAAAACCCTTAGGTGCGAGCAAGTTTGTGAGTGAGATTGGGATATCGTTCGGATAAGGATAAGTCAGACTTAGAATGGAAATCGATAGAGACATTATTGAATTATTGCTAAGGCAAATATAGAGGATCGTGCTTGGATTTTGAAAAATGGTTTGAACTGATATTCGTGTCGGTAAGTAAAAGTCAAAATATAGTTTGCATACATGACTATCGATAGAGGTATATACCAAACTAAAATTATAGAGGTGATGCTAGGGGATCTTGTATAAGTTTTAAGGAATGAATTGGATGTACGAGTGAAAAATATGAATGCAATTGAGAACTTATTTGGATGACTCAATTTCTAAGTGGTGTATGCAATAGCCCCGGAATAAATAAATGATTTGAGGATATATAGAGTTTTGAGAATTTGTCGAGTAGCTCGAACCTGAGTGGTGTATAGATCATCTTAGAAAAGTTTAAATGAATCGAGGATTATGTACAATTTTGAGATTGAATACTTGAGGATGCGATTGAAGTTAGCCTGATTGGAACGATAGCGCGAATGAAGGATAACACGCATGGAAATTTGGATTTAGTAGGATATCCCATGATAGAATTTAGCTTGAGTATAAATATTGTGGTTTCAAAATTGAATAAGACTTGATATGATATCGGTAGTTGGAGGTTGGCCCGGATTGATAGAATTTAGAGAATTTTATGGTTCAATGAATTAAGGTAAGCGATAATCGATTAAACCTCAGATTTGGACGAACGATCTTAAATCTAGTTCAAAATATAGCACTAGACATCAGGCCCAGATGAGAACGATTATCTTGTGGGAGCGTTGGCGTGGTAATTTTATGTCCAGAGGGGATGATCAAACTCATAGGAGATCAGGGCCTAACATCTTCGATGATTATGCATACGAACTCGATAAAATGGAACGTAACTAAGGTGAACATATTTTGGATTGAGGATTCGAACTTAGTTTTTTGAGGAGTGCTAGAGGTTGACTATGGGTTGATCAAACGATAACCGTAAAGTTTGGATAAGACGGTTAGGTGAATTAGGATCACGACATGAACGATTATTAGATAAACATGACTTGATGGATTAATATATAACTTGGATGAAACAAAGTATAACGATAAGGTGTCTTGGTCGTTTCAATGATAACCATAACGTTTGAAATTCTTGCCTTGTACGAGCGATACTCCAGGTTCGCTGATGCTTACGCCTGAATAAGAGAGATTATCCCGCGGGAGCATTGGCGTAGTGATATCACGTCCAGCGGGGATGGTCAAACTTGTGGGAGATCGGGACATAACAAATAGAGGATTATTTTGACTTATGGTTCAATATGATAAGATGATTTTCAGGATACAAGTGAATCAAAAGTGTTTCGAGGATGAGTTAGTCTATAATGTGAAGTAAGACACGCTTGATAGTTTCATGAACGGATTCGTGAATTATGTTGGACGACTTAGAGTTATGATTGAGATCGAAGATTTAGAATTGAATTATGATTTGGTGGTCTAGACTTAGAAAAAAATGGATAAGTGGACTATATCAAACATATTTGAGGAGATAGGCTATGCAAATTGCTAGGTTTGACATGCGGCATTGATATATATTGAGGATTTGGCTGAACGGACTCGAACTTGTGCAACGATTGTGTAAATATGGTTAGGATGATCACTGCTCAATACTTAGATATCGTAGTGAAACGAGCTTGGGTAGAATACCCCGTACGAATGAACAAATGTTTAACCTTAGGAATTGGGACAAGTTTCGTTGAACGGATTGCACGATATGAATCCTGAACTTGAATATGTACCAATGACCTTGTGAGACGACCTAGTGATTAGGTAGACGACCATATGCCGAGTGAAAGAACTTATGTGACCGAATTTAGAGTATTACTTGTGAAATCCATAGAACTGGGACAAGAAGACTTAGAGTTAGGCTTTGAACGATAAGTGTGTGCTATGTTTGACATGAACAAAATAGGTGATAGGACTTGTACGCTAGTCGATAGATCAGATAGATCGTGCTTGATGTTAGTGCAATGCTTGGTTTTGAGTCGGATTAAAAATAACTTAGATTTTGGTCGACTCCACTCGAGGTATCATTGTGATCCATAAGTCGAGAACACTTAAGATTTTCATAAGTAGCTTGTCCGACTTTGCTATCTCTAAGTTTGGTTAAAATGCATATATTTGGGGGACATCTTGAATGTGTGTACAATCCAGACTCAGTGATATACTGAAATCGAGTGCATAGACTTCGCTATCACTAAGTTGGTTGAAATACATGTGTTTCGGGGATGACTTAAATATGTGTACAATTCAGACTCAGTGATATGCTAAACTCGAATGTAGTTGCAAGTGAATGTGTTAGATGCGCATGGATAAGTATAAACAATTTAGGTAAGTTAGTCTCAGCCATAGATCTTCGTATGCAATAGATCATGCCCCTCGTTAAGAGATATATGTTCTGTGCTAAGGCACAGTAGAGACCGAGTTAAAGAATACAACATTCAAGTAGATATAATCAGCTCAGATTGAGTGATAGAGTCATTCAATGAACCAGACCCAGTATACTTGCGACACAGAATAAAGAAGACGAGTTGGAAGTTATGTTCGAATGGGTCTGAGGATACAAAATAATATTCTTGAGTTAGATTTGATAGTATGCAATAGAACGTATTTTACCCAGGAAGTCTCAAGGACGAGATTTGTTCTGAGTGGTGTATAATGTAAGAACCTCTCCGTATCAATGCGGAGAGCCGATTTAAATATCACAAGTATAATGACCCATCCCGCCTAGCTCGGTAATAAGACTCACTCAATACAAAAGAGATAAGACCTAGACTTTCAAAGGCGCACTCAGAGTATCGCTCGACCGATGTGAATCATCGCTAAGGTGGGTGGCTATGATGAACCTGTCTTTGCTTAGCCTGCACACATAAAAATGCAGATGATACATGCTAGTCACTAGGCGAATCACCCCTTACATGCTAATAAAGAATACAATGCACCTAGCTAAGGAAATAATCCCATCTTGTATTACTTGTCTAGAACATGAAAAAGAACTAACTTGATAAATTTACTTATGTGCCACTTTATATGCCTCTACACGGATTCAATCCTCACAATATCCTTATAGATTTGATCAAGTAATATGCACTTATGTTTTGAGTGGACTATTTACATATTCCTTGTATTGTACTGCTTCACAAATTTGCTATGCTTGTGTAGAACATGCCATGTTTCAATATTTGTTACTTAGACTCGTGCACCAACCTGGAAATATGACACGATACGAGTCTTGAATTACCTAGTTACATTGGAACACTATCAAATAGTCATTCCCATCAAGTGTGAACATAAAAGTATCAAGAACAGTACAATATTTTCTTCATGTTATCTTATAATTTCTTGTATTTTAACTTAGTGTTTGATCATCATTGGTTATGGACAACTTATGCACAGGCTCATGGTTCCTGCAGACGGTATGCCGGGGTCATCGCGGCCGATCTGAACTGGACATGAACATTCTAATAGTCGTCTGTGTCGGATGGAAAGGCATGTAGCAGAACTCGCTACCTGTCTTGCATCCCATTTCTGTCCCAAGACTATAACATGTCCACGGTGGCTCGTCAGGTCATTAGACCAAATATGTATAGTTAAATATATTGTATACATGGCGAAAACCCACGTATGGGCTCGTATGGACTTGAGGCAAGTAACAGATGCACGACGCACTCTGCATGTAGATCTTTAATTGAACCAAGTAATTTGAACCCTCTGTACACGCCTGAAAGATCTGAGTATAATATGCTTGAACAATCTAGTACAATACATCAGTGTAACCTGAGTAACTCGTCCACCTAAGTATGAAATATGCTTGTGACACTTGTGTTTGCTTATGCGATCCCTTGATTTCAGTATATATATATATATATATATTCGTGCTTGGTTTAACTTGGTTTACCTTGGACAAGAAAGGACGATTGGTAGGTTGGTAAGTTTCATCGTGTTACTCTTATATCGCACGGTGCACTGCAACACGAATTAGGCTTGTAATAATGCCATAAAACTGATCCTAAGGCAAGACTAGAAAGACAACATAATAGATCCTGTACGTAACTAATATAACATGTTTGAATTTATTGAGCGGACGAGAAGCCTCCCAACCAGTGCATTCAATATACTAATTGTAGAAGCATAAAAAGTGCACCTCTTGAAGAAGACACAGTTACCTACAAATAAAATTAGTAGGGAAAGAATGGCGTACTTTCTTTCTATTTCAAAAGAGGACGCACTTTCAAGCTGCTTTCGTCAACAAAGACAGGCGCAAAAATTACGTTTCTTCTTTCTCCCGAGCATTAAATACGATGAATCTAATACCTGAACAGTAGTCGAGGATGTTAGAATCTATCATTAAAGCTGAGCTATGACACGTATACTCAGGTTGTCATTTAGCGGCCAGTACGAATCATCTACTTCAAAGTGCACCATCACGACCAAAATCTTCAAACGTACGCCGTAAAGCCAGCTTCTTCATAGTGCGCCGCCAGAGTGCGCCATCATGGCTACTTCCTCAAAAGTGCGTCATCATGGCTATTTTCTCAAAAGTGCGCCATCACGGCTACTTGTTCAAAAGTGCACCATTACGGCTATTTTTCAAAAAATGTGCCATCACGGCTACTTCTTCAAAAGTGCGCCTGTATAGCCAATCTTTTCAAAAGTGCGCTAGTCTCCAGACCACTTCTAAAGTGTGCCTACGATCCTAACTGACAAAGAGAAATTATGATTATGTGTCCTACATGCCATATTCCTCGTGAAATGTGCATAAATAACTTTTTCGTGACCTACGCTTTCCTCGTATAAGAAGCTACGTTGTAATTAGACAACAAGCTATGCACCGACTCACTAGATCATGTGAAGTCATCCCATCAAAAGTGCGCGCACAGTACGAATTATTCAAAGTGCGCACACACTAGCGTAACTGCTCTGAAATCCTATAAATATAGGATCATTGTGTATGTTACAGAGGCTGGAATTTCATGTCTTTGAAGTTGAAGAACAGAAGGAGAGAAATAGAAGCATGCTATGCCGTTGTTGCCAAAGCTTTTTTATTGTCCAACTTTTTAAGTTATTTATTGCATTCTTGAATTTCTTCATCGTCATGTAGTCCAAAGAGTAAAGTGATCGTCTGCACATCAGATCTCTATAGCTATACTTCCCCAGAATCAATTAAACTTATATTCTTGTCTAGGATCATTTATATTTTTTTTCTTTTAATAGTTTATAATACAAAGTTCAATCAACCTTTCTTCATTCCAAACAAAGATGGCAACTTAGCTGGGAAAGACTTTCTCCTCTGACGAGAAAGTGATAGCTTAATATGACGCTGTGTCAGTCGGCATGATGCAGAAGACCTTGGTCATTAAGTTCAACTAACAAGCATACAAAGAAATACTCCATTATGGGGGTAGTGCTCACCCCTCATCCGCACTCAAGTCAAGAAAGACCGGCAAAGTGTGGGTGCCCAAGTCTCATCACACATATCCCGAAGATGCTGTCACCAAGGAAAAAAATATTCTGATTGACGAGAATTCCCTTGTCCATTCTTGTCAAGTCCAGTCCCAAAATACTAAGGGACTAGCCACATGGCAATGGCCAGCAGCACAACTCCAATGGGCAAAACCAATTTAATAGACCCGTTAGAGTACACTTAAGCTATATTACCTAAATAATATGATAAATCTCTAAGTCTCAATCCACAAGGACACAAAATCTCCGGAATGAGCTACATGTGCTAAAGTTGGCCGCCAGTAACACACAAGCTCGAAAAGACTCGAGAAAGGAATATAGTCTATAAAACTAGGATATATCAACAAAGATAAGTAACGAGAAATAATAAACATAACTGCGATAGAAATAATAACAGTACCTGAGTCCAATGCCTGCATGACGAGACGATAAACATCAGCAGCTCTAGAAATCTCCACAACCGTCTATGCTGTAGAACTGGTAATGGACCAGGTCCTCAGAAGGACGTAACAAGGTACAATAACAACATGCCAAAGTAAAAAATATAATACTATAATACAGGATACATGAGTAACTAGTATCACCAACTATGTGATATACAAATGAGAGTATGGACTCGTACCTTGAGCTAGTACTCACGGACTCATCCTTATGCTAGACAGTACTCTCGAGGCTCCATATGGGGTAACCCAGTATATATATATATATATATATATATATATATATATATATATATATATATATATATATATATATATATATATATATATATATATATATATTCCGTATAGGGGACCCAAAGCCTAATAAACGAATAGAATAAGTAATAAGTAGAATATGCCCAGAGGACGACGAAAACTCTTCCCTCCCAATGTAATCTCACGTCTCAATCAAGACACGCAAGATCATGACCTTAAACTATCATCACAAGTCATGGACACTATATATATATATATAACTGAAAATACTCTATGTCATGCATTATGTAATCCTATCCAGAGTCCAATTACCATGAATATGTCGAGAAAGAATATGTTACATAAATAACGTATCAAGTGTCCTACAGTCGGATGTTTACATAATATATGCACAAGACATGGGTTCGAATACCGACTCTCTAACTACGATACTCGACTCCACGGAGGATCTCAGTACCCGAATCTCGTTCAGATACAAAGTACCATAAACTGGGTCAAGGGTAAGTAGATATATCAAGAATGCATATACATATAATAACTAAAGTGTAAGAAATAAATAAGAACTGTAAACATCTTGGCAAGGTACACTTGCATGGGTCTGCAGTATGTAGTTGTAAAGATGGTCCCACGTCCACACCTCCAGAAACCAATTAACCTAAACAATCAATTTACTACTTTAAGTTTCTAATCAAGAATCTTGTACCCACAACTTAAGTGTCTAAATTAATATAAACCAATTATAACCAAGTCCAATATTATCATAACATGGGAATTCTTGACACAATAACTCACATATTTTTATGAGGTTTCAGGACTAGTTTTATGGTTTCCATCTTCCAAAATTTACGGTTAAGTCCCCAATTAAAGGAAATTAATATAATTTATTTAAAAATCATATAATAATAATTTAAACATGATTTATACTATTTTTAAGCTCTGGATTCCAGATTTAGAATTCTAAGCATATTTTATGGTTATGGCCATAATAGGTTTACTAGTATTGTCCGAAATTTTTGTCCGTAATGTCACCAAACAATAGTTATGACCTAGATTGATGGAAATCCATAATAATTCACATTAAAGCCTGATTAAAACTCAAAAAATAATATTCTTTTTTAACACCAAAATTAGCCCATTGTTATGAGCCAAAATATGCCATAAATTCATCCAAGAACCTAGTCTAAGGGCACTTATTTTTAGGGTTCAGTTTTGACATGAAAATATCATAGATATAAATTTGAAATACTTTATTTCCATAATTAAAAAATATATAAATTTATTTTTAGGAATTAAGATCAAACCCTCCAAGAATCGCATCACAGAGTCATGTTGCATTAATGCTAGTTTGTACATGCAACATTACCAACTTGAGTAATAAAATATTTTTAATATAAAATTATATTATTTAATATTCTGTAATTTAATTATAATTATATATAAAAATAATTATATCACATCATTCATGAAACTATCTCAACTATGTTATCTAGCTATCCTTGAAACTTGGCCAAGTAGTCTTTGCATCCAATCTTTTCGTCATTATAAAATATGATTAATTATATAATTATAATACTTATATTCTGAACTAAAAAAATATAATTTTTTGGAATTATTTTATATATATTTAACCTGGCAATACTTATTGAACCTTGTCTACCATTGGTGCATCGTGTCAGTGTCATGATTGTTCAATTTTTTTGGAATAGTTTCTACATAAAAATACAGATTTCTCATGCATGGAGTAATTCCTACTCATTATCTAATATTATCATGAGTTTACATAATCTTTGGTTCATGGAAAATAGGAAAAAGAATGTAAGTTGGAAGACTTACCCGTATGTGATTACGGCGTGGTCCTTTCTCGCGACATGGATCCTTCGGAGCACGAAACAGACTCCAAAATCCACAAAACTTGAGAGGGTACTTGGAGACTTAAAATAGGAGGTAAATATTTAGTTTGGAGGTGGTTTTAAGGTCTATTAGGGGCCGGATAGCAGCTATAACCAGCAGCAAGTAGTCGGCCTATAGGGGTGGCTAATCTCTTGCTTTAGGGCTTGTCAGCTTATGGGGGATGAAGTGGAGGTTGGAAAGGAGTGAAAAGAAAGTAGAGAATGAGAGGGTGAGGCTTAAGTGATCGTGGAATAGAGGAGAGAGGATATAGGGGCTGCCACAAAGAGGGAAGTAGATGTTAGGGTTAGAGTTTGTGAGGATGAGGCCTTATAGAGATATTTGTTGGGCCCATGGTATGGTTTTGATGGGCTTTAACCTATGGTTCAGACATAAGAGATTTTTATTGACCTTATTAAGGCTTTAGGTGAACTTGTGTGTAGTTGTGTGGGTATTGGTTTAGTTTGAGTGTAAGTACACAAGAGGTCCACTAACGGTACTTCAATTAAGTCGTTTGTTGCGTTATTGGGTTGTTGTGCATGTGTGAGGGATTAAGTGTGGAAAAATTATAAATAATGGGGGATGAGTGTGGGATAGTGTACATGTCTCATGGGAATTGGTTTGAGAGCCGGAGCAGGGTCTTTGGACTCGGTTGGGTTTAACTAGCTAAATAAGGGTAGTTTTACAATGTTAATGGTTGTAGATGTTTGTCAATATTTTTGGAGCTTGGGGGAGATAAAATTAATGTAACACCCATATCCCAAATGTACTAGGTATAGTCAAGGTCAATAATGTGAATTCGGTTGGAAGAAAAAATGTTGTGCATTGCTCAAAATATCCAAACCATGACAAAGTGTCATATATATTAAAAAGGATTTTAAAAATTAATTCTTTAAATATATCTAATTAAACAAAATAATAAAAATAATTATAAATTATCAAATTATCACCATCCCAAAATAAGGGGGCTTATTATCTACCCATCTTAAAAGAATTTCTTCCTCGAAATTTAAGATCTTCAATAACATTTTTTTCTCCATCAAAATTCAAACAATATAATCATGAAGTCAAACCGCTTTTGTTATTTAACAAAGTCCTCAAAATTTACTTCATCCTCATAGCTTAAAATTTTAAAGTAAATCTTTGAAATTCAAATTTATCTTCAAAATTTTAAAATTCAATAAAATTTTCTTTTTAATCAGATTCTCAAGTCATGACTCTTAAATACAATCTAACATTATTTTCTTAAAATTTAAATCTTATTTATAACAGTTTTTCGAATTTTAATAATTCAATCCTTCAAATTTAATTCCATATCCAAACTAAAAAAATAAAATACAATCTTGAAATGAAAAAAATATTTAATTCCATCCTTGAAAATTTGTATCTTATATTGTAGTCATTTCTCAAATTTTTTTAATAATTTGAATTTTCCTTATAGCCATAATTTGTCTTTTCCTCACTGCCATTATGTATATACGAATTTTTGATGTTTAAATTAATGGTCATCCCCAAATATCAATTAATGAGACAATCCTAAAAATTTAAAAGTTAAAAATAATCCTCAATTTAAATCCTACTAATGCATATCTCATGAATAAATTTAAAAATTCAAAGTCTCATCATCAAAATTTGAATTCAAAATCTATTCCATCAATCGGATCTCTCGATTTTTTTTTCAAATTTCAAATTCAAATTAAGTCCTTAAAAGTCAATTCTATAAGTGATAAAGTCAATCTTTATATTGTTATTCCTTTAGTATAATCCAACCCATAAATTAATTCTCAATATTATATTGAACACATAACACTCAAATTTCTCAACATTATCCTTAAATTTCTTGAATTTTATCCCAAACTTCTAATTAAATTTTAAAATTAAATCTTCAAAATTTAACCACTTCAAGATTTAAACTCCTTAAATTTATATTAAACTCAATTCTCACCATTAAAATTTATTATTATTCTACTCATTCAAATTTATTTAAAATTATCAAAATTAAATCCATAAGATCCCAAGACATCAAATTCTAAAACTTGAATTTAATTCCAACCTTCAAAATATAATTTGAATCCACATCTTGTAGTCCACTATCTATGATGTTAATCTTCTTAATTTTTTCAAAATTTAAATTTAATATCCCAATACTCAAAATTTTAAATTCAATCTCCAAAATTCTATTCTCCAAATTTAAATTCTAAAATTTAAACTCTCCAAGATTTAAGTCCTTCAAATTCAAAGAGAAATCAAATCCAGTATATCATGACTTTTCTAGAATTTAAAATTCAATCTTACTAAATAATATTTTTAAATTCTATCCTCAAAGTTGTCTCATTTTACCATTTTAAAATTCAATTCTCATATAGTATAGTCCGTAATTCCTCAAATATTTTAATAATTTTTTTTTCTCGAAACCATAATACAGATAACTTAATCAATTTTACCCTCTATAATATCATTAAACCTAGCAATCATAAATCTACGTAATAAAATAATTCATATATGGCATATCTAATTCTATCCAACCTTCTATGATCAAATCAAATTTCCAAAATATATAATCTTTAATATAATATATCTTTATCTCCTCAAATTACAAAACTTAACTTAATTACATCTATTATTAAAATTTAAATCCAATCACAGACTTTAAAATAATCTCATCTAAAATTTTGAATTTCAAAAATTGTTCCATCAAATTTTACTCCTCTCTATTTTATTTTTTATATAATCAACCATAATTTATATACCATAATTTTTATTTACATTTAATTCAACATTTATCGTAAACTTACACAAATTTACCAAATATTATTTAACCTCTAAAATTTTCTCAAGGAAATATAAATCTATTTTATCAAACTCTTCTCAAAGTTTTAAAAGTTTAAATTTTATCATTAAATTTTTTTAATTTAAATCCAATTCCTAAAATATTTATTTAATAACTCAATCTCAATAATTCAAGTTTAAATCCAATCCTATAATTTAAATCCAACCATTGCATATTCTCCTGAATAAATTTTAATTCAAAATCTTATCCACAAATTTTGAATTTGAAACTATTCTCTCGATCTTTTCCTTTATATTATTACTTACCACACAATACTCAAATAATAAAATAATTATGAAATCTTCAAATTGAGATTCACCAATACGCTGCCTCTTCATATCCTAAATTTCTCAAATTTAGATTTTAAGTCAAATTTTATCAAAATCTTCAAATTTAAACTCCACAAAATTTAAATGCTTCAAGATACTTCAAACCTAAATTTAAATCTATCACATAATCTGTTTTAAATTTAAACACAAATCAAATCATAACATAATCTTCAGAAATGTATGGTTTAACAAAATTCTCAACTCTTTATTTAAATTAATATTTATCCTTAAAATTTAAACTTCACAATATTTAAATTCATCCAAAATATTTCAATTTTAAATTTTAAGTCCATTACATCATAATCGCCTTAAAATTTTAAATTAAATAAATCTCTAGCTCCTTATCTCATCATTTTTTTCTTAATTCAAATGAAACACCCCTTTTTTCAAATTATATAGAAGTTTAAGCCTCAAAGCACCAAAATTTGACAATTAACATCTTCATTAGTTGATTAACCTCCAAACCAATTTTTTACTCGAGAAGCCTACCCACCTTAGATCAAACCATCTTATCAAAATACAATATTATATCCTAATATAAACTCACTCACTTACATTTAATAGGTTTATCTAATAGTAACTCATCACTTCTAATCTAGGCAATTGATATAGTCCATCTTATTTTAGGTTCCAACTAGTAATGTCTTAATCGATTCTCACTCTAATATCTAGAAATCATCTACCATAATTTTTACTACTCAGGTAACCATCTACTTATAAATAATCTATCAAATATTTCTTCTTCATCTTGACAAAAATCTTCACATAGGGAGATCACCACACACGAGTGCTCGTCTGTCCGAGATAAAAAAAGGAGAATCAAAGAATAAGAGTTCAAAGAAAGTATGGATGATTACAATTTTGAGGTTCAAGGACGATATTAGAAATTAAAGAAAGTTCTAATAGTAATTGTGGATTGAGATCCTAACAACCTTATCCTTACTGCAGGCTCGCTCGGCACAATAATGTAACCAAAACGATATACTCTGACCTGCATGGGCCTCCATAAAAACTATGTCACATCCCAGTCCCAAAATACCGATGGACTAGCTACGTGGTAATGGCCATCAACACAACTCCAATAGACAAACATAATTTAATGGACCCGTTAGAGTGCATTTAAGCTGTATTACCTAAATAATATGATAAATCTCTAAGTCTCAATCCACAAGGACACAAAATCTCCAGAATGAGCTACATGTGCTAAAGTCTGCCGCCAATAACACACAAGATCGAATAGACTCAAGAAAGGAATAAAGTCTATAAAACTAGGCTATATCAACAAAGATAAGTAACAAGAAATAATAATAATAACTGTGATAGAAATGATAACAGTACCTGAGTCAAATGCCTGCATGACAAGACGATAAAGATCAGCAGCTCCAAAAATTTCCACAACCATCTATGCTGCAAAACTGCAAAGGACCAGTGTCACTACCATATTTTCTAGGAAATGATATTTTAGTAATTTTATATTTAATTAAATATTATGCATGATAAATAATTATTTGTTGTATTATTTAATTGTTGTTAGATATTAGTTATTATTTTAGACTTGTGTTAGT
>JAYESA010000019.1:141588238-141960738 GCA_036927795.1 Iris macrosiphon | reverse complement strand
AGAGTTGACCGAGTTTGACTTGTTGACCTAGAAGTTGACTAGTTTAACTTATTTTCTTTCCGGAACCTTGTATTGTTGTTGTATTCTATATCTAGGTCTTCGAGGCACGGTATCAGATATCTGTGAGACTATTCTTTGGACTTCAGGCGAGTACATTCTCTGATAGTTTCTCATTTATGATATCCTCTATGTTCATTGTATCTAGTGTAGATATCCATGTTTTCTTGACACTATGGTTACACGGATTGGTATATCCGGATCTCGTCATAAGAAGTTATTCCTTGGTATATGGTGTATATGGTGCAAGTATTATTTTATTGGTTATCTTGTACATATACAGACACTGATTCTCGGGAAGAGTCGCTATCTTCTTAGGGAATCTCGTGCCATAGCATACAGTGGTTGGATCTATTATACCAGTCGAGGAATATGAGTACTTTAGTGTAGATATGTGATCATATCCTCATTGTATCAAGTATTATTATTAAATAGTATTAATCATACACCGTACGTACGATTAGCCAGACCATATATATTGTATCATGTTCCCAAGCTGATCACATGTTAAAGCTAGTACTCACACACTTAGTCATTAGTATTCTTGTTCATTGTCATATTGTTCATTATTGTATTCATTTCAGTATTTTCTTATTGTGTATCTCTTGTACCTATTGTGCATCTTGTATATTCACATCTATTTACTGTTACATAATTTTTATCATTGATTAGAACTGCTGTTAGAGATATACTATGCTCCTTTCCTGACTGGATATAGTTTTCCCAGATGACACTAATGAGTTGTACCCTACACATTATGGACCCCAGGATGTTGTGGGTTTAGATTCAAAGACCCTGGCTCAGGAGGGACTTATCCCGACTAAGACAGATGACCCGGGATTAGTACCTTCTTAGCATTTTTTGTACTGGATTTGTCTCCAGCGTATTTTGTTAGCATTCTTTCAGACTCATTGATGTATTATTTTAGACGCATGAGTTATATATGACTATTTCGATTCTTTATCATATTTGTGCTCGTTTCTATCTTAGATCTGTGATTGAGAATATTATTATTATTGGTGGTTCATTATATTGCTAGATAGATTACCCTAACAGTATTTTATCGCCGATTCTGCGGCGTAGGCTGGGCGTTGCTTTCGACTTGCATCCTTACATCGGGTGCGGGTTATGACACGGTTTTAGTGGTGGCCAATGCAGGTCAAGCTTCACAAGTTATGCAATATCGTGATACTGTGACGATTTAGTTGTACTACTGCGAGCCTGCGATAGGATATAGGATGTTGGCTATAGGCTGAGAATACTCAATCATATCTAAAAAAATTCTTTTGATTCAACTATTCTTCCTTGATATTGATACTTGATCTCTTAAACTGTCCTTTCCTTGAGTGTCTTACATTATGTGCCATATTGATCCTTTTCTTTTGCTTGTCTCAGGATGCCGCCTAAGACTAGATTACAGCAGGGGAGAGCAGTTTCTGAGAGGTTTGTGACATCCCGAGGGCTTACACCAGTCACTTCTTCGGTGATTGGAGTGTCAGTTACTTTTGGAGGTCCACCACCTACTCAGAGGACTGTGCCAGCAGTATCTGAGGGGCTTCCACCTCCACCGCCTGTGCCAGCAGAGGCGACACAGATATTTACACTGTTTTGTGAGATACTCGAGGCATAGAGGGCTCTGTCTGAGGTACATCAGAGGTAGACCAATATTCTACGGCAGGGTATCAGGAGTGCTCATTAGCTTGCTCGTGCCGTAGTCGAGAGAGAAGTTTTAGTCCAGCAGCAAGTTGTTCCTCAGGTTGCTTAGCTTCGGCCAGGCAATATTCAGGACTTCAAGAAGCTGGAGCCTAGGGTCTTCAAGGGGACGGAGGGCATCATCTATGCTGATGATTAGCTCGAGGACATTGAGCGTCTTATGAGGGTGTCTTGTCTTTCTGAGTATCTGAAGGTTGAGGCAGTATGACTTCAACTGTTCGACGTCGCTCGTACTAGGTTCAAGAATGAGCCAATTCTTATTGATGCGGGACAGTCTTGGGATTCAAGGACCTCTTCAAGAAAAAGTTCTTCGCTCGGGCAGATAGGCTAGACTTAGAGAAGCAGTTCGAGAGTCTCATTCAGGAGAGCATGTCTGTGGAGGAGTACACTGCGGAGTTCGGCAGGTTGAGCCAATTTGTAGAGTATTTGGTGAGAGAGCCGGTAGTTCGGGCTATTCGTTTCTGTGAGTGTCTAAACTGGGAAGTGAAGATCCTCATTCCGTCTTTTTATGATACATACTCGAAGATACTTGCAGAGGCACGCAAGGTTGAGAGGGAGTTGGGTTTGAAGCCCAAGAGAGACCGTGATTCTTTTCTGGGAGCCAACAACAGTACAATATATGCTAAACTTTCTCATTTCCAGTCCAGGCCTTTCCAGCAGCCACAACAGCACTAGACTCCAACTAGGGCCCCTTTTTGCCAGGCATCATAGCAGCAGAGATAGTTACAGCAAGCTTCCTGCCACTACTGCAAGAAGCCCAGCCATATCTGGGAAGTTTACAGGAGATGGCTAGGAGTTTGTTTGTATTATGGCATTGAAGGGCATCAGTCGAGAGAGTGTCCCTGTCGTGTAGTTCAGAGAGAAGCTTCAGATTCGAGAGCACAGACAAGATCACCTGTAGTACAGCTGAGGGGACTACTTCTGACACAGCAGCAACATTATGTCCAGCATCAGCAGTAGGGAGGTGGACGTCAGGTACGAGCGTTTGCTATGACCATCGAGGAGAACGAACCCATCGGAGAGGTCATCGCAGGTTCTATTCTTCTTGATTCTATTCCAGCTTTAGCTTTGTTTAATAGTGGTACTTCCTATAGTTTTGTATCTGTTTCTTTTGCTTTGAAGCATGGTTTGGTAGCTGAGTCTTTACTTAGGACTTATAAGATCATGACCGGGGGAGGCATTATCTTGGTTAATGATATTTGTAAGGATCGGAGAGTTACTCTAGGAGGCCGGGAGTTGAGTGCATGTCTACTTGTAATGCCACTTTTAAGCTACGATATTGTACTCGGGATGGATTGGTTGAGTAGGCACCGTGCTAGCATAGATTGTAGAGGAGGTAGAGTTTTGTTTGTCTGCCAGGAGAGCCAGAGTTTGAGTTTGCTAGAGGAGCTGCAGAGCAGGAAGAAGGCATTATTTTTGGATCTATGGTGGAAGACAAGGAGTTGCCGCATCCGTTGATAGCAGAGTTCTTGGATTTGTTTCCTGGGGAATTGCCATGATTGCCGCCAGATCGAGATATTGAATTCTCTATAGACTTGGTGCTAGGTGTAAAACCAATTTTGTAATATATCTATAGAGTAAACAACAGCGAGCTGGTCGAGATGAAGAAGCAGGTGGATGAATTATAGGATAAGGGGTTTATCAGATCGAGTTCTTCACCATAGGGAGCCCCGATATTATTTGTACCGAAGAAGGATGGATTGGTGGGCGTGTGCATTGATTACAGGGCATTGAATAATTTTACTAAATATATATATACTAAACATATCTGTTCGATCAGTTAAGTGGTGCCAAGGTGTTTTGTAAGATAGATTTGAGATCAGGCTACCATCAGGTGAAGGTGAAGCCGATGGACATACTAAATACTGCTTTTAGAACTCAGTATGGTCAGTACGAGTTTATAGTGATGCCGTTTGGGTTGACTAATGCGCCGGCGGTATTTATGAACTTGATGAACAAGGTGTTCCATCAGTACTTTGACAAGTTCATGGTGGTGTTCATCGACGACATACTCATATACTCAAAGACATCGGAGGAGCATGAGGAGCATTTGGTAATTGACAGTCTGTGTTTTATGCCAGACTGCCAAAGTTTGGGTTATTACGCCAGAATTCTCATCCAGAGCGTAACACTCAAAATTTGTAGTATACGCCAAATTTTGACAGTCAAAGCTTTTACGCTAGAACTGCGAAAATATGGAGTTTTTACGCTGACACATTAGAAATGTGGGCGTAAAAGATGAAACATCTCTGTGCATCATCTTCCTCGAAGAGGCTATCAGCACAGAAGATGACCTAGCGCGTTCACGTACAACGTGTACGAAGGGTTTTTTCGTTCTTGTTATCTCAAAACTTTACCTATAACGCCCGGTGCACAGCTCGTCGGTGGGACACTTCGTTCAGAGCGGGGCTCGCCCTGCCCGACGGGAATCGCTCTTGCTTGGGCAGAGGAGCGAGAAGAGGAGGCAGCCTTCTTTCCCTTAGAGGAGGAAATTAGTTTTGGGGCCATTACTAAAAACTCAGAATGTTCAGAGAAGAAACGAAGGAGAGAATTCAAAGAGACGAAAGTTTTCTTTTTCAAAAGACAGGTGAAGAGTCTTCTCTCTGAAAGCCTTGGGATATATATAGAGTTCAGATGGACTCCTCGAATCCCTAACCAAATCTGATATTTAATATTCGGTTATTATTGGGGACTACGTCAGCCTATTACTTAGGGAAGGCGGACAGTCAGCAAATTCAAAAAGTTTTCGTGTAGAGTAGATTCTTGATTTTACGCCAAGGAGCTTTTTACGCTCGGTAGTTACAAATCAACGGTTTTACGTTCAAAGGCTATAAGTCTATGGTTTTATGCCCAGATACTTTTATGCTCGGTAGCTTTTACGCTCGAGAGGCTACAAACATACGACTTCACGCTCAGAGGCTACAAATCAATGATTTCACGCTCAGAAGCTTTTTACGCTCAGAGGCGACAAATCTACGACTTCATGTTCGGAAATTTTTTGAGGCTACAGATCTACAGTTTTACGCTCGGATGCTCTCACGCTCAGCAACTTTTACACTCGAGAGGCTACAAACTTATGATTTTATGCTCATCTATATTTCAGAACTATGACTTTCTGCATACCAGAAGATACGCAGGCCAGAGTATGCGTATATATGATCAAATCTCAAGGCGGTCAATTGCAAGGGTTCACACAGAAGATGCTCCTTATTGACCTCAAAATACCCCAAGTACCCAAAGCATACAGAGTTCAGCATTAAAAATGACTCTTCTTTTTTTCGGTCGACTGGAAGTTCATCCAGAATCCAGTCTGAATATTTCATCTATAGTTCAAGATGGCGACTCAGTTTTGAAAGCCGTTTCTCGCCCTATTTCAAGAATTTTTTATGAAATCATTCTTGAAGATGACGGTCTGAGCAAGAATTCTTCTTATCAGAAGTAACAGTTTAAAATTCTATGCAACTTCTCGTTTGAAACAACAGGACAGTTCAAAATATTTGACTTAAATGCTAAGTGGCTTTCTGTGCATTTTTAGTTATGCGTAAAAGACAGGATGGGACCAAATACTCTTTTTATCAGAGTCGGCATAAAGTTATTCAGACGTATTGAAGCTACACATATTCAGACTTCATCACAGCAAAGAATATGGCAAAATCATCAGATACGTAAAAGAAGATGATTTTATTAAATCATGATTACATATGAGGGAAATCCAGTCTACAAAGGGTTTGTTTCATCTTCATGATTACATATGAGGGAAATCCCGTCTACAAAGGGTTTCTCATCCTCATTTAAAGATCAAGCCCAGAATCTGTTATGTCGGGTTCTCGCATTTGGGGGAGATCTTTATCCGTCTTCTTCAACAGTTAGTCGGTTTTTGCGGCCGATTAACAAGAAAATAATCAATGTCGGGAGGATACAGAACTGGGCTTGTTTAAATTATTCAAGAGCCCATCCTCCATACGCCTTGACAGATTGATTTAAGGTTTTTAACCCAACTCAATATTGGAAGACAGGGCTAGTTTGTCTGCCCTCGTCCACCAACAACGGGAAAAAATACAGCTTACAAGATGTGTGGTTGAATATGACCCTTCCTCTCTCCTGGATGAATCTCTATATGAAGTTGCTTATTATCCCGAGCAAAGGAAGCTATGATATCCTTCCATGATCCATCCTTGCAGAGGACATTTGCTCGAAGACGCCTTCTTTTTCGGCTCCTTACAGGCTGGAAGAACATGATCTTTTTTTTCATCAAGTCGACCTGACAAAATCCGGCAATCATCTCTGTGTGTTGAAGGAAATGTGGGAAGAACAGGGTAACTCCTCAGCCTTTATATTGGCAAAAGAGAACACACCGAATCCCAACAGATCCCCAAAAATCTGCCAAGAAATTAGCCTCGAAGAACAAGTCAGACTTGAATGTTTTCATGCTTCATTCAAAGTGTTTCAAATTACGAGGAATTTAAAAACTTTGAAGGGGGTCTTATAAAATCATAAAAAATATGCTGTAGAGTTATACGCAGCATTTTAGTGCTGGGCTACGTAAAATATAACTTCAGAATCATCGGCATACAATAGAGCTTTATCGCTAGTACATCATAAAATATAAGCTCAAGGACAATCCACGTAAAGCAGTATTTCTAGACTGCTTCAGCGTAAAAGGATTGTTGCATCGCCACTTTGGTGTAAAACTCATCCGCTTTTAATGCGATGGGAAGTTGTATGAGGAACGCTTCATATTCCTCGAATGAACCTGTCAGATCATGCAGTGAACCTGACTTCTAACAAAAGTACTGCACGATTATCCAGACGATGGCTGTAATGATGGTGCGGCACAGAGACCCAAACCGTCGTTTAGTGATGTTTCCCGGATACAAAGTGCTTTTACGCATACAAGGGAATACGCTGCCTAGTTTTACACAGGCAGATGTGAGCTTTTACGCTCAGCAGAAGACAAAATGAACTGCCATGTCAAAAGCTGCTCTTCGTACAGAGCTTGAGGCACATCTCGGCATTTATTGCTCAGAATGGTGGCAGATATTCGTACAGAGCTCGAGATACATCTCTGCATTTAATGCTCAGATTGGTGGCAGATCTCTGCATTTAATGCACTAGATTTGATTATATTTCCAAAGACTGGGCAAGCCATAATTATGGCTAATACGTCTACATCATCACCTCTGCACATTACGCCATCAGGCTATTTTCAGCTATAGGAGCACGCTGTATGCTATCTCCTTGGAATACGCCACCAGGATATTTTCAGCTATAAGGAGCACGCTGTACGCTATCTCCTTGAAATAAGCCAACTCAGGCTATGTTTGCATTTGCGCATGATAAAGGCTATTTTTATGCTCAAGGCCTCAGTCAAAGGAGGAACAGCTATCTTTTATGCTACCTACCTAACAATACAGCATCAGGCCTTTACGCCTATAAGGCTTTTATGCCTATTTGGCTTCTACGCTAACCTGACAACTATTTGGCTTCTACGCTATAGTGACAGTTATTGGCTTCTACGCCAACCTTTTCTACGCGAGGGGCAGTTACCTACGTGGCTTGCATGCCATGATCTTCGCAGCAGTTATACGCATTATCTCTTAATGGGACATGCGTCACACGCTTATTCAGAAGATCATCTATACGTAGGTGGCAGTTATTATAACCACCACGTAAAAAGTGTCATACTCTCCACTATCCTGCTTCTATGCTGATTGGATGGTTACTGTCACTAAAACCCTATAAATAGAGACCTCTATTGACAGAGGTCCAGGTCAAAAGGTCAGAAATTGATTTCTGAGAGAGAAGAATCGAGCACAGACAGAGAGTAGTGATCGACGATTTTGGCATCAAGCATCCACTCCCTCTTGCAAGCTTTGAAGCATCTCCTTCTTCTACGGTACTTCTTCATCATCGTGTGGTCCAAGGGACAAAGTGATCGACTGCAGATCAGACTCCTATAGCAATATTTATCCAGATTAAAATATGTACTTAAACATCCTCGTATAGGATTAATAGTACTTTCTGTTTGTAAACCTAAGAGAGGGTTTTATATGAACCTAGTTTTATTTCTTTCGTTTATTATCAAATAGTAACCGGTATAGTATAGAGGCTTGTCATGCCGGTTATCCTTGAGTAGCATGTCATCTTGCATAAAAGTGGTGTTAGAAATTTCTCAATCACGATGTAGCATTGAAGTCACACTCATGGCTCTTTATCACGAGTCTTAAGTTGAGCTAAGCATGAGTCTGCATATATCAGAGCTTCGCTCAAAGCTTCACGAGTCTCCTTTGATAAATAAAGTAACTCGAATATGGAAAGTCGGGCTGGAGTATTAGCCAATATGTCAAAAGTGTAGGATTTTTTAAGTCTTTGAGGTACATTCTTCTTTAGGGATCTTTCAAAGCGTACTTTTTTTTTCTTTTTTTTCTCTGCCACACTAGGCTTCGAAGGACCAGGTTCGGCTATAATAGGATAAACATGAGTTGATAAAGCAAAAGGAGCATCATGAGCATATTTCTGGACAGACTCATAAGTTTTATGATAATCTTTTCCAAACCTGGTAACAGTCATGACTTCTTCTTCGGACATCGAAGAAAGAAGTACCATGTTATAAGACTTGAGTTTCTTTTTGGCATATCTTTTTGTGAATGAGTTTGTAGACTAATTTGATCATAACCCAATCTGCTACGGGATTTGTTAGACTGCCTTTGGAGTTGTAGAGGAATATGTTATCCCTTGACAAAGTTCAAACCTTCAGTTTTCTAAAATTATACCCTATGTTTTGCATCATGTGTACAGATTGTTGGCTATATTGATAAAATTGGGAATGATTCTCCTCAGCCACACTAGTTGAGGTTGATGCTCTAATTGTAAGAGGATAGGGAATTTGTATCGGAATACCTTCATAAGCAATAAAGATTTGTTGTTCCCTATTTAGTGGAACATTGCTAATCATGCACCATTATCGGTGTGTTAAGCAAAGCTTGCGAGTAGAGCTTGGTGGAGCAATATTCAGATTCTAAAATCTGATATCGAGAGATATGTCTTCTTGAGGTCGATGTTGCTCTCTGTCTGAGTGATGATCCAAAAAATCATATTGCATGGTTTATATTTCTTCCCTTCTTGGATTTTGAATTGGAAGATGCTGCTCCTTGGTCCCAATTTGGCAGCAGGTCAGGATAAATCTAAATAATTTTACCATGATCTATAGTAAGAGGCACCAACCCTTCTGTTTGACTTCGAGGAGACGGGATATTTACCACTTCCATTATAGCTCGAGGTATTGGAATAACGCTGTTAGGGATTTCTTATGCTGAAAAATCACCAAATTGAAGAGACACTATATTTGCGGTGACCGTCTTCTCCTCATTGTGAATGGTGATACCTTTGGTATCTATCAACCGTTGCACATTCTTTTTCTAGACATAACAAGCCATGGTATGATGATGTACATACCGATGGTATAAGCAGTATTTTGGGTCATCTGTTTTACTGGCCTCCTCCGGTCATTTGATATTGGGCAATTGCAATCTGCTGCTTTTCATTAGACAGTCAAAAATACTATGGATATCGCTTTCATCAAAGAAATATTTTTTCTTAGGTCTGGAAGATTTTGGAGGCTTTTGTAATGGAGGAGAGGTGGGTAGCTTTGCCAAATTTATTTCTATGACCTCCTTTCCTTTGTTGGTACGATTATTCGTATTGTTGTTGTTGGAGGAGGAGCGATTTCCTTCTGTATTGGTCATTTCTATACCCAAGTTACGTGCCACATTCGTATTACCTTTAGCACCTTCTGCCCCGATGTTGAATACCGTATAGTCTTAAAATTGAGTTGGACCGTCTAGAGCCCTACTATAGGCAATAGATTCTTTTGGCAAGTAGCGATAAATACATAATCTGGAATACCGAAAGGCAACTTCATAGTTGCTTGCCTGAAATGCTCTATGAATTTGTGAGCGAATTCCTTCTCCTTTTATTTGATATCGATGAGCGAAGACATCGTCATATCCATGCCTCCCTCGTAGAATAGTGAGAGGAAAAAATATTTTATATCATCAATCGAGGATATGCAGTTATCAGATAAACTGTGATACCAATCGTAGGCTATGCCGGCAAAATATCCCACGAATAATCTAGTAAGGAGATCATCCTCTTTCTGCAGGTGAGCCATCATCATATTAAAGTAGTTAATATATTGGCTCGAAGATGTCTTACCTTCAAACAAGACCATTGCTTGAGGTTTATATTTAAGAGGGAAGGGAACATTATCCCAATGAGGAGGATAAGTCTGTTTCACCCCCAGCTTGCGGAGTTGGTCTTTGTTCTTTAAAACATTGACCTGTGCACGCAAATTTCGGATGTCTTTGTGTGGATCTTTTGGCTGGAGTGGTGCAACTGACTGGTAAGATCCTAGTTGAACAGGCATTAACAGCGACAGAGGTCCACTCCCAGTATTAGGAGGATTAAAAGTTGGCGCTGCTGATACTTGGTTTGGGACTACTTCTGGATTTGTGTTACCCTACAGGGGTGTTGTTCAAGGAGTAGGCTGTGTAGGTATAAATGCAGCCACTTTTACAGGAGCTGGTGTATTAAAATGATGGGCAGTCATCATTTGATGTATATTTTTCTTCATGGTATACATATCCCTGAGTGAGACCTCTAATAAGTTGAGGCATTGTTCAGTGCTTCTTGATGGAGGAATATCTTGTTCGTCACTGATGGCATAGACGCTAACATCTCTATGTACAACCGAGGGATTGGTAGAAAGAACCGTGTAGTTGGAATGTACACGGTCAATTTTAGAATCAAGGGGATTGCTACCCCCCAGCCTTATATTATGAGGAATAGGGATTCGAGCTTCCGTCTTCAAGATAAAAAAATTTGGTATATTCTTTCAAAGGAGTCGGCGAGTTGGTCAAATTTTCTCTGGCTGGGTATTCTTGAAGAACTTTGTCTTGATTGTCTCCTGCCATGATGAAGATGTGAATCCATATATGTTGGAGCAAAGAATTATTCATTATCATCATACTCCTGACTGTCATCTTGCTTTACATGTCGAGGTTTGGGAGACATAGTATAAGTCAATCGGTCAAACACATTCCATTTTGCTAATGCAAAGCAATAATTGATTACAAACTTATGACAATTGCAACAATATTTATTAGGCAATATTGTGTCACGATCCGCATCTGGTGTAGGGATGCAAGTCGGGAACAACGCCCAGCCTACGTTGCAGAATCGACAGTAAAATATTGTTTGGGTAATCTATCTATCAAAATAATAAGCCACCAACAATGTCAATATACTCAATCATAGATCTAAGATAGAAATGAGCACGAATATGATAAAAGAATAGAATAATCACAAAACAACTCATGAGTCAAAAATAATACAACATCGTTGAGTTAGAGAAATACTAAACCGTAAGCTGTAGACAAATCAAGTACAAAGAATAACTAAGATACTAAACGTCCTGGGTCATCTGTATCAGTCGGGATGAGTCCCTCCTTGGTCAGGGTCTCTGACTCTAAGCCTGCAATATCCTGAGGCCCGTAATGAGTATGGTACCACTCCTCAGTATCATCTGGGAAAAATATATCCAGTCAGGAAAGAAGCAGAGTATATCTCTAACAGCAGTTCTAATCAATGATATAAACTATTTAACAGTAAATAGATGTGAATATACAAGATGCAACAATAGATACAAGAGATATACAATAAGGAAATTCTAGAATAATTACAAGAATGAACAATATGACAATGAACAAGAATAATAATGACTAAGTGAGTGAGTACTAGTTTTAACATGTGATCAGCTTAGGAACTTGCACAAGAAACTTGCACAAGGATAAGGGCCTGGCTAGTCATACGTACGGTGTATGGCCAACACTCACAAGAAACAAGACATACACAAGAAGGGTATGATCACATATCTACACTAAAATACTCCCCACCCCTAACTGGTATAAGGGATCCAACCATGGTACGCTATGGCACGGGATTCTCTACGAAGATAGCTACTCTCCTCGAGAATCAGTGTATGTACATGTACAAGAAGAATAATGAAATATGGCTTACACAAGATACACCATATACCAAGGAATAACATCTCAAAATGAGATCCAAATACCAATCTGTGTAACCATCGTGTCAAGAAATCAAGGATATCTACACTAGATACAATGAATATAGAGGATATCATAATAAGAAACTATCAGAGAATTTACTGGCCTGAAGTCCGATGAATAGTATCACAGATGTCTGTTACGGTGCCTCGAAGACCTAGATATGGAATACAATATCAATACAAGGTTTTGAAATAAAAAATAAGTTAAACTAGTTAACATCTCCGTCAAAAGTCATTTCTATGTCAAAACAGTCAAACTAGGTCAACTCTAAGTCCAACCGGTCAAACTACCTATTTCTAGGTTGCATGAGTCTATCTCTATGATATTGGGTTCATACACTATTAAACTAGGCCAAAAAAGCTAACTAGAATACTAAAATACCGTATCGCAAGATACACAAACAAAAGATATGAAATAACATATATGCATATATAATCAATATTAAAAACAAATCCTAATTCTGCTAAGTGGATACTTTGGCTTTGAACCAACTCGGTATCGCACCACTAAATATTTATCTTGATACCCAAACCCAATACCTTGAATAACCCTCAATACCTTGACACTTACCTTGGTACCCCACGGTAAATCAAACCCTTAACATATAGCTTATATATATAAATACTAAATTACCTAACAAATCTCTAACAACTAAAAACCCATATACATACATATATGTATATCAATCGACTATCATGCATTATCTAATACAACTACCATACTATACTAATTACAATACCCACCGATACATATATACATGCATATGCATACCTACATATGGATAACTTAGAGATACATAAATATATATAAGCATAGATCTAACTTACTTATCAATTACATGCACATATGACTACTAATTAAACCAGGTAACTAAATACTAGTAACTAGCTAACTATTACTAAACTACTAACCTTACTACCCTGTTGTTACTCTGTTGATTTCTACTGAAAAACTTGTTATGGTGTGCCTCGGGCTGTTGTTGCTATTGCATTTTTTGCACTGCATAATGCTGCTGCTGCCTGTGCTATGCTGCTATTGTTGTAGCTACTGCATTGCTTCAATGCTGCTATGCTACGGTTGCTAGTGTATTTATTGCTGTTGCAGCCACTGCGTTTGTTGCTGCTGCTGGGTCTTGCTGACTGTGATGATATAAAGTAAAAATTATGCAGCTCGCACTGAAACTGGAGGTCTGTGCTGAACCCGATCCTTCCCTCTGAACACCCACAACACAAGCTCAACACAAAATGCATAAAATACTACATATATATACATATATAGGTATACTCACTTATATCTATATTTATCAATTTTATATATATATATATATATAATATATATATATATATATATATATATATATATATATATATACCCTTCTCAACTATACATATATGTATATATATATATATATATATATATACAAACACACCTATGCACATAGAGATAACATCACATATATACATAAATATACAACATACCTATATACATATAACATAACCATTCATATAACTATATATATATACATATATATATATATATATATATATATATATATATATATATATATATATATATATATATATATATATATATATATATATATGTCACGACCCGCACCCAGAATAGGGGCACGAGTACTTGGGTACGTCCAGCCTACGCCGCAGCATCGGTAGTAGATCGCTGTCTAGGTCACATTAACACTAATATAACTCATAACTTGTCAATGATATCAATCTCCATAAGGAGGACAATATACATCTCATAATATCTCATAATGTAAACTCAATCACATTAACTATAAGAGTATAAGGCACGATAAAATATAAGAAGAATAGCATAGTTAAACACCATGTCTCAAAATATAGATAAACCATAGTCTAGCTGTCCAACATCAAGTCTCGACATAAACTAAGAATAAGTCTAAACATAAACTCAATAAACCTCAAATAATTCTCAGTGCATAAGATAATACTATCTAGATAGCTGCAGGTAATGTCTCCTCTAAAGGAATAGTCTCCTCTAAAATCGTTGGTGTGTAGTCTGCATCTATACCCGGTCCATAGTGTGTGGTACAGAAATCCTCAAGATCCTCTGGAAAAAATATCCAGTCAGGATTGGAATAAAGTACAAGCACTAACAACAGTTCCACATATATTGACAAAAACTATAACACAGTGTAAAAAAATATAAGACAGATATAAAATACTGGAAATAAGGAATGCTGAAATAAAGAAATGTTGTAACATCATCATCAATGTACATCTAGCAATGAAATAGAAATACAAGTGCACGCTAGAACAATGAACTGGTATATATGTGAATGCTAGAATCATGACTAGAACATAAGGATTGCTAGATCATATACTAGAGATACATGTCAAGAATATCTAGACTAAGTGTGTGAAACATCAGCATATCATGTGATCAGCTTGGGACTGATCAGGCTTGTTATGTATGACTAGCTATGATTCATGTAAGGTTAGGCTAAACATCCGGATAGCTATGATGCGAGCAATAGTCAGTCTAATCATACACATTAGGCTATGAGGCATGTAATGGTCAGCCTACACCGACGTAAGGTGTGGGTGAGCTATGATGCATGTAGAGTTGGGTATGATCACATAAGCTACTAATATTTCCCCGTTTTTCCAGCTAGCACGATGGATTCCAAATCATGACTCCTCGTGACAGGTCTCAATGATGCCAACTCATGTAAACAACAGTGTCAGAGTCATCTACGCTATACAACAAGAATTATAGAGATAATCAATATAATGGAAACTGTTAGAGAATTTACTCGCCTGGGGTCCTTAGCTGGCAATGCTAATGTCCGGGTACCAAAGTATCGTCTGAATGATCCAACAGTCCTATAGACATATCATATAATACAATATTACATCCGACATTACACTATACACACAATCAAATACAATGATCTCAGAGACTATGCTAAGGTGTCACGTCTATAGTTGATGTGCATAACAGACAGTCGATGATACGGTCTTGCCAGTACATCAGTGTACATATGGCGGTCTGCTAACATGTTATCTGGTCACAGGTTAATGTAACTACGGGGTATCCGTGGTTACATTCAAGTCATCTAGTACATAGATATATAATACATATTACTATCTATCATATACGTTAATATCCATTAGTTACAAATATAATAGACATATGTATATATATACTTTAAATAGAATCAATACTTGTACATACATTAGGGAGTTATATACAATACATCTATATATGTATATATACTAATTGAGACTTATACTTTATATATATATACCAATTATATTTGAACATATACTAGTACTTATAACATACATATTTACTAATTAGGTTCATATACATATAGATATATAATATGTGCATACAAACACAACAATATACCATCATACGATACGTGTATACTATCATAGCTAATTATACGCATGCATATAATTGAGCATACGCGTATGCGCGTACGTATATACGGGTACATATATGCGAGAGGGGACTCAAACCTGGGTAGTGGGACGAGTCATGTGCGTCAAGGTCGTCGTAGAGCGTTCGGTTCAGTCGATGGCAGCATCTTCGCTTCAGGCAGCGGTTCAGTTCGTCGAGGCAAGTTCAGTCGACTAGTGCAGCGGAGATGGCGAGGTTGTTGGCAGTTCTGAGGAGTCGGGGACGGTCATCGACTTCGATCAGGGGGAGGGATGGTTGGTTCTGGCGATGTAGGTCGACGAACAGGCGGTCGTGACGAGGTCGAAGTCATCCGTTCTGGTATGGAAGTGCGAGCGGGAAGGCCGTGGGGTATCCGACCGTACAACGTTCAGCGGGTGGTGTCATGAGTCGAGGAAGGCATTCGGGAAGGGTGAGGCTCCAATGCAGATGGAATAAGGAGATCCGGCGTTGGTCGGGGATGAGATGGATGAGAAAGGAGAACGAACAGAAAGGGAAGAAAAGAAATCGGTTGTGGGTTGGTTTGGTTTTTTTAGAGAAAAAGAAAAAAACAAGGAAAAAGAATATTTATACATAGAGGGGGTTTGGTTTGACCTAAAAGTTGACTTTGGTCAAAGCCCTCTAGGGATTGGGCCTTTTCATGGGTATTTCAATTTAAATGGAATTAAAAATGAATGGCCATGATGCATTGGTTCAAGGTTTTGAGGCCATTGTTCAAAGAGATCATGTCGCAATTTGCACACTCCCAAAAATTATGGAAAAATATACATAAAGGAGAATTGGCTTTATTTATCTGTCGTGTCCAACGAGGTAGACATCTTAATGCACTTTTGCACAAAAGTGCCCAACAATTAGAAAATTGCACAAAGTAAAATTTATGGTTTAATTAATTAAAATAAATGCAAGTGGTGTTCTAAAATTAATTAGAAGTATAAGGGACTGAATTTAAGTGGGACAGAAGTATCATGAATGAAGTAGACTCAGCATAGAATATTACCTTAATTTGGGTTGATCAAAATAGGTCGAGATTGTGTTTCCAATTTTGGTTGGAATACACAAGGATACAAAGTTGGATTTATATAGAATTAAATATAGTCATTTGCGACGAATGTTGTGCACCTAAAATGAAGCACAACAAGACATAATTATGAGTCACACAAGGATCAAAATAAAAGTTTGGCACATCTAGGATAAGGGTGTGAGATATGTTGGAAGACAATGGCTGGTGTTGTGCTCTAATTATCGAAACAACGGTAAAGTACAACAATCAAATAAAATTACAATAATTCAATATAATTAAATATCATGTAATCATTTACACATTAATTATAAAAAGACAAAAATACCCTTAATCTGAAATATGGGGGTGACAAGTCTACCCTCCTTAAAAGAATTTCATCCTCAAAATTAAAATAAACTAGCACAAGAACAAACAATCAAACAAATAATTGTACCTCAAGTCTCGAAGAGATACGGATACTGCTCGCGTATTTCGTCCTCTCTTTCCCATGTTGACTCGCCTGGTGAGTGATGTCTCCATGCAACACGAACCAAATGAATATTCTGGTTTTGCAATGCCTTCTCTCTACGATCCAAGATCTCAATGGGCTGTTCAGGTTAGCTGAGTGTCGGTCCAACCTCGATCTCCGAGTGATCTAGTACATGACTAGGATCTGCCACGTACCTCCTCAGTTGCAATACGTGGAACACGTCATGCACTGCATCTAGAGCAGGCAGCAAGTGAAGTCTATAGGACACTACACTGACCCTTACAAGAATACTGAAGGGCCCGATGTATCATGGACTAAGCTTTTCGTCCCTACCAAAACGAATCGTGCCCCGTATTGGAGAAATCCATAGGAACACCAAATTGCCAACCTAGAAAAAATAATCTTAACACGCAATCTAAAACAAAATAATCACAAACCAAACAAACAAAGCCTATACCTGAAACTCTAGGGGTCTACGGTGGCTATCGGCCCAATGCTGTTGTCTGTCCTGCGCCACTCACAGTCTGTCTCTGATAAGTTTTACCTTTTCTGCTGCTTCCACGACCATTTCTGGTCCTAGAAAAGCTCTTTCTTCAACATCATCCGAAGATAACGGTATACGATACCTTTGTCCATATAAAGCCTTGAATGGTGACATCTCAATGCTGGCCTAGTAGCTGTTGTTGTAAGCAAACTCTACTAGGTGTAGATGATCCTCCTAAGAACCTCTGAGATCCAAAACGCAAGTACGTAGCATATCTTCAAGTGTTTGAATAGTCCTTTCAGACTGTCCGTCTGTCTAGGGGTGATACGCGGTACTGAACTTGAGCTGAGTGCCCAAGCTAGCCTGTAGACTCCTCCAGAAATGGGAAGTGAAACGACTATCCTGATCTGAGACAGTACTCACAAGAAATCCATGTAATCTGACAATCTGCTGTACGTACATCTCTACTAACTTCTCTGTCGATGTGCCCACTTTGAAAGGTAAGAAGTAGGTTTATTTGGTCAACCTATCTACGATGACCCAAATTGCGTCCTTTCCTCCTGGAGAACGTGGAAGTCATGAAACGAAGTCCATAGTCATGTGCTCCCACTTCTATTCTGGAATGGGTAAAGGTTGAAGCAATCCTCCTGGCCTCTGTCGATCTGCTTTTACCTGCTGGCACACTAAACATCGGGATACAAAGCGTGCTACCTCGTGCTTCATACCATACCACCATACACGGTCCCTCAAATCTCGATACATCTTTTTGGCTCCGGGATGAATCGAGTACTGAGAGCGATGTGCCTCTTGCAAAACTTCTTCGCGCAGCTATCCACTTGGCACATACATCCTCGTGCCATGCCGTAAAGATCCATCATCCGCAATAGTGAAGTCATCTGTCAATCATGTCCGAACTTGTGCCCTAATATTCCTTAGAGTCTCATCATCATACTTTGCAGCTCTAATTCTGTCCATCAGCTCCGATTGTATCTGCAATCCCCACATCTGAATCTCAACTCCTAGAACTAGTACTTTAATTCCCAAGCTCTCGAGATCAGCTAATAAATATCTATCTAAAGTCAAGCACATAGCCATCGGATACCTGCTCAAGGCATCGGCGACTACGTTGGCCTTTCCTGGATGGTACTGCAATGATATATCAAAGTCTTTCATCAATTCTAACCACCTTCTCTGCCTCGTGTTTATCTCTTTATGTATAAACACATACTTTAAGCTCTTGTGGTTATTGAAGATTTCCACACGCTCTCCGTACAGATAGTGTTTCCACAGTTTTAGGGCAAAGATAATTGCTGCTAACTCCAAATTGTGAGTAGGGTAGTTCATTTTATGAGGACATAATTGTCTTGAAACATAGGCAATTACTTTTCTGTGCTGTTGAAGAACGCATCCCAAACCTTTTCCTGAAGTATCACTATAGATAGTGAATCCACATGTCCCTGATGGCAACGTCAAAACTGGCGCTGTCGTCAATCTCTTCTTCAGCTCATCAAATGCGGCCTGACATTCCTCTGTCCAGACAAAATCTACATCTTTCTTGGTTAGCCTAGTCATCGGCTCTGCAATATTGGAGAAGTCTTATACAAATCTTCTGTAGTATCCTGCTAGTCCGAGAAAGCTCCTGATCTCAGCTACCGAACTGGGGGTAGCACATGACTCTACTGCTTCGATCTTCTTCGGGTTAACTAAAATTTTGTCACCCGTCACCATATGTTCAAGAAATTTAACCTTGTCGAGAAAGAACTCACACTTTGAAAGTTTTTCGTATAACTCTTCCTTCCCGAGAGTCTCCAAGACTATCCTCAGGTGCTCTTCGTACTCCTCTAGGGTCTTCGAATACACAAGAATGTCGTCGATGAACACCACTACGAACTTGTCAAGGTACTGATGGAATACCTTATTCATCAAGTTCATGATACCGCTGGTGCGTTGGTTAAACCAAACGGCATTACTGTAAATTTAAACTGGCCATATCTGGTCCGAAAGGCTCTTCGGTATATCATCCTTCTTCACCTTCACCTGGTGATAGCCTAACCTTAAGTCTATCTTTGAAAATACCTTCGCTCCACTCAATTGATCAAAAAGATCATCTATCCTCGGCAGCGGGTATTTGTTCTTGATAGTGAGGTTGTTCGGAGCTCTATAGTCGATACCCATGCGTACCGTGTCGTCCTTCTTCGGTACAAACAATACCGGTGCTCCCCATAGTGATGAACTAGATCTAATGAAACCTTTGTCTTGCAGCTCCTCAACTTGCTTCTTCAGTTCTACCAACTCGTTGTTGTTGACTCTATAGACATGTTGCAAAATAGGCTCCGCTCCTGGTATCAAGTCTATAGAGAATTTAACATCTCTGTCTGGCGGTAAACCTGGCAACTCCTCTGGAAATACATCCATGAACTCCGCTATCAGTGGATGTGGTAACTCCTCTTCTTCCATCCTGGCTCCGCAAAAAGTTCCTCTACTCCGCTCCTCTACTCCTCTGGCGATCTCGAACTCTGGCTCTCCTGGTGGTCGAAATACAACTCTACCTCCGTGATAATCTATAGTAGCATGGTGTCTACTCAACTAGTCAATTTCCAGTATAATATCGTATCCCGGAAGTGGCATGACGAGTTAACTCACGCTCAACTCTTGGCCTTCCAATGACACTCTCCGATCCTTGCAAAAATTACGGACTAGGATAATGCCTCCTCCAGTCATGATCTTATAAGTCCTATCTAATGGTTCCGTTTCTAAACGATGCTTAAGGGCATAGGATATAGATACGAAACTATGGGAAGCGCCAGAATCAACTAATGCAAGTGCTGGAATAGAACTGAGAGAAACTGAACCTGAAATCACGTCTCTAGATGGCTCGGCCTCCTCAGTAGTCATGGCGTAAGCTCGTCCCTGTGGTGCTCCTCTTTGCTGCTGCTGGTGCTGAGTAAACCTCTGCTGCTGTGGTGAAAGTGGAGGTCCTCTCTGCTGACCTCCTAGTATAGTAGGTGCTCTGGCTGGTCTTCTTTGAGCTATTGCTCCTCCCTGACGACTCTGAATAGCTGGGCTGTCTCTTAGCTGATGTGCTAATGATCCACATGACAAGCAAGTTCCCAGCCTCTTCTGGCAGATGACTCTAGTATGTCCTATCTTTCCATAATACGCGCACTGGGCAACGGGCTGATTTTGTCTCTGTGGCTGCTGATGCTGGATGTGTCCTTGAACTGGTGTCTGTTGCTGGTGTTGCTGCTGGTACGGCCTCTGTTGTTGTTATTGTTGTTTGTTGAAAGTGTGGACGCTTGGCCGGTCCTGTGTTGCCATCTGTTGTTCCAGAAGTGTATCGTCCTCTCTTGGGCCTAAGGTCCAAGTCATCTTCGGCAATCTGGGCATCCATCAGAATACCCTCAAATGTAGCAGTGCGTCATCCCGAAGTACGAGACTTGATCTCTCTATTCAATCCTTTTCTGAATTTTCGTGCTCTATCTCCTGGGTCTCGAATCATCGATGGCGCGAATCGACTCAATCGACAAAACTCTGCGGCATATTCGTCGACTGACATGCTTCCTTGGACTAAGTCATGGAACTAGCTTTCCAATGTTCCCAAAGCTACATCAGAAAAGAATTTCTCTTTGAAGAGCTCCTTAAAGTCCTCCCAAGTAAGTCCTTCAACAGTGAGTCTCGGCTCTGTACGATACCACGTCAGGGCGATATCAAACATCTGATTGCCTGCGGCCTCGATCTGAAGAATCTCCGGAATATTTGCTAAATGCAAGTTCCTCTCTATGTCCTCTAACCAATCGTCAGCATAGAGTATTCCTTCTGTGCCTTTGAACTCTCGAGGCATCATCCTCTTAAATTCTACTATGGTACCTGGCCTCTGGTGCTGTTGTCCAGGATGTTGCTGGCGTTGTGCTGCTCTCTCCACAGACTGGAGAGCCACCTGATGAGCATTCTCCATGCTCTCTCTCCATCAGCTCTGTCTGCGCCTGGTGTGCCTCTACGTGCACCCTCTGAGCCTCAGCTTGAATACGTTGAGCTTCTGCTGTCACTCTCTAGGCCTCTAGCATGCCCTGGATCAATGCGAACATCTGTGCCCCGTCAGTGGTCACTCCTCCGGAAATTGGTGTCGGTGGTGGTGGAAGGTTGTCTGTCGCAGCTGGGGCAATCCTCTGAACAGGTGGAAGAGGAATCCCATTAGCTGCTGATACTCCCACATGAATAGGAAATGTAGAAGGAACTCCAGATGTCTATCCGTCAGGTGGAGAGGTGGCAAACCTCTCTGAATCTGCTGCTCCCACTCTCATAGATCTAGTATTCGGCGACATCTTGAATACAGATAAAAAAGAATCAATTAATATGATAGATACAATATCTTCAAGGAAGGACAATAAAATTCTAAAGGAAGCAATCAATTAAAATAGCATTGTGAAGATCAGAATTTCCTAGTATGATTGAGCATACTCTCATCCTAAATCCAATTTCCTATATCGTATTGCAGGCTCACATTACTACAACTAAGTTGTCGCACCACTACAAAATCTCACAATTTGCGAAACTGGACTGCATAGGCCACCACTAAAAATGTGTCACGACCCGTACCCAGAATAGGAGCACGAGTACGTGGGTACGTCCAGCCTACGCCGCAGCATCGGCGGTAGAACGCTATCTAGATCACAATAACACTAATATAACTCACAACCTGTCAATGATATCAATCTCCATAAGGAGGACAATATACATCTTACAATATCTCATAATGTAAACTCAATCACAACAACTATTAGAGTATAAGGCACAATAAAAGACAAGAAGAATGGCATAGTTAAATACCATGTCTCAAAATATAGATAAACCATAGTCTAGCTGTCCAACATCAAGTCTCAACATAAACTAAGAATAAGTCAAAACATAAACTCAATAAACCTCAAATAAGTCTCAGTGCATAATATTAATACTGTCTAGATAGCTGCAGGTAATGTCTCCCCTAAAGGAATAGTCTCCTCTAAAATCTTTGGTGTGTAGTCTGCATCTATACCCGGTCCATAGTGTGTGGTACAGAAATCCTCAAGATCCTCTAGAAAAAATATCCAGTCAGGATTGGAACGAACTACAAGCACTAACAGCAGTTCCACATATATTGACAAAAACTATAACACAGTGTAAAGAAATACAAGACAGATATAAAATACTAGAAATAAGGAATGCTGAAATAAAGAAATGCAGGAAATATAGGAATACTGGAACATCATCATCAATGTACATCTAGCAATGAAATAGAAATACAAGTGCACGCTAGAACAATGAACTAGTATATATGTGAATGCTAGAATCATGACTAGAACGTAAGGAATGCTAGATCATATACTAGAGATACATGTCAAGAATATCTAGACTAAGTGTGTGAAACATCAGCATATCATGTGATCGGCTTGGGACTGATCAAGCTTGTTATGTATGACTAGCTATGATTCATGTAAGGTCAGGCTAACCATCCGGATAGCTATGGTGCGAGCAATAGTCAGGCTAATCATATACAATAGGCTATGAGGCATGTAATGGTCAGGCTGCACCGACGTGAGGTGTGGGTGAGCTATGATGCATGTAGAGTTGGGTATGATCACATAAGCTACTAATATTTCTTTGTTTTCCTAGCTAGCACGATGGATTCCAAATCATGACTCCTCGTGATAGGTCTCAATAATGCCAACTCGTGTAAACAACAGTGTCAGAGTCATGTACGCTATACAACAAGAATTATAGAGATAATCAACATAATGGAAACTGTCAGAGAATGTACTCGCCTGTGGTCCTTAGCTGGCAATGCCAATGTCCGGGTATCAAAGTATCGTCTGAATGATCCAACAGTCCTATAGACATATGATATAATACAATATTACATCAGACATTACACTACACACACAATCAAACACAATAATATCAGAGACTACGCTAAGGTGTCACGCCAGTAGTTGTTGTACATAACGGACAGTCAATGATACGGTCTTGCCAGTACGTCAGTGTACATATGGCAGTCTCCTAACATGTTATCTGGTCACAGGTCAATGTAACTACGGGGTATCCGTGGTTACATTCAAGTCATCTAGTACATAGACATATAATACATATTGCTATCTATCATATACATTAATATCCATTAGTTACAAATATAATAGACATATGTATATATATACTTTAAATAGAATCAATACTTGTAAATACATTTGGGAGTTATATACAATACATCTATATATGTATATATACTAATTGAGAGTTATAATTTATATATAAATACCAATTACATTTGAATATATACTAGTACTTATAACATACATATTTACTAATTAGGTTCATATACATAAAGATATATAATATGTGCATACAAACACAACAATATACCATCATACGATACGTATATACTATCATAGCTATTTATACGCATGCATACAATAGAGAATACGTGTATGCGTGTACGGGTACATGTATGCGAGAGGGGAGTCAAACCTGGGTAGTGGGAAGAGTCGTGTGCGTCAAGGTCGTCGCAGAGCGTTCGGTTCAGTCGATGGCAACATCTTCGCTTCAGGCAGCGGTTCAGTTCGTCGAGGCGAGTTCAGTCGACTAGTGCAGCGGGGATGGCGAGGTTGCTGGCGGTTCTGAGAAGTCGGGGACGGTCGTTGGCTTCGATCAGGCGGAGGGATGGTTGGTTCTGGCGATGTAGGTTGACGAACAGGCGGTCGTGACGAGGTCGAAGTCGTCGGTTTCGGCGTAGAGTTGTGAGCAGAAAGGTCGTGGTGTCTTCGACCGTACAACGTTCAGCGGGTGGTATCGTGAGTCGAGGCAGGCGTTCTAGAAGGGTGAGGCTCCGGCGTAGGTGGAAGAAGGAGATCCGATATTGGTCGGGGATGAGATGGATAGGAAGGGTGAACGAACAGGAATGGAAGAAAAGAAATCGCCTGTGGGTTGGTTTGGATTTTTAGAGAAAAGGAAAAAACAAGGAAATGGAATATTTATACATAGAGGGGGTTTGGTTTGACCTAAAAGTTGACTTTGGCCAAAGCCCTCTAGGGATTGGGTCTTCTCATGGGTATTTCAATTTAAATGGAATTAAAAATGAATGGCCATGATGTATTGGTTCAAGGTTTTGAGGCCATGGTTCATAGAGATCAATGTCGCAATTTGCACCCTCCCAAAAATTATGGAAAAATATACATGAAGGAGAATTGGCTTTATTTACGTGTCGTGTACAACGGGATAGACACCTTAATGCACTTTTGCGCAGAAGTGCCCAACAATTAGAAAATTGCACAAAGTAAGATTTACGGTTCAATTAATTAAAATAAATGCAAGTGGTGTTCTAAAATTAATTAAAAGTACAAGGGACTGAATTTAAATGGGACACAAGTATCATGAATGAAGTAGACTCAGAATATAATATTACCTTAATTTGGGTTGCTCAAAATAGATCGAGATTGTGTTTCCAATTTTGGTTAGAACACACAAAGATACAAAGTTGGATTTATATAGAATTAAATATAATCGTTTGCGATGAATGTTGTGTGCCTAAAATAAAGCACAATAAGACATAATTATGAGTCACACAAAGATCAAAATAAAAGTCAGGCACGTCTAGGACAAGGGTATAAAATCTGTTGGAAGACAATGGCTGGTGTTGTGCTCTAATTATCGAAACAACGGTAAAGTACAACAATCAAATAAAATTACAACAATTCAATATAATTAAATATCATGCAATTATTTACACATTAATTATGAAAAGACAAAAATACCCTTAATCTGAAATATGGGGGTGATAATATATATAAATACATATGCATAAGGATACATAATACACTAGTACTTATACATCTACATACATGTATCCATACATATATATATATATATCTTTATACATAACATAATAATATATACATATACATTATGAAAACATATATTATAAATAGCTAAGAATAATGGAAATTGGATCTAGAAATGAAATACAACAAACACGTGGAGTGCATCGCACCCGTATCATACTAGATGTATGATACACTTGCGATACGAGTCTACCACACAACTAAACGTACCCCGAAGGACACGAGAAAGTCTAATATACTATTTATGAACAATATGAAGAGTCAAACATATATCTACGTGTCTGTATCAAAATGTGACATGCACAAAGCCTCGTGTCGGAGGGAAACCCCCCAAATCAACACATATCACCAATTTTGTTGGGATACGACCTACACGTATCCAATATGGACACGACACTAGCCACAAACAAACAAACATATGCCAATTTGATCGATAATAATAATTGACAAACACAACAAGTGTCAATCTTGAAATTCTCCCAAAATTGACACAAAAAGTACTATAACTTTTTCTATAGGACTCCTATGAACATAATTCCAATTCCTATTGGTAGACTATTCATATATGGTGGTTTATTATGGTTAAATCTCATATTTAGAACCTAATTGAAGGGAAAAACTAAATTGTACCTATTGGGAGATGGATTCCCAATGCAACCTCCAAATATGATAAAATTGGCTTCCAACTTGTAGATTCTTGCTTCTCTTTATAGATCATTGCTTCGTCCTTCTAGATCCTTGCTCTACTAGCCTCCAATGGTGATTTAGAAAGAAATTAGGATAAATTTTGGTAGGAAATTGATGTAGGAATGAAAGAATTTGGTTGAGAGAAATTCTAGATCTAGTTTTGAAATAAAAAGATGAGAGAGAAACTTTCCTCCCTCTTTATAATGGCCGGCCCCCCTTGACCCTTCCTCAAGCTACTATATAATATCCATTATACTCCTTGGGGCCTCTCATGAAAAAATAATTAAGGAGGGAATTTTCTAGTCTAATGATTTAATTAAATTAATCATCCTCCTAATGAATGAGCTTTTAATTGGGCTCAATTCTAACTAATCATAAATGTTGGTCCATGGATCTAATCTAAACGAGTTAGGCCCACTAACACTAGTCCAAAATATTAATCTAACATCTAAAAATAATTAAATAATACAACTAATAATATCATGCACAATATTTAATTAATTATAAAATTACCAAAATACCCTTTCCTAGAAAATATGGTAGTGACAAGTCTACCCTCCTTAAAATAATTTTGTACTCGAAATTCAAAGATGAAAACTACCCCCAGAAAATAATAGAATGGAACAAAAGAATATAACAGAACAAAGAAAGAACATACCTCAAGGCAAAAACAAATATGAATAACGCTATCACATTTCTCCATGCGACGTGATGTCTCCATGCGACGTGTACCAAAGGAATAGTGTGGTTCCTCAGCACCTTATCTCTCCGATCCAAAATCTTAACTAGCTGCCCTGGATAGCTAAGAGTAGGGCCCACCTCTATCTCTGAGTAATCTAACACGTGACTAGGATCTGCCATGTATCGTCTCAATTGCGACACATAAAATACGTTGTGCACTCCCTCCAATGCAGGTGGCAAGTCTAGTATATAAGCAACTGCACTGACCCTCTCTAGAATAGTGAAAGGTCCGATGAAACGCGGACTAAGCTTCTTGCCTCCACCAAAGCGAATTGTGCCTCGTATCAGAGAAATTCTCAGAAATACCAAACCACCAACCTAGAATAAAACACAACCTTAAAAACTTAATCTATAACAAAAAAACCAATAACAGGCACAAAAAATCTAAAACTATACCTCAAACTCTAAAGATCTCTGGTGGCTATCGGCCCAATACCGTTGTCTGTCCTGCGCCACTCGAAGTCTGTCTCTGATCAACCGAACCTTCTCTGCTGCATCCACAACTATCTCCGGCCCCAGCAAGACTCTCTCTCAAACATCGTCCCATGACAAGGGAGTACGACATCTTTGACCGTACAGAGCCTCAAATGGTGACATCTATATACTAGCCTGGTAGCTGTTGTTATAAGCAAACTCTACCAAATGGAGATGGTCCTCCCAAGATCCCCCAAAATCTAGTACACAAGGGTGCATCATATCCTCGAGTATTTGAATAGTCCTCTCTGACTACCCATCTATCTGGAGAAGATATGCAATCTTTAGTATGTCCTCCGGCTTCACTTTTACTTGGTGGTAGCCTGATCTCAAGTCTACCTTAGAAAATATCTTAGCACCATCAACTGATCGAACAAGTCATCAATCCGTGGCAAAGGGTACTTATTCTTGATAGTGAGATTATTCAATGCCCTATAATAAATGCACATGCGCACTGATCCATCCTTCTTCGGTACAAACAATACCGGGGCTCCTTACGGTAAAGAACTCGATCTGATAAACCCTTATCCTGTAATTCGTCCACCTGCTTCTTCAGATCGACCAGCTTATTGTTGTTTACTCTATAGATATGCTGTAAAATTGGTTTTGTACCTGGCACCAAGTCTATAGAGAATTCAATATCTCGATCTTGCATCAATCCTGGCAATTCTTCAGGAAACACATACAAGAACTCTACTATCAACGGATGTGGCAACTCCTTGTCTTTCACCATAGCTCCATAAATAATGTCTTCTCCCTACTCTGCAGCTCCTCTAGCAAACTCGAACTCTGGCTCTCCTGGTGGACTAAACAAAACTCTACCTCTTCTTCAATCTATACTAGCACGATGCCTACTCAACCAATCCATCCCGAGTACAATGTCGTAGCTCGGAAGTGGCATTATAAGCAGACACGCACTCAACTCCTGGCCTCCCAGAGTAATTCTTTAATCCTTGCAAATATCATTAAACAGGATAATGCCTCCCCCGGTCATGATCTTGCAAGTTCTAAGTAAAGACTCAGCTACCAAACCATGCTTCAGAGCAAAAGAAACAGATACAAAACTATGGGAAGCACCATTATCAAAGAAAGCCAAAGCTGGAATAGAATCAAGAAGAATATAACCTATGATGACATCTCCGGTGGGCTCGACCTCCTCGATTGTCAAAGCAAATGCTCATCCCTGACATGCACCTTCCTGATGTTGATGCTGGACATAACGCTAATATTGGGTCGAAAGTGGTAGTCCTCTCGGCTGTACTACAAGTGGTCTCGCCTGTGTTCTTAGAGCTGGAACTGTCACGCCCCGATCTCCAGCAGACTAATCGGCCATCCCCGCTAGGCGAGAATCACCGCGCCAGCGCTCCCGTGAATCGATCGCTTGACCCATCCAGGCATGATGCCGCACGAGCGGAAGCCGCGCCCATGCAAGGCCGTGGATCATTGGCTGGCGGTAAGATGTCTAAGCCACAGAGTCGCACAGATTGTCTGAGTGCAGCAGAATCATAAATGCATAGGCGATTTGGTAACAAGTTCACTGAGTCAACAATAGCGGAAGCATTGAATATCACAAGTTAAAGTAAAAGCAACTCTTTATTGATATAACCAAGTATTACAGGCGACGCATGGCCGGGATTACAAGTTGCTCAAGCCTCTCTCTCTAAAACAGTAAAGCGTGCCAAGTGGCTATAATTGTGGAATGATTGTACGGATGATGTTCAGGCGATGTTCTAATATTATATCTTGTATATGTTCTTCAGTTCTGGACGCAATGCTCCAAGGCTTCAGAGTGAACTCCTGGCCTTAGCACGCACGAAGGAGGCATCCGCACCAAACGAGGTTCTTCCGCACCCTGCAAACAATCTGGTGGGTTATCAGTACATTGAATGCACTGGTAGAGAGGATACTCGCTTGTTCGACAAAACCAAACACGTAATATAGGTTCCTTGCACCAACTATTACATTGTCTTTCTAGTTGCCTTAGGATCAGTTTTATGGCAAGGTTAAATAGCCTAACTCGTATGGCAGCGCGCCGTGCGATATAAGAGGAAACACGGCGAGACTTACCAACTTACCATTTGTCCTTCCTTGGCCAAGGTAAACAAGTTAATTCAAGCACGAGTAGGTATAATCATTCAGGGACAATAGTACATACAAATACTGTGTTGATGTGAACGAGTCTATGTTTAGATGCACGAGTTACTCGGACGATCCGGTGTGTTACATGCGATGTTCAAGTGCTCTTTATGCACAAGTATTGTTCTACCAGGATCGTTCAGGTATTCAGTTATTCTCGATGCGATGCAATAACTCGCACACGGGTAGCCGCTAAGCGAGGATAATTTATCTATATAAACATGAGGTCACTGGCATGTGCCATAATGGACGGTCTAGTCTGGGAGGGAATGACTTGCGACGCAAGGATCAGGGCGTCGCAGGCCATTCCGTCCGATGCAGGAGACTATCAGGAGTTCCGGCAGGATAGGATCGGTGCCAGTGCCCCAGCAACCGTCCGCGGAACTAAAACCTTGTTTCCAAGTTGTCCTGTGACCATGCAAGTCTCTAATCTTTTGGTCTCTAGTTAGGTAGAGGAACAAGTTTGAGGCAGGATATATATATATGGAATAAGTTTCAGGCAGGATATATATATGTATGGAGGCAGGATTATTCACAATATGTGTGTTGACTCCACGAGCCATTTGATTCAATACAGGACAGTATTGCTCCACGAGCTGTGATTCTGGATTATTGACTTGGTGCAAATTCCCTAGTTCGGGAACTGCCTTAGCGACCTAACTGTCTCGGGTACTTTCAGTTTCATATTTGCATGGAACGACTATTGTATAGTCTTCCGAGCAGAACTTATATGAATGCATGATATGTACAGCATTTCAGGGTCTTGGCATAGTTTGTGCGGCTAGCATTCAATCGAGGCAATATATGTAAGCATGCAAGCATGCATTCACAAGGAAACTTAAGCATTCACGTTCGCTTAGGCCCAAAGGTAAGCCGAGGAGTAAAACCGTAAAAGAACTTCCCGAGCGACATGATCTAGGGTTGTGCAGTGTAGCAGTAAAGGAGTGCACACGAAGAGTTAATGTTTATATCGTTCTATTCGAGGCATAGCGGGGTCTTGTTGCACAAGAAAAAAGGTAGCATGTGAGGGTCTGATTATAAGCAATATTTTATTTTCCATGTTCTAGCATAAGCAATACAAGTTAGGATTATTCCCTTAGCTAGGTGCATTGTATTGTTATTAGCATGCAGGGGGTGATTCACCTAGCGACTAGCATATATCGTTCCATATTTTAAGTGTGCTGGCCAAGCAAAGACAAGTTCACCGTAGCCACCTACCTTAGCGATGATTCGCCTCGGTTGAGCAATACGTCAAGCGAGCCTCTGAAAGCCTAAGCCGAACTCCTGAAGGGACAAGTCTGGATATCCTTTGCCTGAACTGAGTATTCTTGCCTGAGCAATGTGGGTCGGGACAGTTGCACTTTTGCCGTTTGAATCGGCAGTCCGCTTGAGCGGAACGGGGTATTATATCATACACCACTCAGAAAAAGTCTCGTCCTCGAGACTTACTGAGGAAAAGTCGTACTAACATATTATGGAATCTATCCCAAGCATAGTAATCGGTACCACTATATCCGCTTGAACACAATCTCCTACTCGCTTCTTACGCCGTGTCGTGTGTATGCCGAGTCAGTCTCAATTGTGCCGTAGCGCGGGACATGTTGCTTAATGCGGAGTATATTTCAATCGATCTGGATTAATGATCCAAGGCTGAGGCAAACTTATAAAAGTCGTTATACTTGTTCAGGTGGATCATTCACTTACATTAGCATTGAGATCAGCATATCGTGAGTCTGGATCATGAACATATTTGAAGCGTCCCTCAAACACATGCATGTCAACAAACTTAGCGATAGCAAAGTCTTAGCACTCGAGTTTCATATTTCTTAACTCTTGAATTGTGCACACATTTAAGGCGTCCCTCAAATATATGCAGTCAACCAAACTTAGAGATAGTAAAATAGGACAAGCTATTTGTGAAAATCTCAAGGGTTCACGTTTTCATGAGTCACAATGATAGTTTTGATAGGGTCAATCCAATTCCACATCATCTCCATTCCAACCAAGTATTTGCACTACCGTTAAGCACGATCTGTTTGATTTTACCGACTTAGTATCCATCCATTCGGTTCAAACTTAGCACACGTTATCATTCCCAAGTCTAACCCTAAGTCTTGCTGCTCCAGTTGTATATCTTGTTCAAGCAATATTGGTAAAGTCGGTAACACAGGTTTATTCACTCAGCACATGGGTCGTCTGCCTAATTACTAGGTCAGCTCACAAGGTCATAGGTACAAGTTCAAGCATATTACGATTTATCGTACAAATTTGTCGCACGATGCTTACCCCATTCCTAGGGTCAAACCATTATTCATTTGCACGGGATGTTCTACCCAAGCTCGTTTTCACTCAGATTTCTAAACATCGAGCACAGATTTTCCTATTCTCCATAACACATTTGTTTGCACGGGAGACGAGTCCGTTCAGTAAAATCCACTATTTTTAAAGATGTAGGATAAGCCTAGTGATTTGCGTAGTCTATCCCTCCAAACATATTTTAATAGAATCCCTATCCATTTCAAGTTTAAACCACCAAGCCAAGATTCGATCCTAAACCTTTAGTTTAATTCTAATTCGTTCAACCTGATTCCTGTATCCATTCACAAAATCATCAAGCGAGATTTTTTTCAGTTTCTAGACTAACTTATCCATCAAAATATTTTTGATCACTTACATTTCTAATTTCTCTCATTGCGTCGAACCACAAGTCAAGATGATCATTCAGTTATATATATGAAATCCACCAAGTCATGTCCGTTCATGCAATGATTATGATTCATCTAGCAAAATCATCCAACTTTAATGTTATCGCTCGGTAATTCATAGTCTTACTTATAGCATCCCTCAAACAACTAGTTTAATTATTCAAGCACAAGTTCATCCATTTCGATACGTTCAATTCATCGAGTTCATTTGGAATAATCAACGAACATGTTCCCGTTAGGACTGATTTTGAGAGTTATCGTTTCAAACTTAATTTTAAGACCGTTCTTCCAAACTCCAAGCAAAATCTATTATCATTCATCTCTTTCCTCCATACACACAATATTTTTTTTTGGGCTAACTTCTTATTCGAGTGATATTGTATTCAAGTTTAATCCATTTATTTCAATCTGAAATCCCTCGTACAATTTTTAATTTCCAGCAAGTTTCCTTAACGAGATATCAATTTCTATTTCCGTGAATCTCAATTCGATATAAGCCATATCATTTTATTCAAGACATTATAAAATTCAGTCTGATTATCGTATGAGACTTATGGATCTATTTGGACATTTCTAAAGGATCCATACACCACTCAGAATTGAGTCATCCCATTAACTCCATATTTGATAGTCATCCAAACAAACAATATTTGATTTGTATCTTACGATACAAAAATATTGTTTGGGCTATTTCCCAAAATCCAAGCACATTTCTCTATACTCGCCTAAGCGATAAATCCGAGAATGTTTCTACCGGTTGTTATTCTAAGTCTGACTTGTCTTATTCCTGAATAATATCCAAATCTTGTTTTGCACTAGTTTGTACCAAAGGGTCTTGGCGCACGATACTCTACACAATGTCATGCCTCAGTCCCAAAATACGTAGGACTAGGAGTACGTAAGCATGCCAGCCGCATGTATATGGCAACTTTAATATATGGAAACCATAACACATGTGTATGCTGTATTATGAACAATAATTCACAAGTGGTATAAACTATCACAAGTCATAGGGTATAACTAAATCTCATCCACAGAAAATCATAAATAAATAAATAACCAATATCTATATAATTAGATCTCAATATAAAGTATCTAAAGATGACAGTTGGATGGAAACAAATCCACTGCCGAACTAGAATATAAAAGCAAATACAATATAAGTACAACAACTAATAATCACTGAGACTCGAAAAGAAGACCTCCTCGAAATATAAGTAGCAAGTCCTGATCTTCGCTCCTGCTAAGTCATGAATATCTACACCTGAAAAGGGATCAGGTACTCAGAGGGACATAACAAGATATATCGAAGCATGCCAATAAGTACTATAAAATAAACATCCAATGGGTTGCCTATAGCATTTTAAGAACAACTTCCCAACGCGTGGGCTTTCTGGCTAAAATGGGATTGGCATAATTCTCTTGGAGATTCAGGGGCCTACAAAGCATGTCGTCTTTTGAACGGCAGAGGCCACCTGATAATATATAATATATAGTGGTCATCATGACCGCGCATCTCAGGCAGAGCGTACGGGTTACACAAGGAAAGTACAACGGAGCCCACACGCCTTACTTATTGTTCTCTCCATCCCATGCTCTAAGCATGTCACATCCATGACACGATAATACCTCTAATAACTGCCAGGTCTACTAGCACGCAAAGTTTCTAACAGTAGTTATCCCTAACGCACGGCCCATACGTACAGGAGGCCAAACCCTGCACGCAAGTTCGTGATCTATATGAGACTCACACTCGTGTAACAGCTGTGTCACGGCCAATGAAACCTAATGATGCTTCCTGATAATGGGGCAGTCTCATAAACAAGGTCAATGCATATACATAATAAAAATAGATTACAACAAAATCGTCGTTGCACCCAAGTTTCCTTGGACGTGCAGTTTATATAGCAGTTAAAATATATAAAGTAAATGACAGAAATAAAGATGCATGCATCATATGGAATATGAATAATAGTACAATGGCAAGGTATACTTGCCTGGCAAGAAAGCTGCTGAGTACCAATAACCTGCTCCTGAAGTCGTGCATAACAATCCGATATCCTATATACATATAATATAATATAATACAATATCAACCATTATACTAGCACATACATAACCATAATTATACTAGACTCAGAGGGTACGCTAGGGGTGGCACTGGTCAACTAATACGGTCAATTATGCGTCTAATTAGGCGGGTGTTAAGTCTACGATTGCTGTACAAAATTAGACAGTCAAACTAACCCGATCTTGCCAGTACGTCAGTGTACATAAGGCAGACAGATCACTAATACTTAGGGTCACATGGTCAAGGTAAATATGCGAGAAAATCCACAGGGTCCTAGGGTCGCACAATATAAGTACATATATAGTCATAACTAGTTTTGCATTAAATTACTTATAGAGATACATCCATGCATTTATATATGTATATATATTAATTTTGATTATAATACGCGTGTGTATATGCACACAAGTTATTGGGTTCCCGACACGGGTCCGATGTCAACTAACTGAACCTGTCTCGAAGCAATATGTTAAACCCTACGCTATTTACACTAGCACACATCAAAAGGAGAAGAGGGACAGGTTTGAACCTCGGGGTTAGCGTGCATGGGCACGAGGATCGGGGTGACTGTAGGTTGTCTTCGGCTAGGGTAACGGGTCCACGAAGAATACGATAATGGTGATGATGAGGGTAATAAGGATGATAATTGGTGATGATTAGGTTAATAATGGTGATTAGGGTGATGGTTAGTATTAAGGTGATGGTGATGTAGGTTATGATGAGATGATGGGATGATGATGGTGAGATGATGAGATGATGATGAGATGATGATATGATGATGATGATGATGTGGATGATGATGATGATGATGTGGATGATGATAGCGATGGCGGTGATAATATGGATGATCATAGGAATGAGGCTGCTCCGGCCAGGGGAAGGTCCGGCCAAGGAGGAGGAGGCTGTGGTCGAGGAGAAGGAGTTCAGGAAGGAGGATGATAGGGAGTAGGAAGAAGGTGGTGGTCGTGCTGGTGGTGTGGTGGTGTTGGCCTGGGTGGCTCGGCGGGGAAGATGATGGTGTTTAATGGTGGTGTTGGTACTGCCGGCGGTGAGCAGCAGGGTCCGACAGACTGCGGGGTCAGGGAGGTGGTTGATGCACTGCTCGACATGGAAGTCGGGAACGGAGAAAGGAGGTTCAGTGGGCCAGTCATGGTGGAGGTGTTGTCGAGGTGAGAGATCCGACGGTGAGGGGAGTCGAGGGAGGCTGAGGGAGATTATTGGTGAATGGTCGGGGAAGAGGGTAGTCAGGCAGTGGTCGAGTTTGTCGAGGGCGGTGGAGATAGCCTGGGCTATCGTCGGCTCGGTGCAGATGACTCCGGTATGGTCGGGATCAGGTGGCGTGCTCAGGTGATGTGATCATGGTCGATGGCCTCAGGTGCTCGGTTCAGGTGGAGGGGACGGAGACGATGGTGGTGGTGGTTTGTGTGGTCAGGGTGGTGGCTGTGCTGTCGAGGGGAGGTGTGCAGTCGACCGACGGTTGGGAGCTGCTCTGGCGAAGGTCAGGCGACAGGGCTAGGCTCCAGTCAGAGGTGTAGAGGAAAGGATAGGGAGATGATGAGTAGGAGATGGGAAAGGGTCGGCTAGATGTGGTTTTTGGATTTTGTGTGGATGAAGAAATTAAGGAGAAAGATTATTTATGCATGTAGAAAAGTAGGGTTTGATGTTGACCTAGGCGTTTAGGCTTGGTCAACATCCTTGGGATGGGCTTGGCTTCACATGGAGATGTTTGGAGGGCTATTATTTGCATTGTTTAAAATGCAAGGCTAGGGTTTAATGAGGGGGCGATGTTGTGTGTTGTACATTCCGAAAATCATAGGAAAAATTCATATGAACGAAAAATGGGTTTCTTCATATTTCTTATCCAATGGTGTGGACACATTAATGCACTTTTGCATAAAAGTGCCAAACAATTAGAAAATTACACAAAGATAAAAATTGGGTTAAATTAATTAAAATTAATACACATGGTGTTATAAGATTAATTAGAAGTACATGAGACTAAAATTAGGTGGGACACAAGTGTCATGGATATAGAAGACTTAGAATAAAATATTGTCATAAATTGGGTTGCACAAAATGGGTCAAGATTGTGTCTCCAATTTCGATTGGAACGCACAAGGATACAAATTTGAAATTATTTAGAATTAATTATAAATATTTGCGACGAATATTGTGCGACTAAAATGTAGCACAAGAGAGCATGATTATAAGTTACACAAAGGTTAGAATAGAAGGCAGGCACGTTTAGGACAAGGGTGTGAAATTTGTAGGAAGACAATGGCTAGTGTAGTGCTCCAATTATCGAAGCAACGGTAAGGTGCACTAAGTGATATAAATATCGTAAAATGAAATAAAATATCGTGTTCTATTTCTAATTGGATTCAAACTAGCCCTAGTCTCTCTATCTAAGCCAAGTCGACCCAATTTTGGGTGAGGGGGTTTACAATCTACCCAACTTAAAACAATTTTATCCTTGAAATTAAAATAAGTCATGGTTTTCTCTATCTAATCTTACTTGGTCACAATCTAAAAGAAATTCTCCTCAAGTTAACAATGCGATTTCTACCCAACTTAGAATTTTCCCATCTATCACATAAGGCTATACACTTAAGAAAAACATTTCTCAATTTATTTAATCATGTTATTCAATCCTCAAAGTTTTTAACACACAAAATATATCACATATGATATGCCCTTAATTACGAAAATTAATCATCAAGTAATGTGATTGGCCTATGGGGTATATCTAGTACCATTTGTATATCAAACTTATACCAAGCACAAGGTTCATCTTTTCGAAATAAGGGAAGACGGAAAACAATAATAAAGAGTTCAAGGGGGAGGTAATAGAATATAAGTATGGGGATCAAGGCGTTTAAAGAATTCAAATGGAAATTGTCAAGGCAGTTATAGGTTAAAATCCTATTTTGGTAAATTCCTATTCACATGCTCATATCAGTACAGTTATGTAACTGATACGATATGCTCAGACATGTCTAGGGGGCAAGTACATTCGTCTAAGAAGCTTAGTCAATTTTTTTATCTCAGTCCACATAAGTAGTCATACAAAGAGCGAACCAAGCGCACTATGGTTGATCAGACCGTAATACACTGATTCTAAAATGTATTAGTGTGTATACCCAATAATACATATATCATGATCAAGCTTAATAAAAGAGTAAGCTTGCAAAACTAGGCTATAATAGCGGCATAAGTCAAGGTAGTTCCAAAAATAAAATTACGCTAGATTATGATGGAAGAAGGTACAAAAACAATTCAAGTTTACCCAGGAGATAAGATTCTACAGTTTCTACAGTTGTCATACTAACTCTTTGTCTAAGTCGCTAGTCGACCACATAGGGGTACGGCCTCTAAGTTTCACAGTCTGAATAAACACTATCTTCTTATACAAGTCTATAGTTGGTGTCATTCAGTTATACTTCATTAATGGGTCAAAAGGATTATGTGATACTAGGTTTTGAGGCATACTACCCAACTTAAAAGAATTAACTAATATTGTGACAGTCTTAAGTGGATTCTACAAAATAACCTTGTACTTGTAAATAAAGTAGAAACTCTTATTAGGGTATACAAGAAAAAAGTTCTTGGTACCTATTAGGGTCTCCTATTACATTATATAGGTAATGGTCATCTTAAGTCTTAGTCATAGTGCTTATAGAACACGTGTCAACAGTAAGAATGGAAAAGTTATTGGCCTTCAAGGGGAAAGGGGATATAACTCGTATCGAGGTGGGGGTAAAAATTACATGATTTAAAAGTAAAGGATAACCATAAATTTATAATCTACAGGAATACTCAACTATCAAGTTCTACTAAGCACATAATTTCAAATTCAAGATTAACAACTATAATCCTAGCAAACTATATATCCTAACATGAAATAAAATCACTTGGCCTACAATCAGGAGGATTAGGTGGCACGAATTAAAGGATGAAGAAAACAAAATTAGTCGTCGCACAAATAGCGAGCTTTAAGGCTTCAGAGGAACAAGATATAAAATTAAAAATAGAGAGACTCTTGATAATGTCATAGTTTTCTAAGGGAAAAGTGGTATGCTAGTCTCTATGTTCGAAGTATGATCAATGAAGATATTATATTCATTCCTCTTGGCTTCCTAAGGTACTATTCTGCTAATATTTAAATAAGAAGCTAAATTTATGGTTTTCTAATACTATCTCATTATGAAAGTTAGGTTCAGTCCTAATATTCAACCTTAGATTTTTATTGGTTCCTTAATACTATGGTCAAACAATATGGTTAAATTTTTAACTAACTCTAGTAGTGTCTATACTACCCTCAAGTCATTCATAATGCATCAAAGGATATTGGTAAACCAATCTATAGATAAGGGATGCTAGGGTTCATTAGGTGTTCTAAACTTAGTGATGTGTCTATACTCTAGTGGTATTCTTCTTAGGAATATTATCCTAATTATCATCCTAATAACAGGGATTCCTATATCCTAGGAGAGGCTATACTCAAGGAACTATTAGGGAAGTACATGAATCAAATAGGATTTAATTATTCAAATAGAACAGATTGGAAGAAAGATGAGTCATAGTCAAATATAGATGAGATCATATACTCTAATCCTATTTGCAGGCTTGCTCGGCACAGTAACGTAACCAAGACAATATGCTCTCGACCTGCATGGGCCACCACTAAAAATATGTCACGTCCCAGTCCCAAAATACGTAGGACTAGGAGCACGTAAGCATGTCAGCCGTATGTATATAGCAACTCCATATGGAAACCATAACACATGCGTATGCTGTATTATGAACAATAATTCACAAGTGGTATAAACTATCACAAGTCACAGGGTATAACTAAATCTCATCCACAGAAAATCATAAATAAATAAATAACCAATATCTATTTAACTAGATCTCAATATAAAGTATCTAAAGATGATAGTCGGATGGAAATAAATCCACTATCGAACTAGAATATAAAAGTAAACACAATATAAATACAATAACTAACAATTATTGAGACTCGAAGAGAAGACCTCCTCGAAATATAAGTAGCAAGTCCTGATCTGCGCTCCTGCTAAGTCATGAATATCTACGCCTGGAAAGGGACCAGGTCCTCAGAGGGACATAACAAGATACATAGAAGCATGCCAATAAGTACTATAAAATAAACAACCAATGGGTCACCTAACAGTCTAAGTGAATGCAGTTTAAGAACAACTTTACCAACGCGTGGGCTATCAGGCTAAAATGGGATTGGCATGATTCTATTGGAGATTCAGGGCCTACAAAGCATGTCATCTTTTGAACGGTAGAGGCCGCCTGATAATATATAATATATAGTGGTCATCATGGCCGCGCATCTCTGGCGGAGCATACGGGTTACACAAGAAAAGTGCAACGGAGCCCACACACCTTACTTGTTGTTCTCCCCACCCCATGCTCTAAGAATGTCATATCCATGACACGATAATACCTCTAATAACTGCCAGGTCTACTAGCACGTAAAGTTTTTAACAGCAGTTATCCCTAACGCACGGCCCATACGTACAGGAGGCCAAATCCTGCACGCAAGTCCATGATCTATATGAGACTTACACTCGTATAACAGCTGTGTCACAGCCAATAAAACCTAATGATTCTTCATAATAATGGGGTAGTCTTATAAACAAGGTCAATGCATATACATAATAAAAACAGATTACGACGAAACCGTCATTGCACCCAAGTTTCCATGGACGCGCAGTTTATATATCAGTTAAAATATATGAACTAAAGGACATAAATAAAGATGCATATATCATATGGAATATGAATAACAGTACAATGGCAAGATAAACTTGCCCGACAAGAAAGCTACGTAGCACCAATAACCTGCTCCTAAAGTCGCACAGAACAATCCGATATCCTATATACATATAATATAATATAATATAATACAATATCAGCCATAATACTAGCACATACACAACCATAATTATACTGGACTTAGAGGGTATGCTAGGGGTGACACTGGTCAACTAACACGGTCAATTATTCGTCTAATTATGCGGGTGTCAAGTCTGCGATTGCTGCACAAAATCAGACAGTCAAACTAACACGGTGCCAGTACATCAGTGTACATAAGGCAGACAGATCACTAATACTCAGGGTCACATGGTCAAGATAAATATGCAAGAAAATCTACAGTATCCTAGGGTCGTACAATATAATTACATATATAGTCATAACTGGTTTTGCATTAAATTACTTATAGAGATACATCCATGCATTTATATATGTATATATATTAATTTTGATTATAATATACGTGCGTATACGCACACAAGTTATTAGGTTCCCAACACGGGTCTGATGTCAACTAACTGAACCTGTCTCGAAGCAATATATTAAACCCTACGCTATTTACACTAGCACAGATCAAAAGGAGAAGAGGGACAGGATCGAATCTCGGGGTTAGCATGTACGGGCACGAGGATCAAGGTGACTGCTGGTTGTCTTCGGCGAGGGTGACGGGTCCACGATGAATACGATGATGGTGATAACGAGGGTAATAAGGATGATGATTGGTGATGTTTCGGTTAATGATGGTGATTAGGGTGATGATGATGGTTAGGATTAAGGTGATGGTGATGTAAGTTATGATGAGATGATGGGATGATGATGGTGAGATAATGAGATGATGATGGTGAGATAATGAGATGATGATAAAATAATGATGGTGATGAGATGATGATGGTGAGATGATAAGATAATGATGGTGAGATGATGAGATGATGATGGTTAGATGATGATGGTGATGATGTGGATGATGATAAGGATGATGGTGATAATATGGATGATGATAGGGATGAGGCTGCTCCGACCAGGGGGAGGTCCGGCCAAGGAGGAGGAGGTTGTGTTCGAGGAGAAGGAGTTCAGGAAGAAGAAGGATAGGGAGCAGGGAGAAGGTGGTAGTCATGCTGGTGGTATGGTGGTGTTGGCCTGGGTGACTCGACGGGGAAGATAATGGTGTTTAATGGTGGTGTTGGTGCTGCCGGCGGTGAGCAGCAGGGTCCGACAGACTGCGGGGTCAGGGAGGTGGTTGCTGTACTGCTCGACAGGGATGTCAGGAATGGAATAAGGAGGCTCAGCGGGCCAGTCGTTGTGGAGGTATTATCGAGGTTAGAGATCCGGCGGTGAAGGGAGTCGAGGGAGGCTGAGGGAGATGATTGGTGAATGGCCGAGGAAGAAGGTGGTCAAGCGGTAGTCAAGTTCGTCGAGGGTGGTAGAGATGTCCTGGGCTATCGTTGGCTCGGTACCGACGACTCCGGCGTGGTCAGGATGAGGTAGCTTGCTCAGGCGCTGTGATCGTGGTGGATGGCCGCAGGTGCTCGACTCAGGCTGAGGGGACGGAGACGATGGTGGTGGTGGTTTGTGAGGTCAGGGTGGTGGCTGTGCTGTCGAGGGGAGGTATGCAGTCGACCGACAGTTGGGAGCTGTTCTGGCGGAGGTCAGGCGACCGGGCTCGGCTCCAGTCGGAGGTATAGAGGGAAGGAGAAGGATATTATGAGTAGGAGTTGGGAAAGGGTCGGCTAGATATGGTTTTTGGGTTTTGTGTGGATGAAGAAATTAAGGAGAAGGATTATTTATACATGTAGAAAATTAGGGTTTGATGTTGATCTAGGGGTTTAGGCTTGGTCAACATCCTTGGGATGGGCTTAGCTTCACATAGAGATGTTTGGAAGGCCAGGATTTGCATTGTTTAAAATACAAGGCTAGGGTTAAATAAGTGGGCGATGTTGTGTGTTGCACATTCCAAAAATCATGGAAAAAATTCATATGAACAAACAATATGTTTCTTCATGTGTCGTGTCCAATGGTGTGGATACCTCAATGCACTTTTGCATAAAAGTGCCCAATAATTAGAAATTTGCACAAAGATAGAAATTAGGTTAAATTTATTAAAATTAATGCACAAGGTGTTCTAAGATTAATTAGAAGTACATGGGACTAAAATTAGGTGGGACACAAGTGTCATAAACATAGAAGACTCAGAATAAAATATTGTCATAAATTGGGTTGCACAAAATGGGTTAAGATTGTGTCTCCAATTTTGATTGGAATGCACAAGAATACAAAGTTAAAATTATTTAAAATTAAATATAAACGTTTGCGATGAATATTGTGCAACTAAAATGTAGCACAAGAGGGCATGATTATAAGTTATACAAAGGTCCGAATAAGAGGCGGGCACGTCTAGGACAAGGGTGTGAAATTTGTAGGAAGGCAATGGCTAGTATAGTGCTCCAATTATCGAAGCAACGGTAAGGTGCACTAAGTGATATAAATATCACAAAATTAAATAAAATACCGTGTTCTATTTCTAATTGGATTCAAACTTGCCCTAGTCTCTCTATCTAAGCCAAGTAGGCCTAATTTTGGGTGAGGGAGTTTACACACAACTTAGCCGAAGGCTGTGTACAAAGCTAACCGTTTGGACAATATTCGATTTTGTACTAACCAGTTGGGCAAACATGTACAGGTATTTTGGTTTGCATACAAGTCATGTTTCTAGCATAAGTCTATTCCCGAAGGAACTGGCACAGGTTGGCACAAGGCCAATAGCATTATAATTCCATTCAAGCAATCATACCATTCACATGCACTTTTTGAAAGTATTTAGACTTATTGTTGGAATATTCTGTTTGGGATATTGAGAGAGAGTGTGCACATAACCCACAAACGAGCTTTCAAAATTGAGAAAATTAAAATGAAGTCCAAAGGTGTATAAGCTAGGCTCTGATACCAATCTGTCATGCCCCGATCTTCCGCAGGCTAATCATTCATCCCCGCTAGGCGAGAATCACCGTGCCAGTGCTACCACGGATCGTTCACTTGAGCCATCCGGGCATGATGCCGCACGAGCGTGAGCCGCGCCCGTACAAGGCCGTGGTTCATTGGCTGGCGATAAGATGTCTAAGCCATAGAGTCGCACAGATTGTTCGAGTGCAGCAGAATCATAAAAGCATAGGCAATTTGGTAACAAGTTCACTGAGTCGACAATAGCGAAAGCATTGAATATCATAAGTTGAAGTAAAAGCAACTCTTTATTGATATAACCAAGTGTTACAGGCGGCGCATGGCCGAGAATATAAGTCACTCAAGCCTCTCTCTCTGAAACAGTAAAGTGTGCCAAGTGGCTACAATTGTGGAATGATTGTACGGATGATGTTCAGGCGATGTTCTAACATTATGTCTTGTATATGTGCTTCAGTTTCGGACGCAACGCTCCAAGGATTTAGAGTAAACTCCTTGATTTAGCACACACGAAGAAGGCATCTGCACCGAACGAGGTTCTCCCATACCCTACAAATGATCTGGTGGGTTATCAGTACATTGAATGCACTCAAGGGGAGGCTACTCGCCCGTTCGACAAAACCAAACACGTAATATAGGTTCCATACACCAACTATTACAATGTCTTTCTAGTTGCCTTAGGATCAGTTTTATGGCAAGGTTAAATAGCCTAACTCATGTGGCAGTGCGCCGTACGATATAAGAGAAAATACAATGAGACTTACCAACTTACCATTTGTCCTTCCCTGGCCAAGGTAAACAAGTTAATTCAAGAACGAGCAGGTATAATCATTCAGGGACAATAGTATATGCAAACACTGAATTGATGTGAACGAGTCTATATTTGGATGCATGAGTTACTCGGATGATCCGGTGTGTTGCATGCGATATTCAAGTGCTTTTTATGCATAAGTATTATTTTACCAGGATCGTTCAGGTGTTCAGTTATACTCGATGCGATGCAATGACTCGCACACGGGTAGCCGCTAAGCGAGGATGACTTATCTATATGAACATGAGGTCACTAGCATGTGCCATAATGAACGGTCTAGTCTGGGAGGAAATGACTTATGATGCGAGGATCAGGGCATCGCAGGCCATTCCATCTGATGTAGGAGACTATCAGGAGTTTCGGCCGGATCGGATCGGTGCCAGTGCCCCACCAACCGTCTGCAGAACTAAAACCTTGTTTCCAAGTTGTCCTATGACCATGCAAGTCTCTAATCTTTCTTTCTCTGGTCAGGTACAGGAACAAGTTCGAGGTAGGATATATATATATGGAACAAGTTCGAGATAGGATATATATATATGGAACAAGTTATATGGAACAAGTTTGAGGCAGGATTGTTCACAATATGTGTTTTGACTCTATGAGCCATTTAATTCAGTACAGGACGGTATTGCTCCACGAGATGTGATTCTGGATCATTGACTTGGTGAAAATTCTCTTGTTCGGTAACTGCCTTAGCGACCTAACGGTCCCGGGTACTTTTAGGTTCATATTTGCATGGAACGACTATTGTATAGTCTTCCGAGGAGAACTTATATAAATGCATGATATGCACATTATTTCAGGGTCTTGGCATAGTTTGTGTGGCAAGCATTCAATCGAGGCAATATATGTAAGCAAGCAAGCATGCATTCATAAGAAAACTTAAGCATTCACGTTCGCTCAGGCCCGAAGGTAAGCCGAGGAGTGAAACCGTAAAGGAACTTCCCGAGCGACATGATCTAGGGTCGTGCATTATAGCAGTAAAGGAGTGCACACGAAGAGGTAATGTGCTTATCGTTCTACTCGAGGCATAGCAAGGTCTTGTTGCACAAGGCAAAGGTAGCATGCGAGGGTTTGATTATAAGCAATATTTTATTTTTAATGTTCTAGCACAAGCAATACAAGTTGGGATTATTCCCTTAGCTAGGTGTGTTGTATTGTTATTAGCATATAGGGGGTGATTCACCTAGCGACTAGCATGTATCATTCCATATTTTAAGTGTGTTGGCTAAGCAAAGACAAGTTCACCGTAACCACCCACCTTAGCAATGATTTGCCTCGGTTGAGCGATACGTCAAGCGAGCCTCTGAAAGCCTAAGCCGAACTCCTGAAGGGACAAGTCTGGATATCCTTTGCCTGAACCGAGTATTTTTGCCTGAGAAAAGCGGGTCGGGACATTGTATTTTTGCCATTTGAATCGGCAGTCCGCTTGAGCGGAATGGGGTATTACAGGAGCTACTCCTTAAACTGCACGACAAGGACACTCTCTCATCTGATGCCCTTCGATACCATAATATAAACAAACTCCCAACCTCTTCCTGCAAACTTCCCAGATATGGTCGGACTTCTTACAGAAGTGGCAGAAAGCTTATTGTAACTGTCTCTGTTGCTGCAGTGCCTGGTAAAATGGTGGCTTAGCTGGAGTCTGGTGTTGCTGCGGCTGCTGAAAAGGCCTGGACTAGAAATGAGAACGCTTGGCAGATACTGTACTGCTGTTGGCCCCCAGAAAAGAATTGCGATCTCTCTTGGACTTCAAACCAAACTTCCACTCAACCTTGCGTGCCTCCGCAAGTATCTCTGAGTAGGTCTCATAAAAAGACGGAATGAGGATCTTCACTTCCCAGTTTAGACCCTCGTAAAAATGAATAGCCTGAACCTCTAGCTCTCTCACCAAATACTCCGTAAATTGGCTCAGCCTACCGAACTCTGCAGTATATTCCTCCACAGAAATACTCCCCTAAATGAGGCTCTCAAACTGCCTCCCCAAGTCCAACCTGTTTGCCCGAGCAAAGAACTTCTTCTTGAAGAGGTCCTTGAATACCTCCCAAGATGGTCCTGCGTCAACAAGAATTGGCTCATTCCTGAACCAAGTATAGGCAACATCGAACAGTTGATGTCCCACCGCCTCAACCTTCAGATACTCAGAAAGATGGGACACCCTCATAAGATACTCAATGTACTCGAGCTAATCATCAGTATAGACGATGCCCTCCGTCCCCTTGAAAATACTAGGCTCCAGCTTCTTAAAGTCTAAAATATTGCCTAGCCGAAGCTGAGCAACCTAAGGAGCAACCTGTTATTGGACCAGAACTTCTCTCTCTACTATGGCATGAGCAAGATGATGAGCACTCTCGATGTCCTGTCGCAAGACATCAATCTATCTTTGATGAGCATCAAAGTGAGCCCTCTATGCCTATAACATCTCACGAAATAGTATGAACATCTGCGTCGCATCTGCTGGCACGAAAGGTGTAGGTAGAAGTCCCTCGGATACAGCTGGCACAGTCCTCTGAGTATGAGGTATACCTCCAAAAGCAGCTGACACTCCAATCACCGAAGAAGTGACTGGTGCAGGCCCTCGGGACGTCACAGACCTCTCAGAAGCTGCTTTCCCCTACTGTAAACTAATCTTAGGTGGCATCCTGAGACAAAGCGAAATAAAGAATCAATATGGCACATGATGTAAGATACTCAAAGAAAGCACAATTTAGAGATCAAATATCAATATCAAGGAAGAATAGTTGAATGAATCAAAAGAAAAAAATTTAGATGTGACTGAGTATTCTCAGCCTATAGCCTATATCCTATATCCTGAAATAGGCTCATAATAGCACTCAATTCAGAGCACCACTATGAATCGCACTAATTATGACCTCGAAAACCTGTATAGGCTACCACTAAAAATGTGTCACGACCCGCACTTGGTACAGGGATGCAAGTCGGGAACAAGGCCCAGCCTACACCACAGAATCGGTGGTAGAACGCTGTTTGGGTAATCTATCTATTAATATAATAAGCCACCAATAATGTCAATATACTCAATCATAGATCTAAGATGAAAATAAGCACAAATATGATAAAAGAATAAAATAATCACAAAATAACTCATGAGTCAAAAATAATACAACATCGATGAGTCAGAGAAATACTAAACCGTAAGCTGGAGACAAATCTAGTACAAAGAATAACTAAGATACTAAAAGTCCCGAGTCAACTGTCTCAGTCAGGATGAGTCACTCCTGAGTCAGGGTCTCTGACTCTAAGCCCACAATATCCTAAGGCCCATAATGAGTAGGGTACTACTCCTCAGTGTTATCTGGGAAAAATATATCTAGTCAGAAAAGGAGCAGAGTATATCTCTAACAACAGTTCTAATCAATGATATAAACTATGTAACAGTAAATAGATGTGAATATACAAGATGCAATAATTGATACAAGAGATATACAATAAGGAAATACTGGAATAAATATAAGAAAGAACAATATAACAATAAACAAGAATACTAATGACTAAGTGAGTGAGTACTAGTTTTAACATGTGATCGGCTTAGGAACTTGCACAAGAAACTTGCATAAGGATAAGGGCCTGGCTAGTCATACGTGCGGTGTATGACCAACACTCACAAGAAACAAGACATATAAAAGAAGGATATAATCACATATCTACACTAAAATACTCTCCACCCCCGACTGGTATAAGGGATCCAACCATAGTACGCTATGGCACGGGATTCTCTAGGAAGATAGCTACTCTCCCCGAGAATCAATGTCTATACATGTACAAGAAGAACAATAAAATAAGGATTGTATAAGATACACCATATACCAAGGAATAATATCTCATAACGAGATCTGGATATACCAATCCATGTAACCATCGTGTCAAAAAATCAAGGATAACTGTACTAGATATATTGAACATAGAGGTATCATAATAAGAAACTATCAGAGAATATACTCACTTGAAGTCCAATGAATAGTATCACAGATGTCTGGTACGGTGCCTCGAAGACCTAGATATGGAATATAATATCAATACATGGTTTCAGAATAAAAAATAAGTTAAACTAGTCAACTTCTAGGTCAAAAGTCATTTCTAAGTCAAAAAAGTTAAACTAGGTCAACTCTAAGTCCAACTGGTCAAACTACCTATATTTAGGTTGTGTGAGTCTATTTCTATGATATTGGGTTCATACACTATGAAACTAGGCCAAACAAGCTAACTACGATACTAAGATACCATATCGCAAGATACGCAAACAAGAGATATAAAATAGCATATATGCATATATAATCAATATTAAATACTAATCCTAATTACAATGATAAGTAGATACTTTGTCTTTAAACCAACTCGGTATTACACCACCAAACACTCATCTTGATATCCATGTCACGACCCGCACGCGGTATAAGGGCACGAGAGCGTGGATACGTCCAGCCTACGCCGCAGCATCGGCGGTAGAACGCTGTCTAGGTCAAGTACTATCTAACAATCTCACGCTAGTATCCAACTCCATAAGGAGACACGGATAACACTAAAATAAATCTAGAAATACTCAATCACAACTACAGCACGATAGGAAATGAAGAAATAAAAGAATACAGCACAAGTCTAATGATAACATAACATACCTGCAATCCTTAACTTCCAATCCCCAAGTGTCAGAAACCAGTCTACTAATGTCACAGTCTGGAAAAATATTTTTCAGTCAGGAAGGAGCAAAGTACATCTCTAAATAGCAGTTCTATATAAATGACATAAACTATGTAGCAGTTCTAGATGAAAACATACCAGATGCATGTATAAGTACGAGAAATGTACAATGAGAGAAGTACTGGAAATGCTGTAAGTAAATGCAGGAGAAGAAACAATATGTCCATGAGCAAGAATTCTATGACTAAGTGTGTGAGTACTAGCTTTAACATGTGATCGGCTTGGGAACTTGGTCAGGCTGGTTACATGTGATTAGCTATGATTCATGGAAGGTCAGGCTAACCGTTGGTTAGCTATGATGCATGGAGAGGTCAGGCTAATCACACGTAACAGCTATGAGGCATGGAGATGGTCAGGCCGCACCCGACGTGAGATGTGGGGTGAGCTATGATGCATGGATAGTTGGGTATGATCACATATCTACACTAAAATACTCCCCAAACCCCCGACTGGTATAGTAGATCCAATCATGGTACGCTATGGCACGGGATTCCCTAGGAAGGTAGCAAATCTCCCCGGGAATCAGTGTCTGTACACGCACAAGATAACAAGGAAAACAAGTCTTGTACAAGCTACACCATGAATAAGGAATAACATCTCATGACGAGATCCGCGTATACCAATCCGTGTAACCAACGTGTCGAGAATATGTATATTTACACTAGATACAGTGAACATAGGAGATATCATAAATTAGAAACTAATCAGAGAATGTACTTGCCTTGGGTCCTTAGCTGGTAAAACCAATGTCCTGTTCCAGAGTATCCCCTGGGTAAACCAACAGTCCTATAAACATAACACAAGCAAACCACATTCGCATCAGATGCTATACTAACACAGTCAAAATACTGGTCTCAGGGCCATGTCAGGCAGGGCACTAGTCAACTAGGGTCATCTAGTAGGGACACGTATATAATATACATTACACTTATTATACTTACAATATTTATACACGCACCAATTTAAATGTATTTACAATATATATATATATATCTTTTAAATACATATTTGATTTATACTAGTTGAACATTATATATGTATACTCATACATATGCTAAAATACCTTTTTTTTTAAAATATATATATATAAATACTAATTTGATTACATATACTAGAAATACGTATTTACGTATATAAATCATTTCGAACTTATTTTGAACAATAGTTTCAAATAAAAGTTTATTTATAAAAACTAGAATTTATGTAAAAGCCAATATTTTTCATTTATGGTAAAATCGGTCACCGATCCAATAACTAATTTTTGAACTCATTTAGATTATTGAAACTATATTTTTAATTTAATAATGTAACCAAAAATTATTATTATTTTTACATATCAAAACCCTTTTAATTTGTTACATAAAAAATAACTAATTACATAAACTAGCTAATTACATATTAATATAACCAATTTATATAAAATAACCAAATTATATATACTGATTTCATGAATTAAACTAATTATATAAAATACTAATTATATATACTAAACTGATTATGTAATTTAATTAACAAAAATAACAATTAACCAATATAGATAAACTACTTGATTAATTATAATTAACTACTAATTATATTAATCAATTAACTTAAACTAACATATTAACTATTGATTAACTTACTGATTAACTAACTTTGCTGATTAATTAACTTAATTAACTGATTATTAAATAATTAATCAAACTAACTAATATAATTAACTAATTACTGTTTATTAATTAGTAACTACTCAAATCATTAACTAAACTAAATTTAATTAATTAATTAACTAATTAATTATAATTAACTAACTAATTTAAATATCTAACTAAACTAATCCTTTCCCAAATGAAAATAACTTCTGAATCGAAAGAAGGGGAAAGGCTCACAGGGTTTTCCGTCGGCGTTGGCGCGGGGTTCGCCGGGGCTAGTCGGCAGGGCGTCGGCGGATCTGTGGCGGCGGCTCGACTCAACGGCGGCGGTCTGAAGCGACGGCGGCGGCTTCGAGGAGGCAGCGGCCTCGAGGAGGCGGCGGCTCGAGGCCACGGCGAGCTCGACGACAGGCGCTCGACGCCGAGGGGGCCCAGTCGTCGGCGGCAATCGGACTCGAGGGCGGCGGTTCTGCTGTGGCGGTCGAACCCGAGGCGGCAGGTGCTCGATCTCGGCGGTGGCGGGGATCCGCGGCGGCGGCTTCGTTCCGAGGAGATCCGAGGCGGTCGGCGGGAACTTCTCGGCGGATCTGGGCGTCCACCGGCGGATCTGGCACGAGGGGCCGTGGAGAACCGAGGGCGGCGTCGACCCCGAGAGCGGCGGATGTTCGGGGAACCGGTCGAAGACCCAGGCGGTCACCGGCGGCGATCGACTCGAGACTCCAGGTGGTGGTGGCAGGCGGCCAGATCGAGGAGGCGGCGGTGACGACGTCGACTCCGGGCGGCGGCTTCGAGTCTAGGGTTAGGGCTGGTCGGTTCTGTGCGTCGGGGTCGTGTCCGGGGCTGGACACGGCAGTCTGGTGTCTGTGGGGGAAACGTGTCCGGGTCTGCCGGACACGGGGATGCTGTTGTACAGTGGAGGAGGTGGATGTGTCCGGCGTGTCGGACACGAAAAAATCTGATTGTAACGTTGTAACCGGACACAGGAAATGAATGGATACTGTGGGACACCCGGGGTCGGACCCGAGGCCATCACGGCTGACACGGTGATGCTGGACACACGGACACGAGCACACAAGATGATGGTGATGGCTTGTTGGCTGGTGGGAAATGTGGGGGCTAGCTAATAAATGAAAATTAGGGTTTCTTGGGAATGGTGAGAAGGAGAACTTAAATAGGGAGAAGGGTGTGGGATAAAGGGTTGCGGGTTGGCCCAATGGTGAATGGCCCAGAATTAAATATAAAGGGGCTTTTCATGTGGGAAGAATGGGGGCGTGAATGGGAGACGGGAAAACGATAAATTAAATAGAAAAGAAATTTAAGAAAAAAATGTTTTTAAGAGGCTTTCGATTAGCTACTAATTAAACTCATTTTTCAAAATATTAGGAAGTATGTAATTCATTTATTTACTATCCCAATAAAAAATCTATTTTATTTTATCAACTAGTCTTTTAAATAACTATTTAGTCAAAACAATAATTTTATGACTCAAGCCAATAAATATTTGAAACTAGAAATATATATTATTATTTATTTATTTATTTTGTAATACATCGTCATTTAGGAAAATGATTTTTATAAAGATTTTTAAATTACCTCCTACAATCAAACCTCGTTCTAAATCAAAAAATTTCAAGGAGAAGTATTTTATAAAACTTGATATTTTAAAATAATTTAAAATCTAATTATCTTGGAAATTGGAAATCGGAGGTTACAAGTCTATCCACCTTAGAAAAATTTCGTCCTCGAAATTTTAGGGATGACTAGGATAGAAGAATTTTGTTGTTCATAATGATGAATATATCATTGAAGAAAATATTTTTATAAGGAGAATACTTACCAAACAGAAGAAAATATGAAGAAAAGAAAATATGGTTTAAGACAGGAATAACTTGAAGGAATCATGACTCGGCCTTGAATCCTCTAGAAGGTTTAGGTTTTGGGAAGTAGACACGATCACAAAAACAGATAATTGGAATAATGCACGTTACCTTTTTCAAGTAACTAAACCAAGGAAGACCCAGTATAAAGAATGATATAGACATGAAAGTTATAGCTAATTCGAAAGATACGATCGACAATTTGATTTAAGAAACTTAAATACATCCTTTAGAATGTAATCAAGAGACATCTAATCGCCTTTCTTAATTTCTAGGAAAAGTAGTCTTTACTATCATCTGAAAATTCTTCCTTTTATCCTCGTTCATTTTACTTTTCTCAATCTTGTGATTCATCATTAACTAATATCACAAACTTTATTAGATTAGATCTTAGAATTTCTGAATCAAAATTTATTACCTGTCCAAAATCCTTATCATCAAATTCGAGTTTGTTTATCTTAGCATCAACTATACCTCGATTATTTTCTTCGATTTCAAATGTTATTGTCATGGTTAAGATTTAATTTAAATCACAACCTCATTATACCATGATCTTACCTTACGACCTTCAATTATACGATCCCATAATCAATTATATTATAATCTTCTCTACCATGAGCTTCATTTCATTCCATATTTCTTTATCCATGTGTATAGTGTTTCCGAATTTTGAACTAATATATTTTTTTTTTTTTTCATCCTCTGAATTTATTATCCCAATGTAAAATTTTACTACTCAAATCCTCAATATTTTAATTGAATTCCGGTCGTATCATAATCTTCTCAATTTTTGAGTAAATAACTAAATACAAAATTTACTATTCAATCCTTCAATTGAAACCCAATCAATGCATATTTATAAAACTTAAAAAATCTGTATCCCAAAATTTAACTTTAACACTCATCAATCATCTAACTAAATTCAATTGATGCTTATTCCAATCTAACTCCTCATCCCAAGAATTTAATTTGACGCTATTCCATTTACGATTTTATTTCCTGCTTTTCTTTTTCCTCAATACCCAACGATGCGATGCTTCTAGTATCTTCAATGCAACATTCATACTATATAAAATTTCTATCTTGCAATCAAATAGATAAAATGATAATTTCTCGAATTTCTCAAAAAATTTTTTTTTTTTTTAATCAATTCAATCATATCAAGACTTCCTTAAAATTAATAAATCCTCAAATTTTTGGCTCTGTCAATTTCTTAACTCTCCTTTCAAGTCAATATTTATCCTCGAGTTTCAATCATCCTCAATCTTCGTAAAATTTATGATCCGTCAATTCTTTTATTAACGCCTTAACTCTTTATTTAAATTAATGCTTATCCACAAATTTAATCCTCTTGTCTCTTTTTGTCAGTCATAACCTCGTCATAGATCTTTGCTATGGTCAAACCCAATGATCATGGTTTAAGAAAACTCTACCTACAGCCATGCAATTTAAGAAAATATAGGTCATGTGTCTTTTGTCATGGTATTTCAGTCTCTGTTAGGGGGTACTACTAGTTATATTCTAACAAGAAAATCATGCATGTGAACCACAGTACTAGGAAAATCAATCAATCAATCGAAAGACGAAAGAAAAGGAACATTAGGAAGGAAGAAGGATCATGTTAACATATTACTTGTAGTGTCTACTATCTCTAACAAACACTTAACTCTAGCACACTAACAATTTCCTATTCATGTATACTGGTACCCATATCAACTAATCGTATTTTAATATATCTACCAAAAATTAATCCTCCAAATAATCGTCAAGGTTTAACTTCCCGATCAACTTAAAATAAAATTGCATATACCTCCTCAAAATTAGATACTTCACATCGAAATAAAATTTAATCACTTCTAAAATCTTTGTAGCCTTAACCATGTTTATTGAATTCATATTTGAAATCCTCAAAAATTTAATGACAAACTCTCAACTCCTCTATTATTCTAAAAATAAAATTTTATTTTCACCTTTTAATTTATAATTTCACAAATGTACATATCAATGCTCACGGTCTCTGATACTCAGGGTGTACTCAATGCATCTAGTGTCTATAATTGTGTACTAAATTTGTACTGCCCGAATCACTTGCACTATTACCTCCAATGATCAAAGTTATCATCAACTGTGTTTTCTTTCCTGATTTCAATTTATGTCAATTGGTATATCATCTAATTATCAACACACAGAGTGCTTACTGTTATTAACGTCATTCTTGACTAATCCTTGATATAGAATCATTAGCACTCTTGGTATTATATCACTAGCTGCATTAATGGATTATCTCATCAAGCTCATTAGACTCATGATCACCTGTATCCTCTATAACACTCATGTTTCTGTACTCTCATGGGTATGTGTATGGTTCCTCATCTCGATGGTTGTATATGTATTTCCTTCAATCCTTTAAAGCCTATTAAACTAATCCGTGATACGCTTCACAACTTCCATTACTAATACTGATATTTTTCTACTTATGACATCTCATTAACCCTTTATACATATACATTTATTTACCTTTAACATTTCCGATATCAATCATCCAATTGGACATCATGCTCCATAAATCCTTAACACAATTCCCGGATACTTAATCGTTTACATAGATCACTCAATTACATAATCATGATTATCCAGGACGGGTAATTGGCTCTGATACTAACTCTGAGAACTATCACTGATACTCTAAACTCTCCTTAACTCTCAGTCTCTAATGACACTACTCCTAGAATCATTGGTACAAGGTACTATGCTAAGGGCTAACTCTAGATTAAAGCCTACTGCTCACATGCCCAACTAAGAAACACTTACAACTCACTAGCAACACAGTCAATACTAATACAAGACACAAACAAAATTACAAGCCACTAATTATCATACTTAACAAGAAATCCTCAAGGAATAGGAGCTCAAAGACTGAATTGAGGACAGAAGGTATCTTTACTGCTAGTAAAGAAAGAAGCGGTGGAACAAAGTCCTGGAATAACAGAAATAGATAAGTCTTGAGATGATATTTTAAGAACCAATTTAAGATACAACCTGATAATCATACACGTCTATCCGAAATCATGACACACAGAATCCTCGCCACGCCAGTAAGCATAGGTGCGATAACTGACAGGTTCCGTAACTAAGGTATGCAACTCTATAATCATGTCATCTAGAATCCTCGCCACGCCAACCGGTATGGCTGCGAGAGACCCTAAGTTTCATAACTACAGCATGTACATCCAAGTCAGGTTCCTATGTTCTCGTCACGTCAGCTGATATGGCTGCGATAAACTCTAGGTTCCATAACCAAAGTAGACATTTTACCTTTCTCACTGTCCTCATCAATATATGTCATCAGATGATACCGTAAATTTTTGTCCGTAAAATTCATCTCAATTTGAAATCAACTCAACAACGATACCAGAAATTAAAGTTAACAACTGGTCAACAAGAATCAAACTCAACAATGATACCAAAATTTAATTTAATAACTGCTCAACAAGAATCAAGTTCAGTGACAACAAGCGAGAGCGGACGGAAACAAGGAAAAAGATTTAAATTGAAAACAAGATTCTCATGGGGTCATCCCAGAAAATCTTTCAAGAATTTGTGATTGAGTATCCTCTCTCATCCTAGTATCCTATGTCCTATATTCAATAGCAGGTACGCAGTAGCATAACAAGGATGCCACACTACTACGACATCGCACATCTCGCGAAGTCAGACCTGCATGGGCCACCACTAAAACGTGTCACGACCCGCACCCGGTATAAGGGCACGAGAGCGTGGATACGTCCAGCCTACGCTGCAGCATCGGCGGTAGAACGCTGTCTAGGTCAAGTACTATCTAACAATCTCACGCTAGTATCCAACTCCATAAGGAGACACGGATAACACTAAAATAAATCTAGAAATACTCAATCACAACTACAGCACGATAGGAAATGAAGAAATAAAAGAATACAGCACAAGTCTAATGATAACATAACATACCTGCAATCCTTAACTTCCAATCCCCAAGTGTCAGAAACCAGTCTACTAATGTCACAGTCTGGAAAAATATTTTCCAGTCAGGAAGGAGCAAAGTACATCTCTAAATAGCAGTTCTATATAAATGACATAAACTATGTAGCAGTTCTAGATGAAAACATACCAGATGCATGTATAAGTACGAGAAATGTACAATGAGAGAAGTACTGGAAATGCTGTAAGTAAATGCAGGAGAAGAAACAATATGTCCATGAGCAAGAATTCTATGACTAAGTGTGTGAGTACTAGCTTTAACATGTGATCGGCTTGGGAACTTGGTCAGGCTGGTTACATGTGATTAGCTATGATTCATGGAAGGTCAGGCTAACCGTTGGTTAGCTATGATGCATGGAGAGGTCAGGCTAATCACACGTAACAGCTATGAGGCATGGAGATGGTCAGGCCGCACCCGACGTGAGATGTGGGGTGAGCTATGATGCATGGATAGTTGGGTATGATCACATATCTACACTAAAATACTCCCCAAACCCCCGACTGGTATAGTAGATCCAATCATGGTACGCTATGGCACGGGATTCCCTAGGAAGGTAGCAAATCTCCCCGGGAATCAGTGTCTGTACACGCACAAGATAACAAGGAAAACAAGTCTTGTACAAGCTACACCATGAATAAGGAATAACATCTCATGACGAGATCCGCGTATACCAATCCGTGTAACCAACGTGTCGAGAACATGTATATTTACACTAGATACAGTGAACATAGGAGATATCATAAATTAGAAACTAATCAGAGAATGTACTTGCCTTGGGTCCTTAGCTGGTAAAACCAATGTCCTGTTCCAGAGTATCCCCTGGGTAAACCAACAGTCCTATAAACATAACACAAGCAAACCACATTCGCATCAGATGCTATACTAACACAGTCAAAATACTGGTCTCAGGGCCATGTCAGGCAGGGCACTAGTCAACTAGGGTCATCTAGTAGGGACACGTATATAATATACATTACACTTATTATACTTACAATATTTATACACGCACCAATTTAAATGTATTTACAATATATATATATATATCTTTTAAATACATATTTGATTTATACTAGTTGAACATTATATATGTATACTCATACATATGCTAAAATACCTTTTTTTTTAAAATATATATATATAAATACTAATTTGATTACATATACTAGAAATACGTATTTACGTATATAAATCATTTCGAACTTATTTTGAACAATAGTTTCAAATAAAAGTTTATTTATAAAAACTAGAATTTATGTAAAAGCCAATATTTTTCATTTATGGTAAAATCGGTCACCGATCCAATAACTAATTTTTGAACTCATTTAGATTATTGAAACTATATTTTTAATTTAATAATGTAACCAAAAATTATTATTATTTTTACATATCAAAACCCTTTTAATTTGTTACATAAAAAATAACTAATTACATAAACTAGCTAATTACATATTAATATAACCAATTTATATAAAATAACCAAATTATATATACTGATTTCATGAATTAAACTAATTATATAAAATACTAATTATATATACTAAACTGATTATGTAATTTAATTAACAAAAATAACAATTAACCAATATAGATAAACTACTTGATTAATTATAATTAACTACTAATTATATTAATCAATTAACTTAAACTAACATATTAACTATTGATTAACTTACTGATTAACTAACTTTGCTGATTAATTAACTTAATTAACTGATTATTAAATAATTAATCAAACTAACTAATATAATTAACTAATTACTGTTTATTAATTAGTAACTACTCAAATCATTAACTAAACTAAATTTAATTAATTAATTAACTAATTAATTATAATTAACTAACTAATTTAAATATCTAACTAAACTAATCCTTTCCCAAATGAAAATAACTTCTGAATCGAAAGAAGGGGAAAGGCTCACAGGGTTTTCCGTCGGCGTTGGCGCGGGGTTCGCCGGGGCTAGTCGGCAGGGCGTCGGCGGATCTGTGGCGGCGGCTCGACTCAACGGCGGCGGTCTGAAGCGACGGCGGCGGCTTCGAGGAGGCAGCGGCCTCGAGGAGGCGGCGGCTCGAGGCCACGACGAGCTCGACGACAGGCGCTCGACGCCGAGGGGGCCCAGTCGTCGGCGGCAATCGGACTCGAGGGCGGCGGTTCTGCTGTGGCGGTCGAACCCGAGGCGGCAGGTGCTCGATCTCGGCGGTGGCGGGGATCCGCGGCGGCGGCTTCGTTCCGAGGAGATCCGAGGCGGTCGGCGGGAACTTCTCGGCGGATCTGGGCGTCCACCGGCGGATCTGGCTCGAGGGGCGGTGGAGAACCGAGGGCGGCGTCGACCCCGAGAGCGGCGGATGTTCGGGGAACCGGTCGAAGACCCAGGCGGTCACCGGCGGCGATCGACTCGAGACTCCAGGTGGTGGTGGCAGGCGGCCAGATCGAGGAGGCGGCGGTGACGACGTCGACTCCGGGCGGCGGCTTCGAGTCTAGGGTTAGGGCTGGTCGGTTCTGTGCGTCGGGGTCGTGTCCGGGGCTGGACACGGCAGTCTGGTGTCTGTGGGGGAAACGTGTCCGGGTCTACCGGACACGGGGATGCTGTTGTACAGTGGAGGAGGTGGATGTGTCCGGCGTGTCGGACACGAAAAAATCTGATTGTAACGTTGTAACCGGACACAGGAAATGAATGGATACTGTGGGACACCCGGGGTCGGACCCGAGGCCATCACGGCTGACACGGTGATGCTGGACACACGGACACGAGCACACAAGATGATGGTGATGGCTTGTTGGCTGGTGGGAAATGTGGGGGCTAGCTAATAAATGAAAATTAGGGTTTCTTGGGAATGGTGAGAAGGAGAACTTAAATAGGGAGAAGGGTGTGGGATAAAGGGTTGCGGGTTGGCCCAATGGTGAATGGCCCAGAATTAAATATAAAGGGGCTTTTCATGTGGGAAGAATGGGGGCGTGAATGGGAGACGGGAAAACGATAAATTAAATAGAAAAGAAATTTAAGAAAAAAATGTTTTTAAGAGGCTTTCGATTAGCTACTAATTAAACTCATTTTTCAAAATATTAGGAAGTATGTAATTCATTTATTTACTATCCCAATAAAAAATCTATTTTATTTTATCAACTAGTCTTTTAAATAACTATTTAGTCAAAACAATAATTTTATGACTCAAGCCAATAAATATTTGAAACTAGAAATATATATTATTATTTATTTATTTATTTTGTAATACATCGTCATTTAGGAAAATGATTTTTATAAAGATTTTTAAATTACCTCCTACAATCAAACCTCGTTCTAAATCAAAAAATTTCAAGGAGAAGTATTTTATAAAACTTGATATTTTAAAATAATTTAAAATCTAATTATCTTGGAAATTGGAAATCGGAGGTTACAATCCAAACCCAATACCTTGAATAACCCTCAATACTTTGATACTTACCTTGGTATCCCAAGGTAAATCAAACCCTTAACATATAGCTAATATATATAAATACTAAATTACCTAACAAATCTCTAACTACTAAAAACCCATATACAAACATATATGTATATCAATCGACTATCATGCATTATCTATACAACTACCATACTATACTAACTACAATACCTACTGATACTTATATACATGCATATGCATACCTACATATGGATAACTTAGAGATACATAAATATATATAAGCGTAGATCTAACTTACTTATCAATTACAAGCATATATAACTACTAATTAAACCAGGTAACTAATTAATATAGGTAACTAAACACTAGTAACTAGCTAACTATTACTAAACTACTAACCTTACTACCCTGCCATTACTCTGTTGATTTCTACTGAAAAACTTGTTGTGGTGTGCCTCGGGCTGCTGCTGCTATTGCATTTTCTGCACTGTATAATGCTGTTGCTGCTGCCTGTGCTATGTTGCTATTGTTGTTGCTGCTGCTACTGCGTTGCTTCAATGCTGCTACGCTGCGGTTGCTAGTGTAGCTGTTGCTGCAGCAGCCACTGCGTTCATTGCTACTGTTGGGTCTTGCTGACTGTGATGATATGCAAAGAAATCTGTTGCAGCTCGCACTGAATCTGGAGGTCTTGCTGAACCCGATCCTCCCCTCTCAACACCCACAACACAAGCTCAACACAAAATGCATAAAACACTACACCATATATATACATATATTGGTATACTCACTTATATCTATATGTATCAATTATATATATATATAAACCCTTCTCAACTATACATATATGTATATATATACAAACACACCTATGCACATAGAGATAACATCACATATATACAAATATATACAACATACCTATATACATATAACATAACCATTCATATAACTATATATAGAGGTATATATATATATATATATATATATATATATATATATATATATATATATACATATATATACATATACATATATATATATATATATATATATATATATATATAAACACATATGCATAAGGATATATAATACACTAGTACTTATACATCTACATACATATCTCCATACATATATATAGATATCTATATACATAACATAACAATGTATACATATACATTATGAAAACATATATTATAAATAGCTAAGAACAATAGAAATTGGATCTAGAAATGAAATACAACAAACACGTGGAGTGCATCGCACCAGTATCACACAAGATCTATGATACGCTTATGATACGAGTCCACAACACAACCAAACGTACCCCGAAGGATACGACCAAGTCTAATATACTATTTATGAACAATATGAAGAGTTAAACACATATCTACGTGTCTGTGTCAAAATATGACATGCACAAAGCCTCGTGTCGGAGAAAAACCCTCCAAATCAACATATATCAACAATTTTTTCGGGATATGATCTACACGTATCCAATTATGGACATGACACTAGCCACAAACAAATAAACATATGCCAATTTGACTATAGGACCAATTGATAAACACATTAAGTGTCAATCTCAGAATTCCCCTAAAATTGATACAAAAAATACCATAACTTTCTCCATAGGCCTCCTATGAATATAATTCTAATTCTTATAGGTAGCCTAAGCATATGGGGTGGTTTTTCATAGTTAAATCTTAGATTTAGAACCTAAATAAAGGGAGAAAATTGAATTGTACCTATTGGAAGATGGATTCCTAATACAACCTCCAAATTTGATAAAATTGGCCTCCAACTTGTAAATCCTTGCTCCTCTTTGTAGATCCTTGCTTTCTCCTTCTAGATCCTTTCTCTACTAGCCTTTAATGGTGATTTGGGAAGGAATTGAGATAAAATTTGGTAGAAAATTGATGTAGGAATAAAAAAATTTGGTTGAGAGAAATTCTATATCTAGTTTTGAAATGAAAAGAGGAGAGAGAGACTTTTCTCCCCTCTTTATAATGGACATCCCCCCTTGGCCCTTCTTAAGCTACTATGTAATATCCATTATACCCCTTGGGGCCTCTCATGAAGAAATAATTAAGAAGAGAAGGTTCTAGTCTAATGGTTTAATTAAATTAATTATCCTCCTGATGAATAGACTTCTAATTGGGCTCAATTCTAACTAATCATAAATGTTGGTCCATGAATCTAATCTAAACTAGTTAGGTGCACTAACACAAGTCTAAAATATTAAACTAACATATAAAAATAATTAAATAATATAACTAATGATTATTCATCATGCATAATATTTAATTAATTATAAAATTACCAAAATATTCTTTCCTAAAAAATGTGGTAGTATCATATTGTTGCAAAGTTAGAAGGATCTCTCTCCTTATGCTTTTGTATAATAAGCTTACGTAAATCAGAAGAGAGAAGAGAAGAAGGAAGAGGGCAGACTTTGCCTCTTTACGTAAGATAGATTGAAACTTTTATGCATATTTTTGGTCCCCTGTGTATAGAGTGAGGTGCTGGCTTGATTGGCGAGTGATTTATCATTTCTCATGTTTTTGTTCTTTATGGATAAGAGAAAGTTGTCCCTAGCAGTCTTCTTATATACATGTGCACAAATAACACGTTATGAAGAGGTTGACCCAGTTTGGCGCACTTTCTGTGGAGGAGACAGGGTTGGCGCAGTTTGCCTATGTGCATTTAATTTTGCACAAAGGTCTTAGTCTAGTGTACTAATAGTAGGCTTCTGACGAGTAGCGTACAAAATTTCCTCCACTGTTTGCGCGATCATGATGTTAAGAGAATAATTTTCTCTAATTAACACTTTATTAGTGCGTATGTAGTCTTTCTTCTGTTGGCATAGATTCTGGAGAAAATTGTGTCTCTCTTTGTAGAGCGAGCCTGTAGAAAGATTGGCTTGGACAGCGGTATCCATAACTTGCTTGTCCCTCACATTACAATGAATATGTGTGGGCTCAGAAGCCCAAGTGTGGATTACCCTTTGCTTGATATTACGTGAGTTGTGCAATTTGTATCCCTTGTTTAACGCAAGGGACTAAGAAGCTTGGGTGTGGATCATCCTTTGCTTGATATTGTGCGAGTTGCATGATTTGTATTCCTTGTTTAATGCAAGGAAGTTATCCATAAAGTCTTTGATATGAACTTGGTTGACAGAATTGTAAGCCCCCTCATTTTGGGATAGGGGTAATTTGATAATTTGAATTATTTTTATTATTTTGTTTAATTATATATATTTAAAGAATTAATTTCTAAAATCTTTTTTAATATATATGACACTTTGCTATGGCTTGGATATTTTGAGCAATCTACGACCTTTTTCCTTCCAATCGAATTCATATTATTGATCTTGACTATACCTAGTACATTTGGGACATGGGTTTTGATTTAATTTGATCTACCCTATGATCCAAAAATATTGATAAACATCTACAACAATTAATTTTGCAAAACTACCCTTATTTGGCTAGTTGAACCCAACCGAGCCCAAATACCCTACTCGGGCTCTCAAACCAATTCCCATGAGACATGTACACTACCACACACACATCTCCTATTATTTTTTTGTATATTTGTTTCCACACTTAAACCCTCGCACATGCACAACAACCCAATAACGTAATAAACGACATAATTGAAGTACCGTTAGTGAACCTTCTTGTGCACTTGCACTCAAACTAAACCAATACCCACACAACTAGACCCAAGTGTACCAAAGCCTTAACAAGGTCTAAACCAAATTTTTTTTATGTATGAACTAAAGGTTAAAGTCAATCAAAACTCCACCATGGGCCCAACAAACATCTATATAAGGCCTCCTCCTCACAAACTCTAACCCTAACATCTACTTTCCTCTTTGTAGCCGACCATATATCCTTACTCCTCTCTTTCACAACTACTTCAGCCTCTCCCTCTCCTTCTCCACTTCCTTTCCACTTATTCCCAACCTCCACTTCATCCTCCACAAGCTGACAAGCCCAAGAGTAAGAGATTAGCCACCCCTAGAGGCCGACTACTTGTTGCTAGTTGAAGCTACTGTCCACCAACTTACAGCCCTCAAAACCATCTCTAAACTGAATATTTACCTCCTATGTGAATCCCCTAAGCACCCCTTAAGTTTTGTGGAGGTTGGAGTCCATTTGGTGCTCTGAAGGGTCCGTGTCTTAGAAAGGACCACGTCGTAATCACATACGGGTAAGTCTTCCAACTTGGATTATTTTTCTTATTCTCCATGAACCAAAGATTGTGTAAACTCATGATAATATTAGATGATGAGTAGAAATAACTCCATGCATGAGAAATCCATATATCTTTATAGAAACAATTCTAAAAAAAATGAACAATCATGACACGGACACGATGCACCAATAGTAGACAAGGTTCAATGAGTATTGCCATGATAAATATATATAAAATAATTTCAAATAATTATATGTTATTAATTTAGAATATAAATGTTATAATTATATAATTAGTCTTGTTTTATGATGATGGAAAGATTGGATGCAAAGACTACTTGGCCAAGTTGCAAGGATAGCTAGATAACGTAGTTGAGATGGTTACATGAATGATATAATATAATTATTTATATATATAATTATAATTAAATTTCAGAATATTAAATAATATAATTTTATATTAAAAATACATTATTACTCAAGTTGATAATGTTGCATGTACAAACTAGCATCACGTTGCCAGAATACCTAGTCGACGCACAACATGACTTTATGATACGATTCTTGGAGGGTTTGATCTTAATTCTTAAAACTAAATTTATATGTGTTTTAATTTTGGAAAAAAATTATTTCAAATTTATATATATAGTATTTTAATGTTAAAACTAAACCCTAAAATATTGGCCTTTAGACTAGGTTCTTGGATGAATTTATGGCATATTTTGGCTCATAAAAAGGGGCTAATTTTGGTATTAAAAAGGGTTTTTTCTGAGTTTTAATCAGACTTTAATGTGAATTATTATGTATTTTCATCAATCTAGGTCATAACTATGGATTGGTGACATTCCGGACAAGTTTCAGATAATACTAGTGGACCTATTATGGCCATAACCATGAAATATGCTTAAAATACCAAATCTGGAATTCAGAGGCTAAAAATAGTATAATCATGTTTAAATTATGATTATATAATTTTTAAATGATTTATATTCATGTTCTTTAATTAGGGACTTAACCATAAATTTTGGAAGTAGAAAACCATAAAACTAGGTCCCGATATCTCGTAAAAATATGCGAGTTGTTATGTCAAATATTCACTTATTATGATGATATTGGACTTGGTTATAAATGATTTATAATAATTTAGACATTAAAGTTTTGGGTACAGGATTCTTGATTAGAAACTTAAAGTAGTAAATTGATTGTTTAGGTCAACTGAATTTCGGAGGAGTGGACGCGGGACCATCTTTGTAACTACATACTGCAGACCCAGACAAGTGTACCTTGCCAAGATGTTCACAGTTCTTATTTATTTATTATATATATATATATATATATATATATATATATATATATATATATATACATTCTTGATATATCAACTTACCCTAGGCCCGATTTATGATACTATATGTTCGAACAAGATTCGGGTACCGACATCCTTCGCAGAGTCGAGTATCGTAGTTAGAGAGTCTGTATTCGAACTCATGTCTTGTGCATATATTATTTTCATATCCGATCATAGGACATTTGGCACGTTATTCATGTAACATATTATTTCTCGACCTGTTTGTGGTAATTAGACTCTGGATAGGATTACAAGATGCATAACATAGAGTATTTCCAGTTATATACATATTGTCCATGACTTGTGATGATAGTTAGGGTCATGATCATGTGTGTCTTGATTGAGATGTGAGGTTACATTAGGAGGGGAGAGTCTTCGTCGTGCTCTGGGCATATTCTACTTATTACTTATCTATTCGTTTATTAGGCTTTGGGTCCCCTATGCGAAATCTAAAGTGATTATATATATATATATATATATATATATATATATATATATATATATATATATATATATATACTATCCTTCTTTGGTTTCCCCCACATGGAGCCTCGAGGGTATTGTCTAGCGTAAGGATGAGTCCGTGAGTACTAGCCCGGGGTATGAGTCCATACTTTCATTTGTATATCACATAGTTGGTTATACTAGTTTCTCCTGTATTATAGTATTATAATGTTTACTTTGGCATATTGTTCTTGTACCTTATTACGTTCCTCTGAGGATCTGGTTGTCACATACAACTCATGAGTCTAAAATAATACATCAATGAGTCTGAAAGAATACTAACAAAATATGCTGGAGACAAATCCAGTACAAGAAATGCTAAGAAGGTACTAATCTTGGGTCATCTGTCTCAGTCGGGATAAGTCCCTCCTGAGCCAGGGTCTCTGACTCTAAACCTACAATATCCTGGGGTCCATAATGTATAGGGTACCACTCCTTAGTGTCATCTGGGAAAAATATATCCAGTCAAGAAATGAGCAGAGTACATCTCTAATAGTAGTTCTAATCAATGATAAAAACTATGTAACAGTAAATAGATGTGAATATACAAGATGCACAATCGATACAAGAGATACACAATAAGAAAATACTGGAATAAATACAATAATAAACAATATGACAATGAACAAGAATACTAATGACTAAGTGTGTGAGTACTAGCTTTAATATGTGATCGGCTTGGAAACATGATATAATATATATGGCCTGGCTAATCATAGGTGCGGTGTATGATTAACACTATTCAATAACAATACTTGATACAATGAGGGTATGATCACATATCTATACTAAAGTACTCCCCTCCCTCGATTGGTATAATAGATCCAACCACGGTATGCTATGCCACGAGATTTCCCAAGAAGATAGCGACTCTTCCTGATAATCAGTGTCTGTACATGTACAAGATAACCAATAAAACAATACTTACACTATATACCAAGGAATAACATCTCATGACGAGATCCGGATATACCAATCCGTGTAACCATAGTGTCAAGAGAACATGGATATCTACACTAGATACAATGAACATAGAGGATATCATAAATGAGAAACTATCAGAGAATATACTCGCTTAAAGTCCAAAGAATAGTCTCACAGATATCTGATACGGTGCCTCAAAGACCTAGATATGGAATACAACATCAATACAAGGTTCCAGAAAGAAAATAAGTTAAACTAGTCAACTTCTAGGTCAACAAGTCAAACTCGGTCAACTCTAAGTCAACTATGGTCAACTATAGTCAAACTATGGTCAACTACCTATTTATAGGTTGCATAAGTCTAACACAAGGATATTGGGCTCAAATACTAAAGCCTAGGTCATAAAGCTACATCTTAGGATACTAGGACATTGTATCTCTGGATACGTAAATCAATAGGTAAATCACCACATAAAAATATCAAACAATTATTAATTATATATAATCCTAATTACAAATATTAAATAGGTACCTTGGTTTTGAACCAACTTGGTATCACAACACTAAACTATAAATTGATACCCAAACCCAATACCTTGGGTATCCCCAATTACCTTGGTACTTACCTTGGTATCTCAAGGTAATACCCAATACTTTACTTATGCTACCTACACATTAAAATAATATATGCTACACTACATATATTTATATATAGTATACTATAATACAAATAACAATTAGAAACATATTTACATATATATCAATTACCATATATATATATATATATATATATATATATATACATATATATCTATATATACAAATATCGAATATATATAAAAACTGCCAAACTGTCACTTAAAGCCCGTTCCTACCATCGCTGAAGCGACAGATACTGCAGATACTCTGTTATTTCAGTGATGAACTTATGCTGCTATTGCCAAAGTCGTCGCTATAGCCTCTGATACGGCTGCTGATACTGCTGTTATAGTGACAGATTCCTGTTGTTTATCACTGATGCTCTTGTTGCTGCTACTGTTGGATATTGCTGCTGCTGCTGCGACGCTTGCTGCTGTCGCTATATCAGCTGTTGCTGCTGTTATTGCTGCTGTTGTTGCTTCGGTGATGCTTGCTGCTGTTGCTATAGCTCCTGCTCTCCTCTATCATTAATATATATATATATATACACAATATATCTAATATATATTACACATAATATATCTACTAAATATATGTATCTAATTAGCAATAAATATACATATATACATAGTAACTACATATGACATAGCATACATATACATAGTAACATATGTATATATATAACACAATATCTAAATACATATATATAGCTTACAACTTATAATATATATATATATATATATATATATATATATATATACACAATAATACATATTACAATATAGTATTATATATATACACATAGCTACAACTATATAAAATATATGTACATAACAAATACATAGAAACATACACACACATACATAGCAATATATATATAACTATACATATATATATATATATAATTATACAATAATATATAACATACATCATACAATTATAATTATAACCACATATAAATATCTATTTAACATATACATATCTATACATACTACAATATATAAATATACTTACATGTAGAAGAATAGCTACATAACAATATATCCACATATAGTATATACATAGATACATAGATCCAAGACACAATATTACATAAATATATATACACAATATTATATATATATATATATATATATATATATATATATATATATATATATACACACACACACACACACACACTCCTCCATGAATAAGAACACAAGAGAAATAGATCTACAATAAATTGTACAATACATGGAACATATCACCTCGTATCCCACTAGATCTAGGATACGCATGCGACACGAGTCCACCACACATCAAAACGTACCCTGAAGGACACGAACAAGTCATATATATCATTTATGAACAATACGAAGAGTCAAACACAAGTTTACGTGTCCGTGTCAAAATTTGACATGCTCAAAGTTCCGTGTCGAAGAAAACCCCCCAAATCAACACGTATCACCATATTATTGGGATACAACCTACATGTACCCAATTATGGACACGACACTATCCCCAAACACACAAGCACATGCCAAATTGATCAATAGGACCAATTGACACACACAACAAATGTCAATCTCGGAATTCTCCCAAAATTGACACAAAAAGTACCATAACTTTCTCAATAGGCCTCCTATGAACACAAAATCAAATCCTATGGGTAGCCTATGCATATGTGTTGATTTCTCATGGTTAAATCTCAGATTTAGAACCAAATTTAAGAGAAAAAACTAAATTGTACCTATTAGGAGATGGATTCCCAATGCAACCTCCAAATATAATAAAATTGGCCTCCAACTCGTAGATCTTTGCTCCTCTTTGTTGATCCTTGCTTCCTCCTTCTAGATCCTTGCTTTAATAGCCTCCAATGGTAATTTAAGAAGGAATTGGGATAAAATTTGGTAGAAAAATGAAGTGGGAATGAAGGAGTTTAGTTGAGGAAAATTCTAGATCTAGTTTTCAAATGAAAAGAGGAGAGAGAAATCAATTCCCCCCTCTTTAATATGTCGGCCACCTTTTCCTTTTCTCAAGTCACTATAAAATGTCAAATATACCCCTTGGGGCCTCTCATAAAGAAATAATTAAGGAGGAAAGCTTCTAGTCTAATGGTTTAATTAATTTAATCATCCTCCTAACCAATGGGCTTTCTAAATAGGCTAAATCTAACAATTAATACATGTTGGTCCATGAGTCTAAACTAAACTAGTTAGGTCCACTAACACAAGTTCAAAATAAATAAATAACATCTAACAATAATTAAATAATACAACAAATAATTATTTATTATGTACAATATTTAATTAAATATGAAATTACTAAAATACCCTTTCCTAGAAAATATGGTAGTGACAAGTCTACCCTCCTTAAAATAATTTTGTCCTCAAAATTCAAAGATGAAAACTATCCCCAGAAAATAACAGAACATAACAAAAGAACAGAACTAACCATGAAAGAACATAACATAATTAGGAAAGAACATACCTCAAGGCACAAAAAAATATGGATAACGCTCTCGCTTTTCATCCTCTCTCTCCTAGGTAGACTCCCCCGGAGATTGATGCCTCCATGCAATGCGCACCAAAGGAATAGTCTGGTTTCTCAGCACCTTCTCTTTCCGATCCAGAATTTCAACTGGCTGCTCTGGATAGCTAAGAGTAGGCCCCACCTCTATCTCCGAGTGATCCAATACATGACTAGGATCTGGCAAGTACCATCTCAACTGTGACACATAAAACACGTTGTGCACTCCCTCCAATGCAGGTGGAAAGTCTAGTCTATAAGCAACTGCACCGAACCCTCTCTAGAATAGTGAAAGGTCCGATGAATCGTGGACTAAGCTTCCCATCTCCATCGAAGCGAATCCTGCCTCGTGTCGAAGAAATCCTCAGAAACACCAAACCAACCACCTAGAAAAAACACAACCTTAAGAACTTAATTTATAACAAACAACCAATAACAAGCACAAAACAAAAACTAAACTATACCTCGAATTCCAAAGGTCTCCAGTGGCTATCACCCCAATGTCGCTGTCTGTCCTGCGCCACACGAAGTTTATCTCTGATCAACTGAACCTTCTCCGCTGCATCTACAACCATCCCTGGCCCAAGCAAAACCCTATCTCCAACATCGTCCCATGACAAGGGAGTACGACACCTCCGACCGTAACGAGCTTCAAAAGGTGACATCTCTATACTAGCCTGGTAGGTGTTGTTGTAAGCAAACTCTACCAAATGGAGATGTTCATCCCAAGAACCCCCAAAATCTAGTACACAAGTGTGCAACATATCCTCGAGAGTCTGAATAGTCCTTTCTGACTGCCCATCTGTCTGGGGATGATATGTAGTACTGAACTTGAGCTGAGTGCCCAAACTCTCCTGTAAACTCCTCCAGAAATGAGAAATAAAATGACTATCCCGATCCGAGACTATGCTGACGGGAACTCCATGTATCCTAACGATCTGCCTCACATACATCTCTGCCAGCTTCTCCATAGACAACCCCACCTTGAATAGCAAAAAGTGGGCCGATTTGGTCAACTTATCAATGATGACCCAAATCGCGTCAATCCCTCCTAGAGATCGTAGAAGTCTGGACACAAAATCCATAAAAATATGCTTCCACTTCCACTATGGAATGGGTAATGGCTGAAGTAAACCTTCTGGCCTCTGCCTCTCAGCTTTTACCTGCTGGCACACTAAGCATCTGGATATAAAATATGCCACTTCCCTCTTCATGCCATACCACCATACACTCTCTCGCATAACCTGATACATCTTGTTGGCACCTGGATGAATAGAATACTGAGAGTAATACGCTTCATGTAATACCTCCTCATGCAGCTTCCCACTAGGCACACATAATCTAACTCCATGCCTCAAAGATCTAACCTCAAAAATGGTGAAATCATCCTCCAATCCTGCTTTTACCTGAGCTCGAATGCTCCTCAGAGATACATTCTCATACTGTGCTGCCTTGATCTTGTCCATCAAATCTGAATGTATTTATAATCCCCACATCTGTATCGTACAACCAGGAACTATCACCTCGATGCCAAAGCTCTCCAAGTCCTCCAGTAATATAGATCCTGCGTCATGAACATAGCTATCGGATACCTATTCAAAGCATCAGTAACTACATTAGCTTTTCCAGGATAATATTGCAAAGATATATCAAAATCCTTCATCAGCTTCAACCACCGACGCTGCCTCATGTTCAACTCCTTCTGCGTGAAAACGTACTTCAAGCTTTTATGGTCTGCGAAGATCTCCACACGCTCTCCGTACAAATAATAATTTCACAACTTTAGGGAGAAGATGACTGCTGCCAACTACAAATCATGGGTAGGATAGTTCTTTTCATGAGGACGTAATTGTCTGGATGCATAGGCAATCACTTTTCCATTCTGCTGAAGAAATAACCCAAATCTTTCCCCAATGTATCACTATAAATAGTGAAACCTCCAGACCCTGATGGCAACGTCAAAATAGGAGCAGACATCAACCACTTCTTTAACTCCTCAAAAGCAATTTGGCAATCATCCGTCCAAACAAACTCTACATCCTTCCTGGTGAGTCTGGTCATCGGCTCGGCAATCCTCAAAAAATTCTGCACAAACTTCCTGTAGCAGCCTGCCAATCACAAGAAACTCCTGATCTCTACTACTAAACTCGGGGTCTTCCAAGATTCTACTGCTACGATCTTCTTCGGATCCAATGAAATACCATCACCAGTCATAACATGCTCCAAGAATTCTACCTTATCCAGAAAAAACTCACACTTGGATAACTTCCCATACAGCTTCTCCTTCCTCAGCAGATCCAACAGTTTTTTGTGTATACTGCTAATCTTGAATTTTATGCCTTAGAATGAGATTCCCGTGTAAAAAGTCAAGTTTTTATAGTCTTGGCGTAAAAGCACAGACTGTTGCTTTCTGGCATAAGTTGCAAGATTATGAGGTCTAGTATAGAAACTGACGTATTTTTCTTGTACTTTGTAGTTAACTTGCATGCATCTCCGTTGGCTGAGGTGATGGGTTCTGCTGCTGGGATGCTGCATTCCAATTACCTGGAGGATTTGTCCCATGTGACATTTCCTATTTATTGACCCCAATATCCTGAAGGAAGGAGAATCCTGATATTGTCTCAAGCAGAGTGAAAGTTGTTGAGCATGATCAACGGAGAGCCCCTGGCGTATATAGACGGGGCACAATATATAAAACCGGCTTTTCTCTTCGGGGATATGATTGACAAACAATCCCAGACGAATCCCAAGAAAGAACTCTGGGTTTTTCCTACCGGGGGCTTGGTCCTGTATCTGCCCAGGATGCTGAGAGATTATCCTATCTCGGCATTCTTCCATGCCATGCATCTCAGAAGGATGTCGTGGACCCTGACTCCCAATCTCCACGGCCAGCCGGGGAAGATATTTTACTAGAAAGGATCCGACCAAGGGTCATTTGTAAGCCGCCCTTCCGGCTCAGTCATGCCGTTCATGGGATTGTATCCGGGCAGTGTCCCGAGTGAAGATACTTCACTTCTCCAACAACTTCAATTAGCTACTTTCTGTAATGACTTTATGGGTCATAGAGGAGTATACCCCAAGGTTAATCCTCGGACCAATGGGTGGGTTACCCCTACAAATTTTCGATGAGCTCGTTTAGCTGACTGGGCCCTGAAGTATTTTCAGACTGAGCTGGAGAGTATTGGTCTGTACGCGGATGTGAATGTCACCAGTGTTGGGTTACCTCTCAACCCCAACCTGTTTCTGGCTTTGATGGAGTGATATATCTCGCTCACCGGGACTTTCGTTACTCCACTGGGGGAGTTGGGATTGGCCCTTCACGAAATGGCTGAGATTTTAAGACTGCCAATAGGGGATACTCCTTATGAAGAGTATGTTCCCACAAACTGGGAGCTAGGGGATACAGACCCACAGATAGTGGCAGTGTACTAGGAGCTGATGTGTCACTATTTAGCGTGCACCGCCTTCTATAATAAGCCCTCTGATTTGGCTCATACCAACAAATGGGCGTCCTACCTCTTCTTCTATCAGGCCAGGACTGCTAAGCCAGACAAAGTCATAGATAGAAGGGATAGGCCTTTGAGCTTTATGAGCGTGCTTAGTGCTCAGGTAGTCGATGATCTTATGGAAGACGTTGGGGCTTCAGATCAAATTCTCGACGAAGGGATAGGGAAATATCCTGCAGGCACTAAAGCCTACAGTTATTTGAGGCATTGCCGCAGGCCTCTGTCCAAGGAAGCTCAACTGGGTGGCTTCCTCTCTATATGGCTGCGCCGACTGGTAGTACTCGGTATTGCATCCTCGGATCATATTCACTGCAACACCTTATGGCCTGCAGTGCGTCTGGTGTTCGGGGCAAGACTGGGCTTGCTCCCTGCCATGGTATGCCGCATACAAGCTGGCCTGAGGGCCATTACTGATGGGCTGCTTGCCGATGAAACTCGCCGTGACAGCTTTCCCAGGGTAGAATTACCGTTCCTGTATTTGATGGGATGGTTAATTCTATATAACCCCAGGGTGATGTCTCCCGGCTCTGGTAGTAGTTCGGGGAGTAATTTCTTATTGAATTACAAGAATTCCACCTGGAACGTGACTAGAGTTTTAGACTGTCGGCGGGCACTAAATTTTAGTCACAGCTGGAAACTCTTCTGTACCGTCCCATCTGTACATCTCAATCAATATGGGAGTAGGCTTCAGGACTCAGGTGAAAGGAAGACCATTCTTTCTCTTGAAGCTTTTAATTGGTTGGTCTGCATTAGACCTTCCCATTTATTGTACAGAAGTGAAGATCAATGCTTTTTGGAGCCCTACCTGCCTAGTCGGTTCGCCAGGCAGTTTGGGTATGACCAATTGCACGTAGGCAATGCCGTCACCAGATTTAAGTCCAGGGGTGGACTTATTGATGGAGCGAGAGGATGGCGATACTTTATAATGGGTTGCACTAGAGAAGATTTTACTGTGCCCGCGACTTTACTCTCCATGGAGTTACGCATCCTCCATTCGTATGCACAGTTTTATGTGGCAACCAATACCTTCCATCGCCATTTTGATATGCGTGGAAGTTTTAGGATGCCATCTTCTAAGTCAGCGGGAAAAGATAAAATCCCATCAGTTTTCTCTGACGAGGGTGAGGATTCTTCTAATGCAGATGAGCCTTTGTTGGCAGTACCGAGAGGCAAAATACCTCCACCTGCAGGGCCTTTGGTTATCTCTGGTAAGCGAAGGGCTCCAGTTCTGAAGGAGACTTCCCCTCGCAAGAAGAAGAAGACGGTTGGTAGTCCTGTCAGGACTTCCCACCCTGAGGTTCCTAGAAGTGAACCTGTTGTTTCCCCTGTTGGGGACGATCCTTTTATTAGAGGTTCCTCGCCTTTTTAGAGAGGGAACCTCTACGGTTTCGGCTGGCAGTGCCGGAGAATCTTTGTTCGAGGTTGTTGTCGCTGCTACAGCTTCAGGTAGTGGTACAAGATCATCTTCGAGGCCAAGCCAAATAAGGATATCTTTATCCAGCTCAGCAACGGGAGAAACCCCTGCCGCATCTGTAAGTATACCCAGCGAGATTCCACCCAATGAGCCTCGAGTGGATCTTGGTGAAGACTTGAAAGAATACCTGCCAGTGTCGGTTGGTACACCCCCTTCTCCAGGTATGACAGCTCGCTTAACATCATTAAGAAATAATTTAGCTGTACTGGCTGCAGACGAGACATATACACCATCGACCATGGGTAAATGTCGTCTTTATGCCTATTTTTAGAAAAATTAACATCAGGTTGATATTAATTTTTCCTTGTCTTCTTTTCAGGGGAAGACATCTACGGGGAGGACAGCGTCGACGCGTCTTTTGGCTTTGTTTCCGCTCCTGTCTATGGCACAGAGGTGCTTGACTTTGAAGAGGAAATGCTTTCGGGTGCCGACTCGTCCGAAACAGTTTCGATATCTCGAGAGGAGGATGAGCCTGTCATCAGGACAATGCCTCCTTTGAGTACGTCGTCCACTTCATCCGTTGTTGGCGCTTCTTTTGTCACACCATCTGTTGAGGCGACGACTGTGGCAACATCGTCTGCAGTCATTCCTGGAGAGGGATTTGCCAATATTGTAGCCACTCCCAGCATTCATTCGGATCTAGCCATGCTGACTGAGCAGTATATTAGTATTTTCTACACCACCTTGAAAACACTGATATCAATGGTGCTGGAGAAGAATCTAGGCTTCGAGGCTCTGAGGAGGTCCTCCCAGTTTACGATAGCGCCGATCAGAGATTTCAACGATGTTGGAAGAGCTGATACACTGGAGCAGATAGTTAATAGTTTGGAACAACCCATTAACGATTATTTACAGCTATCTCGAAGAAGCATTGACGGTCTCGTTCAAGCTAGGTATGACTCCTTAACTGCAGAACTTACTGGGCAAATGGAATCTCTGAACAAATCCGTCCAGGAACAGCAGCAGGAGATAGATCAAGAGCGTGCCGAATTGGAGTATGTCATTCCCCAGCTGACTCAGTGCGAGGCCTAATATGAGGAAGAGACAGCGAGGGTCCACAAATTAGAAGATGACCTCGCTAAGGCCAAGGAGAAGGCTTTCTCTTTATCAACCGCTCGCGACATGTTGAAGGATCCAATGGAGACGGCTTAGCAGAACCTGACGTATATGGGTATCATCCATGCAGGTTTTGTACATGCTCGGTCCGAGCTATCTTTTTTGAACAATAAGGCGGCAAGGTTGGAGCGGGCTCGCGCTGACGTCTTGAACTCCAGGGATGAGAGAATGGTTACTCTGGCGCAACAGATCCGTGATTTGACTGCTCCTCCCCAATGATGTACTTTTTCGTTTCTCCTGTAATTTCTCGGAGATAATAAAGACACATTTTCTGACTTTGTGGACCCATCATTTCGGAATATAAATGACAGGCTAGGATAAAAGTGATATCAGAGGTATCATTAACATGACATTCTTTCGTTAAGGTTTTGCTGAATGTAAATCTATTCAGAGTTAACATGAACCTGAAAGAATATAATCCAACTAAATTTGTATACTAAACACTATCAGAGGTAATATGAACATGTTAGGCTTATAAATTAGTTAAAGATATTTATTTGGAGGTCACATGAACCTGATAGAATATGATCCAGCTAACCTTTGTGCCTGGTATCGTCAGAATAAGACCTTCGTCATACTCCGTTAACCGAAGGAGATCAAGTATAGTACTTCTTCGGGATTTTGCAGTTGATAGTAGCCATTGCCAAATTTCTATTAGGCTTGGCTAATTTGTAAGCGCCATTTGCAATCATATAAGGGCCTTCCCATTTCTTTTATGATTGTCTGCGCAAATTTTGGATATTGTATTAGAGGTAATATGGACGTAGTACGATACCATATTTGTTGAGGATATCCCACTGGGGGATTTTTAGTGGACCCATCATTTGTTGCGCACGAGAGTGTAGATAATAGGTTTGAGACAAATCCTGATAGAGGTAATATAGACGTGATAAAATATGACTCTGTAGGGATGAATAGGGACTGACTCATTCTTCGCTGGAAAAATGAGGATAGTTCAGAGGTAATATGGACATGAACATTTTATTTTTCCATTGCGGGCATTCCACAGGGGAATTTTTGTGGACTTATTACTTTTTGTGCACGAGAGTGCAAGTAATAAGTTTAAGACAAGCCCTGCCAGAGGAAATATGGACATGGTAGTTTTTTGTGGACTCAACACCACTAGTGTACTTAGAGTTAAGTACGGATGTTAAGTTGAGATGACAATCGATATCAGAGGTAATATGGACATGATAATCGATAGCCGAAAACTTGAAAAGCTTGTTCAGAGGTAATATGAACATGATAAACTTTTAAATTGTAACTCTATTGGGAATGGAGGTACATATCTGCTCAGAGGTAATATGGACATGGCAGTTTTTTATGGACTTAACACCACTGGTGTACTTAGAGTTAAGTACGGATGTTAAGTTGAGATGACAACCGATATCAGAGGTAATATGGACATGATAATCGATAGTCGATAACTCAGAAAGTTTGTTCAGAGGTAATATGAACATGACAAACTTTTTTATTGTGACTCCATTGGGAATGGAGGTACATATCTGCTCAGAGGTAATATGAACATGGCATTTTTTTGTGGACCTAACACCACTGGTGTACTTAGAGTTAAGTACGGGTGTTAAGTTGAGATGACAATCGATATCAGAGATAATATGGACGTGATATACGATAGCCAAAAACTTGGAAAGTTTGTTCAGAGGTCATATGAACATGACAAACTTTTGAGTTGTGACTCCATTAGGGATGGAGGTACATATCTGCTCAGAGGTAATATGAACATGGCAGTTTTTGTAGACCTAACACCACTGGCATACTTAGAGTTAAGTACGGATGTTAAGTTGAGATGATAACCGATATCAGAGGTAATATGGACGTGATAATCGATAGCCGAAAACTCAAAAAGTTTGTTCAGAGGTAATATGAACATGACAAACTTTTTGATTGTGACTCCATTGGGGATGGAGGTACATATCTGCTCAGAGGTAATATGAACATGGCAGTTTTCTGTGGACCTAACACCACTGGTATACTTAGAGTTAAGTACGGGTGTTAAGTTGAGATGACAATCGATATCAGAGGTAATATGAACATGATATACGATAGCCAAAAACTCAGAAAGTTTGTTCAGAGGTAATATAAATATGACAAACTTTTGAGTTGTGACTCCATTAGGGATGGAGGTACATATCTGCTCAGAGGTAATATAAACATGGTAGTTTTTGTGGACCCAACACCACTGGTGTACTTAGAGTTAAGTACGGGTGTTAAGTTGAGATGACAACCGATATCAGAGGTATTATGGACATGATAATCGATAGTCGGACCAGGATGGTTTATTCAGAGGTAATATGAACATGACAAACTCATCTGGGGAGATAACGAAATGTTTGGATAATAGTTCAGAGGTAATATGAATATGAATTCATGTCCGAAAAATTCACTGCAGAGTGATTTTCTTGAATAGAGATAGACCTGAAGAATCCACTGGGGAAACTTTAGGGTCTCATCATCCGATATTTTCTTGATGGAGCAAAAAGTGAAATCAATTTGTAGTGATTGTCCCCTTGTTTACAGATGCAGAGTGATGACCTTGGCATCGATCAACTCCTGAATTCTCCTTTTTAGTACATAGCAGGCCCTTGTAGGGTGATGAATGTACCGATGAAAGAGGCAATAATCAGGGTCATCAACTTTGCCAGCCTTCTCAGGGTATCTGATATTGGGTAGCCGAAGTTTGTGTTCCTTCATCAACATATTGAAGATTTCAATGATGTCATCTTCATTGAAGGAGAAAGTCCCATTCGGCTTTCGGGCTCCCGATGTTTGAGTTTTACGGTCTTCCGGGAAGATCGTCATCGTTGCATCATCTATAGATTCAGAAGGAATTCTACCCCCAGCTTTGGACGCTGCCCTATTTTGTTGAGGTAGACTACCCCCAGACATGTCGTAGCATTTGTCCACTGAAGTTGATTTAGAAGGAGCTGCCTCTGGTTGTGAAGGATCAGACTCTCGAGGTTTTGAGTTTGCAGAAGATACAGTATACCCCAACCCAAAACGAGTTTGTTAACAGTAAGGATTACTATGCAACGATGTTCGTCTGCCTTTTCCATAGTTGAGGCCTTGTTTCAACTTCAAATCATAACCTATGCTTTGTATAATCTTCAAAGCTTGTGGGCTATATCTGTGGATTTGCATTTTCCCAGCATCAGATTCGCGAGATTCTTCTTGTAGAATCGGTCTGCTACGAATGCAACCGAAGACTATTGGATGCTGGTCGTCGCGAATTGGGGGAACAATAAAGACAGATTCTTCATGTGGCCTACATGTCATGACGACGTTAGATGTTGATGCATCTTCCCACTGAATCTCCCCACGTTTGAAAGTTAGGGGAACTGAATCGTGGTTATGACTCCTGTCTTTTCGTTTCTGGATCAGAAATTCACGCAAGTCAGGAGTATTAACAAAAGAAGAAGAGGAGGAAGGCCTGTTCCTCCTGTTTACATCATTTGGAATACGGATATTAGGAACCATAACTTTTCCCCTGCCACCTATATATAGCAGTTCAACCATCTGAGTAGCAGATAATCACCAAGGAGTGTGTCTCTCCGCAAACCAGGTTTTCTTTACGCTGAGGGGTTTATCCTGGTATAATTTGGAACACTGCTCAGGTTGGCATAAAACTGAGGAGGCCATCAATCGGCCATCAGCTTCTCGCGTAATCTAGAAAGCGGACAGATTTTTCTCTTGCTGGCATAAGGCCGAGAAGTTGAGTAGTCCGCTACTTGTTTTCCCTTGCATAAGTTGCAGGGATCATTTGCATTTTCGTAGAGGGCAGATACATTTTTACGCGTAGAGCGCGATTGGAATTTCTTATTTGGCGCTGAGACATTATCAGAAATCTTGTCTGCCACGTCACAGACGGGAGACTAAATTTTACACACAGAGCGCAGAGTAGACTTCTGGACTAGCGCTGCGGTGTTGTCAGAAGTTTTATCTGCCACGTCACAGACGGGAGATAGAGTTTTACGTTCGAGGCGCGGAGTAGACTTCTGGCCTAGCACTGAGGCATTGTCAGAAGTTTTGTCTGCCACATCACAGACGGGAGACAGAGTTTTACGCGCGAGGTACGGAGGTTACGCAGCTACAACCTGGTTGGTCGGAGAAATCAGAGAGTCGGCAGGAATGGTAGGGGATGTCCTGGGCATCCAGTCCTTACGCAGTTTCCTATTATCTTGAACAGAGAGAGAGTGAGAGCTACCCCCTGCTCGAAGCATATCTTCGTAGGCTGATTGGTCGATTTGGTTGACCAAGGTCTTCTTTATTGATCCTACTGATACTGCATCGTGTTGAGCAATTGCTTTCTCGTCAGATGAGAAAGAGGTCTCCAGCAGAGTCGTCATCTTGTGTTTGATAATAAATGGAAGAAATAAAACTAGGTTTATATAAAACCCTTTCTTAGGTTTACAAATAAGAAGTACTATTAATCTTATACGAGGATGTTTAAGTACAAATTTTAATCTGGATAAATATTGCTATAGGAGTCTGATCTGCAGTCGATTACTTTGTCCCTTGGACCACACGATGCTGAAGAAGTGCCGTAGAAGAAGGAGATGCTTCAAAGCTTGCAAGAGGGAGTGGGTGCTTGATGCCAAAATCGTCGATCACTACTCTCTGTCTGTGCTCTGGATTCTTCTCTCTCAGAAATCAATTTCCGACCTTTCAACCTAGACCTCTGTCAATAGAGGTCTCTATTTATAGGGTTTTAGTGATAGTAACCATCCAATCGGCATAGAAGCAGGATAGTGGAGAGTATGGCACTTTTTACGCGGCGGTTATAATAACTGCCACCCACGTATAGATGATCTTCTGAATAAGCGTGTGACGCGTGTCCCATTAAGAGATGATGCGTATAACTGCTACGAAGATCACGGCATGCAAGCCACGTAGGTAACTGCCCCTCGCGTAGAAAAGGTTGGCGTAGAAGCCAATAACTGTCACCATGGCGTAGAAGCCAAATAGTTGTCAGGTTGGCGTAGAAGCCAAATAGGCGTAAAAGCCTTATAGGCGTAGAAGCCTGATACTGTATGGATAGGTAGCTAGCGTAAAAGATAGTTGTTCCTCCTTCTTTGACTGAGGCCTTGAGCATAAAAATAACCTTTATCACGCACAAATGCAAACATAGCCTGAGTTAGCGTATTTCAAGGAGATAGCATACAGCGTGCTCCTTATAGCTGAAAATAGCCTGGTGGCGTATTCCAAGGAGATAGCGTACAGCGTGCTCCTATAGCTGAAAATAGCCTGATGGCGTAATGTGCAGAGGTGATGATGTAGACGTATTAGCCGTAATTATGGCTTGCTCAGTCTTTGGAAATATAATCAAATCTAGTGCATTAAATGCAGAGATCTGCCACCTTTCTAAGCATTAAATGCAGAGATGTGTCTCGAGCTCTATACGAAGATCTGCCACCATTCTGAGCATTAAATGCAGAGATGTGCCTCGAGCTTTGTACAAAGAGCAGCTTTTGACGTGGCAGTTCGTTTTGTCTTCTGTTAAGCTTAAAAGCTCACATCTGCCTGTGTAAAACTAGGCAGTGTATTCCCTTGTATGCATAAAAGCACTTTGTATCCGGGAAACGTCACTAAACCACGGTTTGGGTCTCTGTGCCGCACCATCATTACATCTGTCGTCTGGATAATCGTACAGTACTTTTTGTCTGGAGTCAGGTTCACTGTAGGATCTGACAGGTTCATTCGAGGAATACGAAGCGTTCCTCGTACAACTTCCTATCGCATTAAAAGCGGATGAGTTTTACACCAAAGTGGCGATGCAACAATTCTTTTACGCTAAAGCAGTCTGAAAATACTGCTTTACGCTGATTGTCCTTGAGCTTATATTTTATGCTGTACTAGCGACAAAGCTCTGGTGTATGCCGATGGTTCTGAAGTTATATTTTACGCATCCCAGCACTAAAATGCTGCGTATAACTCTACAGCGTATTTTTCATGCTTCTACAGTTACATCGGATCTATTAAAGTGAACCAAATTCACATCGACCCTGGTTCTTCACTCAGTATCATTTCTAAAAGCCTACTGAGAGGATTGAAGATACCAATGCACAACCTGTCGTCCACTAGCACTACTATTCTAGGCTTCAATGTTGGAAGAAGTAAACTGCTGGGAACGATACGCCTAAAAATTTAGATAGGCGATCTACGTACTAAAGTCACGCTCTATGTGATAGACACTGACGTATCCTATAATATTTTACTGGGATGAGCATGGATACATGAGCATAAAATTATACCCTCCACCATACACCAATGCTTCAAATATGTGGATAGTCGAGGAGAAGTCAAAATAGAGTAGCTGACCTCAACCCATCCAAAGGTGTCGAAGCCTATTTCTCTGACTCTGCACTCTATATACCGAAGTATATGAAAGAAGAAACTAATTAAGCTTATAATGAAGCTAAGAACATCCCAAAAGAAGAGCCTTCGATGATCTGAGTCAAATGATGTACTACTCGTCCAACTCCTTTGAAGCCTCTCGATATTACCTGCACAAGTTACCCCCATTAATCATCAACTTTCGACAGAATGAACAACCGACACTGAAGAATGAGCCACTTGTTATTGACCTTCATCGTAACAAGCATCCAACATTAGTAAATTAACCCATAGTCATCTATCTTACCAAGCCTCCCGTAAAGGCTGAAGTTTCTATTGACTATGAGGAAAAAGAAGAGATCATGTATTTCATGAATAAATGAGACATTACTTCGCACTATATTCATGTTGAACCCTTTGCTTAAAAATTCTTAGATGCCCTTCATTTTTACAAACCTTTGTCCATACCAGTGGCATCTCTATTTTAATATAGTTCATTATATGAACCATATGAAGAAGCATACATTATAGTCCTAGCAAGATGGGACAAGCAATATCAGATTATTTTTGGAAAAGCTAGAAACAAAAGTGTCATGCAGACTAATGATACTAATGAAGATATTGGGAAGATAAAATCGTATCATTATAGCTAACCTGCCAAGAATATTATCCAAGGGATGGGCTATAACTTAAAGTCTGGTATGTAACTGAATTATGAAAAAGACAGACAGAGACCTATATGCCACTTCTCTCTAAAAGGTAAACCAAAAATATACTACCAGCTAACTAGTCATGGTTTGAGATATGTTATACTAACAACAAGTCTTGAAGGCTTAGAATCGAAAAAAAGATATATTCTCATTCCTCTAACTCATTATTGTAGGATTCTGATGAAAGCATGGGTGACATATTCAAACAGGCTTTCTCTGTAAATATGGTGTCAACTAACTCAGATGATAAAGACGTTGAACTATTGGAACCATTCGAGAACGATCCATGGGCACAACTGATGGATACTCAATGGAAGCTTCAATTTGAGCAACGTTAACCACCTACAGAGGATAAAGTAGTCCAAATTGATTTAGGAGAAGAATCTTCCCCAAGACCAATCTTTATTAGCAAGAGTCTTCCTGAAGAAGGTAAACAAGCTTTAGTCCAGCTAATAAAGGAGTATATTGATATTTTTGCCTGGAGTTACGAGGATATACCTAGCCTGGATCCTCAAATAGCCACACACAAGCTCAATATTCTTTCGAATGCTAACCCCGTAAAATAACAACAACGACAATTTTGTCCAGATATAATGGATACAATTGAAGCAGAAGTCAAGAAACAGATTGTAGTGCCCTGTTACCCCTATTCAGGGAGTGCGGGTAAGAAATACTTGGTATCGTTCGATCAGGACAGATTAAATCAAGATCCTTTACTTATTATGGATTGGTTTCTTCAGAATTAAGTCACACATTCAGTGGAACGTGCCTCGAGGAAGGACTCGGCGGCAGAGTCGCGAGGGGTGCATTTGCTTTCTTACCCATTTTTGATGCCAGTTGGTTGCTTTCTTGTTGGTTTTGTGACTTGCGTTTTCTTGAACAGTTTTAATGATTTCATTGTCTTCATTCCTTGAACTTCATATTTTGTATCAAAATCTAGGAGACTGAAGCAGGATATATTGATCATCTGTTGGTGCGTGCCGGTAATCGTGTAGGAGACGCGCGAGCAGAGTCTTGAAGATCTCAACTTTATCTTCCCCGATTCTCAAATACGTAAGTGGCCTTACTTTTGATTATCTCCCTTCTTCCAAGTCTTTATTTTTAATAATATGACTCACTTATGTGTTCCAATCAACGATATCATAAGAATAATAATAAATGAGTCAAGATAATAAGAAGTAACTTGGGACACTGATTACATTGTATACGTGCTTGTCTACTATGCATCTATTTATTTATGCTTCAGTTTTAGCTAGAACTTATTATTTATAACTTTGCAAATGAGTAGTGCAAATATTTGAAATGTGATCACTTGAGCAGGTAGACTATTCCAATCGCACTATGCTAAAGTATTTATGTCCATTCTGATGGCTTGAAATACTTCATTTATTAACTTAGTATTGAGACGTCTTTGGTCGAACAATTTATGCACAATTTTTGGTTCCTGCGAACGGTCTCTGGGGCACTGGGGTCGATTCATTCTGGGCGGAACTCAGATAGATACGCTAGCAAGACTAGCACGGGTAACACGGGGTCTTGTAGCGGGACTTGCTACCCGCGCTGCAAGGATCACCGTCTTACTGTAGCTACTGTCCACGGTGGCAATGTGTGCCATGACCCAACATATTACTGTATTATTTGTTCAAGCTAATGATGTCTTCTTGATAGGGAAGAACATGGTAAGTCTTGTGCAGGTGGGTGCAACACCGTAGGTAAATTGTCACTGAACGGTGGCACAGTTATTCAGTCATTTATATATACATTGCATGCGACAACTTGAACTAAGACAAGATAGAAAGTCCACAATAATAAATTGTTTGCCTTACCTGAATGTTGTGTCGATTTGGTTAGTTGGATTAGATCGCCCTCACCGATACTTTTTAAAGTACTGACCCTCATTGCAGTAGGTTCCCCGAGCTAAGGCAATGCGGCGAGGAGCTGAAGCTTCTTCCCCCCCAACTAGTATATTACTTGGCGCACTTCGTTTATGCTTTTAGAACTTGTACAAATTATTTGGAGCTTGTGCACGCATCATATGCAGCTCTGAGAAAAGGCGATAGCTTCGCCCGAAGGTGTCTATTATATATTTTGAAGTTCTAGTAAAGGTTGTAATATATGGAATAGCTATCTCATTTTGCGTCTATCTTGTAAGCCTGTGCGACACCACTTACTTTTGAGTTAAGATTCTGTAATAAATATGTACATTATCAATAAAGAGAACTTTTCTTCATGTCAACATGAAATATTTAGCTTCCGAACTCTACTGATGTATTTCTAAATATATATTATTATGCTAGGCCTTGTGCGGACGCACCTTACGCTCGCACGACATCACGCCTGGAAGACGATTATCAATTCTATAGAATTGGGGAATGGCATATTGGTATCAGAGCACAGCTTCAGATCCTTTGGTCTCGTGTCAGAAAAGTTTTCATATGATGATCATGTCCCTCCCAGTTAAACTATTAAAAATGTTTGGACAAAATTAGATACGTTCCATACAGTGAGTCCGTAATACTCTATGAGACTGATGTAAGTTCTTTGTTTTTGAAGGAATGGCTCAAACATAAGGAATAATGCAAGTGCAAGCAAGTACTTAAGGTACTTTAACAAGCTCCGAGAGCCAACGACCGGCGGCCTCCGTTGATCCGGTTGAGAGAATGATGCAAATGTTAGAAGCACAACAACAAAGGGATGAGGCTCGACCGGAAAAGTTCGAGAAGAATCTAGAAGCTCGATTTGTGGTCCAACAAAAGCAGGTGGATGCCCTGCAACAGATTGTTTAGACCGTAGCCTCCAACCATTCCACAACGACATTAGCTGCACCGATGGAGCAACCAATAAACAAAGTCGAGACATCCCAAACCCCAAAGAAGAAGGATGTGACTACCTTCAACTTTGTCGACTTCAAAAATGTTTACAATACGTCCTTCTGTGGGACCGAGGACCCTATCGTAGCTCTAGATTGGTTGGCCAATCATGAAGATCACTTTAAACTCCTAGAAGTACCTGATGACAAGCAAGTTGCCTGTGTCCAGCTCCAGCTTCGTATGAACGCTCATAATTAGTGGGATGTACAGCGAAGATCTTTCTCCACAGACTATGAAGACAAGATTATCTCGTGGGCTACCTTCCGTAGCACATTCGAAGAGGAGTTTATTCTCCCATCTATTCGTCATCAAAAGAAGAACGAGTTCGTGCGTCTGCAATAAGAGAGCATGTCGGTGAAGCAGTATGCCACAGAATTCAACCAGCTGGCCAAGTTTGCTAGATCTTATCTGTCCAGTACGAAGAGCCGAGCGAGACGATTTAAAGGTAGCCTGCAACCTATCATTCACGAACACGTAGTCTCTCCATAGTACGAGACGATAAGGGAATTCCTTAACCAAGCCCCAGTCCTAGAATCACAATATCCTTCTACTACTGTCGGCACTGTACAATATTCTCATAACAAGTGCCCTAGTAATATAGGAGAAAACTATGCTAATAAGCATCCAAACAATGGCAGTCATTAGGGCAATTATACGGAAGAAAATCATGAGCTACGTTGTGCCAAATGCAGCCGTACAGGACATCAGGTTAGCGAATGTCAAAATTATGGATGCTTTAATTATGGTCAGCTAGGCCATTATGCTCGTGACTGTCCTGATCGCCCAAACTAGGTCCCTCCGAACCGTCCAAAGCCGCAAAACCCTGCTCAAGTACCCCAAGCAAATTGGCCTGCACAACAACAAGAGCATCGTCCGAACACCGTGGGCCAGGTTTATGCATTATCGTGGGATGAGGCGTTCGCCTCGAACAGCGTAGTGACAGGTATATTGCTATTCAATAATTTTCCTGTACGAGTACTATTTGATTCTGGTGCCACACATAGTTTTGTATCAGCAAACTACGCTAGGGAGCACAAATTTTTTCAGACACGGTTAGGCCTAAGACTTAGCATCATTACCCCATCGGGCATGGACTTGCCTACTGACTCGGTTTGTCGCGACGGCTACATTCACATCGGAGGAAGGAAATTGTCACTTGATGCGATAGTTTTAGACATCAGAGACTACGATCTTATTCTGGGGATGGATTGGCTCGGCACTTGCTCGGCGACCATTGATTATGCAGGAAAAAAATTATGCTTCGTCTACCAGGCGAGACCAAATTCTGCTATGTGTGCAGTCCATCATCGAGAGTGTCGAATGTCTATATGGTGATTTCTGCAATATCTTCTCGATGGATAAAATATTCTGTCTGTGAAGGGTACTTGGCGTCTATTCGAGACACTTAGTAAGATTGCGCAAACGTAGAGTCTACTACCGTTGTGGCAGATTTTTCTGATATATTTCCAGATGAGTTGCCAGGCATGCCATCCGACCGAGAGATAGAGTTCACTATAGATACATTTCCAGATACTCGGCCAATTTTCAAAGCTTCATATCGAATAGCCCCTGCCGAACTAAAGAGCTCAAGGTCCAACTACAATAACTGCTCGATCGTGGGTACATCTATCCGAGTGTATCCCCAGGGGGCGCACTAGTGTTATTTGTGAAGAAAAAGGATGGTTCGATGAGGCTCTATATTGACGATCGAGAGTTGAATATATCCACCATCCGAAACAAGTACCCCTTCCCAGAATTGATGACCTCTTTGATCAACTGTAAACTGCCTTGGTATTTTCAAAAATTGATCTTCATTCGGGCTACCATCAATTAGAGATCAAGCCAGACGACATGTCAAAGTTAGCCTTTCACACACTATAGCCACTATCAATTCTTGGTTATGCCATTCGGATTGACCATAGCCCCTACCGCCTTCATGGATTTGATGAATCGAGTATTCCGGTCGTGCCTTGACAAGTTTATAGTAGTGTTCATTGATGATAACTTGGTGTATTCAAAGAACAAGAAGGAACATGAGGAGCACTTGTTGTCACGATCCGTACCCATTGTAAGGATGTAAGTCGGAAATAACGCCCAGCCTACGCCGTAGAATCAGCGGTAGAACGCTGTCTGGATAATCTATCTAGCTATATAATAAACCACCAACAATGACAATATACTCAATCACAGATCTAAGATAGAAACGAGCATGAATAAGATAAAGAATAGAAATAGTCACATACAACTCATGAGACTAAAATAATACATCAATGAGTCTGAAAGAATGCTAACAAATAAGCTGGAGACAAATCCAGTACGAGCAATACTAATAAGGTACTAATCCCGGGTCATCTGTCTCAGTCGAGATAAGTCCCTCCTGAGCCAGGGTCTCTGACTCTAAGCCCATAACATCCTGAGGTCCATAATGTGTAGGGTACCACTCCTCAGTGTCATCTGAGAAAAATATATCCAGTCAGAAAAGGAGCAGAGTACATCTCTAACAGCAGTTCTAATCAATGATAAAAACTATGTAACAGTAAATATATGTGAATATATAAGATGCACAATAGATACGAGTAATATATAATAAGAAAATACTGTAATGAATACAATAATGAACAATATGACATTGAACACGAATACTAATAACTAAGTATGTGAGTACTAGCTGTAACATGTGATCAGCTTGAGACAGGATGTAATATATATGGCCTGGCTAATCATACATGCGATATATGATTAACACTATCCAATGAACAATACTTGATACAATGAGGGTATGATCACATATCTACACTAAAGATCCAACTACGATATGCTATGGTACGAGATTTCCCAAGAAGATAGCTAGTCTTCCCGAGAATCAGTGTCTATACATTTACAAGATAATCAATGAAATAATGCTTGCATAAGATATACCATATACCAAGGAAGAACATCTCATGACGAGATCCAGATATACCAATCCGTGTAACCATCGTGTCAAGAAGACATGGATATCTACACTAGATACAATGAACATAGAGGATATCATAAATGAGAAACTATCAGAGAATATACTCGCCTGAAGTCCAAAAAATAGTCTCACAAATGTCTAATACGGTGCCTCGAAGACCTAGATATAGAATACAACATCAATATAAGGTTCCGGAAAGAAAATAAGTTAAACTAGTCAACTTCTAGATCAACAAGTCAATTCTAAGTCAAAAGTCAAACTTAGTTAACTCTAAGTCAACTTTGGTCAACTATAGTCAAACTATGGTCAACTATGGTCAAACTATGGTCAACTACCTATTTCTAGGTTGCATAAGTCTAACACAAAAATATTGAGTTCAAATACTAAAGTCTACGTCATAAAAACTACATATTAGGAGACTAGGATACCGTATCTCTGAATACGTTAATTACTAGGTAAATCATCACATACACATATCAAACAAGCATTAAATATATAAAATTCTATTTATAAACATTAAATAGATGCCTTGGTTTTGAACCAACTTAGTATCACCACGCTAAACCATAAACTAGATACCCAAACCCAATACATTGGGTATCCCCAAATACCTTGGTACTTACCTTGGTATCTCAAGGTAATACCCAATACCTTGCTTATACTAACTACCCGTAAATATAATTTATGCTATAACTAATTATTATACATATAGTATACTAAAACATAATTAGAAAGTTAGGAGCATATATACGTATATATTAATTACCATATATATAAATATATTAAATACACTATAATTATATATATAATGATAACCGCAGAAGCGTCGCTAAAGAGCTACTGCTGCCGTCGCAATTGCTATTGTTGCTGGCGGGAACTACTGCTACTACGACTGTTTTCCTGCTGCCGTCGTTGTAAGTGTTGATACTGCTGCTGATACTCTGTTGTTTTTGCGACAAAATCTAAATATCTTGCATCTCTAAGAGATGTCATTATTGATGCATTTAACCCAGGTAGAGTTAAAGGTTTAAATGCAACTTGAATTAGTCCAATATGGACATAATTATAGGCATCACGAACATGCCCAATATCCTTCTCGCTTATAAGCTTGAAGGAATATTCTGTATTATTCACAAAATAGTTATTTCCATTGTTTTAATGGAAATAGATTATTTAAAGTCAAAAGTACCAATTTGGTAAAAAAAATTTGGCTTTACCTTTGGAATTGTTCAGTCTATTTTAATGTTTATCCTAATTTAACCCTGTCAATGACAGACAGTCATTTATATGAATCTATAAGTTTAAAATTGAAAACTAATGGTTATAATTTTCTACCTTGATCTGAAACTATATCAATAATCTATAGGATCAATTATAAGGTAATGAATACAATTGCCCCAAATGCAAGGCATATTACCACACCTGGTAAGACTACTTTGGTAGAAACAAATTTGTTAACATCCAAAGTAACAACTAATAGGATAATTTGATGGGATAAATTTAACTTTCCAAAAGAATAGATTTTAAGTCAAGCTGTGTTACCACAACCAATTATGAACACAGATATTGATCAAATAGTTTAAACTAATGATGGAGAAGTAGAAGTGAGATTTACTCCTCATGATATCTCTCGATTATCAAAATCAGGACAAAAATCTCTACCTTCTACAATAGGGTCAACTTCTTCTAATAAAGAAGAAGTCAATAAAATCAAAATTACAGATAATGCAATAGCACATCCCTTATACAAGGAAAAGAGCAAGATAAGTTCTCCGACAATGTCGAAAATGGAATTTACTTCTATTTAATTGGATTTAAAATCAATCAAGAAATTTGGGACATTCTCAATAGAATGTAGTATAAAAATGATGAATTTATAGTATGGTTTGAAAAAACCTATCATATTAAAAAGAGATATAAATTTAAGGACGAATAATATAATCATCTAGAAAAGAAGAGAAGGATAATACCCTTCGTTGATTGGTTTGTCCAAAAATATGTGGACACGGAATTAAAATAAATAAATATGTTAGAAGAATATTATAAGATCTGGAATACTGATACAGGATCAAGTAGCGGTACAACTAGATTAATGTTTCCACCAAATGAGTTAATTAAACTCACTGTCAAAAATATGACAAACAAAATTGATGTTGCTTCATTTGTCAAAATTATTGACAGTAAGAAAATAATTATTACAGAATTATAGAAAGCCCTAAGGCCGAACAATTATACTAATGTGTTTATCCAAGTCATGGTTCAACAATGAGCAGAATTGAAACTGCCTTGGAAAAATTGTTACATAAACTTGATAAAATAAAGCATATAGATCCTTCTGGGAAAAACTCTTTCAAAGAGACTTCTAATATTTCTCTAAAACTGCCTCCTGAGGTAAAAGGGTTTAAAGTTACTAAAGCCCCAGAAGTTACAAAAGAAGACATAAAAGAGCTAATATCTCAGTTCAAAAGAACTAATCTTCAGACTATTAATGCTGAAGAAAAAGAATTACAAACGCTAATAGCTCAAGCAAAGCAAAAATTTGCTACTATTAGTGACAATACTAATAGAAATAAAATTGCCATTGATGGTCCCAATAAGAGTATTCAAGTTATTAATGGCCAGTCTTCTAATACTTCTGAAATATCAGAAGAAGATCAACAAACTGAGGATTCAATTGAGGATGGAATTCGTCCACATCAGATTGAAGATCTTCAGAAATCTTTTTTTGAATCTAAAATAAATAATTCCTAAATTCAGGCGATTAAATATGGTAAACCTAACCTGATAAAATATTATTATCAAAGACCTACTCCCACAGATGTACTATTTGAAGAGAATAATACTATAGTACAGAATTATTATAGTGGGGGAGAGATCTATGAATGGAACATAGATGGTCTTACAGATAAACAAATTCATGATCAATTACATTGAATGATGATGTATTCCAATGTTGATAAAACCGTTGGCAATAACGATAAAGAAATTATACAGTTTATTACTTGCGGTTTTACTGGCACTCTTAGGGGCCGGGTGGTGGAATAATTGTCTAACCGACTCACAGAGACAAGAAATTTTAAGTGATATCTGAGACAAGTTCTGAGAATAATACTCAGACAACTAAACCTGATGCGGTTTATACTTTAATTATTATAATTTTTGAATACTTTACAGGAGGAATCTCCGATCATAGAGAAAGAGTAAGAACTCTTCTTCAGAATTTAAGGTGTCTAACTCTTACTCACTTTATATGGTATAAAGATACTTTCTTAAGTAGAGTAATGTTACTTGGTGATGCCAATAATGCTCACTGGAAGTCGAAATTTATTGATGGGCTTCCTAATCTCTTTGCAAAAAAAATAAGACAAGGTTTGAGAAACCAAAATAATGGTATCATTCCTTATTACAATTATACTTATAGAAATTTAATCAATAAGTGTATTGAGGAAGGTCTAACTTTATGTAATGACTTAAAGCTGAGACATCAACTAAAATTTCTGAGAATCTCTGAGAAAAGACAACTGGAAGAATTTTGTGACCTGTTTGCAATGGATACTTTCAAACCTCTTAATACTAGTGGGAAGAAGAAAATAAAAGAATATAAAGATTATAAAAGACCTTATAAAAGAAAAAAATATCCTTTAAGAATGTAAGATACTACTGTCAATAAAGACAGTAAACACTCTAAAAAGAAGAAATCTTCTAAGAGAAATATTATTAAATGTTATAAATGTGGTAAGTTAGGCCACTATGCTAAAAATGTTATACAAAAAAGAAATTGGAAGAGATCGAAGATGAAGGGTTAAGAAAGACTCTTTATAAATTAATAATCAATTCCGATTACGAAGAAACTTCATCAAATGATGAATCTAATGATGAGACTACTGACGATTCAGTTAATGAGTGCAATGAGAATTGTCAATGCAACAAATGTGTTGCAAACAAAGATATTAACTACTATAAATCTATAGTAGAAATGAATGGACTATCAATAAATACCTCAACTCTCAATGAGAAAAAGGCTATTATTGAAGCCTTATTAACTAATAATATCAGTACTGAAATAAAAAATAAAATCATAGAAATAATTGAAGAAGAGTCAGATAAGGATAATGTCCCTATTCAGAATATCTTTACTGAAGCCTACAATATGGCTGAAGTAATCTCTCGATATAGAAGAAGACAAGTAAACCTCTTAATATGCAGGAAATTCAGTCTAAAATAAAAACTTTGAAATTTAAAATTAAAAATTTAAAATCGCAATATCAACAAATCCAGAAAAGATTGGATAAGCTGGAACAAGATAATATATCTAGAACGACAGTCAAATTAATCCACACTGGTAAATCTTTTGTTGGTTCTTCTTATTCACAAGAGCAGGAGGGGGAGAATTAGTCTGTTCAAATGGGACAAATAGACTCAGAAGAAAGGAAAAATAATTTCCTACAAAAAATAGATTTATTTATTACCCATAAATGGTATTTTTTAAATAAATTTACTAATTAATAATGAGTATTATATAACTAATTTGATTGCACTTGTTGATAGTGGTGCAGACCTTAATTGTGTCAAGAAAGGAGTCGTTCCAATCAAATATTGTGAATGAACTACTCAGATACTTATTGCTGCTAATAATAAAGCACTAACTACCCCTTATAAAATTACTAATATAAATATTTGTAAGGATAATGTTTGTATTCCTGTACATCTAATAGTTGTAAAGAAAATATCTCAGCATATAATTTTAGAAACTCCATTCTTAGAAAAACTCATGCCTATTAATGAGATAACAAAAGAAGGAATTACAACTTGTTATAAAGGCAAAAGAATAACTTTTAAATTTATAACAAATTCAATTGTTAAAATTCTTAATAAAATTAATTTGAAAGAAAATTAGATTAATTTCTTAAAAGAAGAACTTGCTCAGGTTACTATAACTCAGCAGTTAAAACAATTAGAAATCCAACAAAAAATTAAACAAGTCGAAGAAGACTTCAAGCTACATACTTGCAGTAATATCCCTAACGCTTTCTGGGATAGGAAACAACATATAGTTTCTCTTCCTTATGAAGAATCCTTTAATGAAAGGATATTCCGACAAAGGCAAGACCTTTTCAAATGAATCAAGAATATCTTAAATTATGTAAAAAAGAAATCCAAGATTTATTGAATAAAAAATTAATTCGCAAATCTTACTCCCCATGGAGTTGCACATCATTTTATGTTAATAATAATGCTGAAAAAGAAAGATATGTGCCTAGACTTGTTATTAATTATAAACCTCTAAATAAGGTTTTAAAATAGATTCGATATCCAATTCCTAATAAAAAGGATCTACTTAATAGAGTAGCTAAAGCAAGAATCTATTCAAAATTTGACCTAAAATCAGGTTATTGGAAAATACAAATAAATAAAAAGGATCGGTATAAGACTACATTTACTGTTCTTTTTGGCCATTACGAATGGAATGTTATGCCATTTGGTCTGAAGAATGCACCTTCAGAATTTTAAAATATTATAAATAAAATATTTATTCAATATTCTAGTTTTATATTATCATACATTGACGATATATTGATCTTCTCTAATACAATAGAAGAATATTTTAAACACCTTAATGTGCTTAAATACTTAGTCATTAAGAATGGCTTAGTAATATCTGCTCCAAAAATAAAACTCTTCCAGCAAGAGATAAGATTTTTGGGACATAATATTGAAAATAACACAATAATTCCAACAGATAAAAGTATAGAATTTGCTTCTAAATTCCCTGATAAAATTACTGATAATAAACAGTTACAGCAATTTTTTGGTGCATTTAATTATGTATCTGAATTCTTTAGGAATATCGCTGCCAATATAAAAATTTTGTATCAAAGATTAAGGAAAAAGCCTGCTCCTTGGACCAATGCCCATACTGAAGCAGTAAAAATAATAAAATAAAAAGTTAAAAATTTACTCTGTCTATATTTAGCCAATATTGAATTGTTTAAAATAGTTGAAACTGATGCTAGTAATATTGGTTATGGGGGTATACTAAAATAATTAAACCATAACACCAATAAAGAAGTATTAGTAAGATATCATTCAAGAAAATGGAATGATACTCAAATTAAATATTCAACTATTAAGAAAGAAATTCTTTCTATTATCATATGTATTCATAAATTTCAGGATGATTTACTTAATAAGAAATTCTTATTAAGAATTGATTGTAGCTCTGCTAAGACTGTCTTAAAAAAAGATGTTAAATATTTAGCATCTAAGCAAATATTTGCTCGATGGCAAGCAAAATTAGCCATATTTAATTTTGATATTGAATATATTAAAGGAACTGACAATTCACTTCCTGACTTTTTAACTCGTAAATTTTTACAGGACTATGAGCTGGAAAGAAAAAGGCAAGCAGCCATAGGTTCCTAGACCAATGACCTCTGGCTCCAATGAGCCAATAAGCTACTCCAAGAAAATTGTTCTTAGAAAAGGAAAGACCTCTAATTGAGGTATTCAACTTCAAGATACTGAAGAAGCCAATGTTTCTTCTTATAAGCAGGAAGTTAAAGTCAAAATAATTTTTACTTAGAATAATCATTCAGAAGAAATTCTTCTACTAGAGAAATCTGACATCCCAATGATGAATGACCCCTGAAAATTAAAAGAGAAATACTTGAAAAATAATATGTTTCTATTACAAGGTAAAGACAGAAATGTCTATGAAGGAATTTTGTTGACAACCAAATCGGTTAAAATGGAGCATTTTTATCAGAAGACAAATAATCTCAAAAGTGACGTCAATTATAGCAAAATTATTATACGTCACATTATCACCCCTCAATCCTGGAGACTTTATCCCAATATAACTAAATTACTAGTTCATAAGGATAAAAATATTAATATGCCTTATTCTTACTGGGATTATATTGAGGCATTCACCAAAGTATTTTATTTTGACAATAGCAAACAAAAGCACTCTTGGTTTATTAGAATTTGTCCTGAAATTCTTAAAAAAGACATTCCAGCATGGTTTATACGATAGTGGTTACAATTTGGTGCCACTCTTGAAATTTTGCCACCATCTTTGCAAGAATTGTTTCTAGCTTTGACTCAGTCTTATCCTTTATGTCAGAATGTTGACCAACTTTTGGTGGGGGAGATTACTATGTATTTTTTATCTATTTTAAAATTCCTTATATTTTTAAATGGATAACTAAATACGAGTTTAATCATCTCAATTTCCCTATTATAGCCAAAAAATTCCTAATTAAATGGTAGAATAGGATTGATGAAAAAGAAATTGTACAAATTGTACAAAAATCTATTAAGGAGAATGAGGTCCTTGCAGAAGCCAATCTTAAAATGAAAATAATTGAGGATAGCCCTTTGAAGAAGCTGAAGGAGTCATTAAGAAGACGAAATCCTCGAATTACTGAGGAAGAACTAAAGAAGAAATGTCTTTACTATATGTAGACTCAATTTGATTCAACTTTTGAGACAGATAGCATGTCTGGCAACTCGGCTAAATCAGAAAAAATGGAAGATAATATTGAAGAAGACTCAGAAACCTTCTTCAAGAGAATGCATCATAGAGTCACTACTCAGCAGTCGGATGACGACAACAATGACACAAGCATGCAATAATCATGTACTGTTGCCAGAATACAGGTGGCAACTATAGTTCACTTTACTTTATTTAAAAGGAATCTCTTTAATTTGTGGTCGACAATGGTGGACCCCATACAACACTGCTTTCGGCGTAGATGCTGTTACGTGTCAAAAAGATGAGAATAAAGCAAAGATAAAAAGAAGATGTTGACGTGCACTCACCTCAACAGAGATAAGAAAGAATCTTTACCTGTAGTTGATGGTTCCTTCACTCGCATCTGCCGGTTGTCAAGTCTCCCACTGAAGACTCCGTGTATTATAAATAGAGGCAGAGTCCTCTGAGTTATGTACGTTGTTATTTTCTTATGTTTTTACTCTGTCTTTCTATTTTGAAGTTCTAGTGTGTGCTTGTACTACTATTGTGAGTAATCAATAAAATTTCCAATTCCTTCTAAAAAAACTCTCTTCTCATCCTCGTTATACGAGCTCCCATCCTATTTTCTACATATAAATTTATTCATAATACATAACAACCACATATATATATACTACAAAAGTTAGTAGATCTTACATATGTAGAATAATAACTACAAAAATATATAACACATATATATAATAGATACATAGATCTATGATATTTAATACATAAATATATAACAACAATATATAAACATATAATTACACATCACAATAGCTAAGAACAAAAGAGAATAAGATCTAAAATTAAATTGCACAAACACATGGAACGTATCACCCCATATCCCACTAGATCTAGGATACGCATGCGACACGAGTCCACCACACATCCAAACGTACCCCGAAGGACACGAGCAAGTATAAAAGATTATTTATGAACAATACGAAGAGTTAAACACAAATCTACGTGTCCGTATCAAAATGTAACATGCTCAAAGTCCCGTGTCGGAGGAAAAATCCTCAAATCAACACATATCACCAAATTATTGGGATATGACCTACACGTACCCAATTTTGGACACGGCACTAGCCTCAAACACACAAGCATATGCCAAATTGATCTATAGAACCAATTGACACACAAAACAATTGTCAATCTCGGAATTCTCCCAAAATTGATACAAAAAGCACCATAACTTTCACAATAGGCCTCCTATGAACACAAAACCAAATCCTATGGGTAGCCTATGCATAAGGGTTGATTTATCATGGTTAAATATCTGATTTAGAACCAAAATTAAGGAAAAAAATAAATTTTACCTATTAGAAGATGGATTCCCAATACAACCTCCAAATATGATAAAATTGGCCTCCAACTTGTAGATCCTTGCTTCCTCCTTCTAGATACTTGCTCCACTAGTCTCCAATGGTAATTTGGGAAGGATTTAGGATAAAATTTTATAGAGAAATATAGTGAGAATGAAGGAATTTGGTTGAGGAAAATTCTAGATTTAGTTTTCAAATAAAAATAGGAGAGAAACAAATTCCCCCTCTTTAATAGGCTGCCCCCCCTTTCCCCTTCCTCAAGTCACTATGAATTATCCAATATACCCCTTGGGGCCTCTCATGAAGAAATAATTAAGGAGAAAAGCTTCTAGTATAATGGTTTAATTAAGTTAATCCTCCTCCTAAATAATAGACTTTCTAAATGGGCTAAAATCTAACAATTAATACATGTTGGTCCATGTATCTAAACTAAACTAGTTAGGTACACTAATACAAGTCCAAAATAAATAACTAACATCTAACAATAATTAAATAATATAACAAATAATTATTTACTTTGCATAATATTTAATTAAATATAAAATTACTAAAATACCCTTTCCTAGAAAATATGGTAGTGACAAGTCTACCCTCCTTAAAATAATTTCGTCCTCAAAATTCAAAGATGAAAACTACCCCAAGAAAATAACAGAACATAACAAAAGAAGAGAACTAAAGAACAAAACTAACTATGAAAGAATATAACATAATTAGGAAAGAACATACCTCAAGGCACAAACAAATATGGATAACGCTCTCGCATTTTATCCTCTCTCCCAGGTAGACTCCCCTGGAGAGTGATAATTCCATGCAACGTGCACCAAAGGAATAGTCTGGTTCCTCAACACCTTCTCTCTCTGATCCAGAATCTCAACTGGCTTCTCTGGATAGTTAAGAGTAGGGCCTACCTCTATCTCCGAGTGATCCAATATATGACTAGGATCTGCCACGTACCGTCTCAACTGTGATACATAAAACACGTTGTGCACTCCCTCTAATGCAGATGGCAAGTCTAGCCTATAAGCAACTGCACCGACCCTCTCTAGAATAGTAAGAGGTCCGATGAATCACGGACTAAGCTTCCCGCCTCTACCGAAGCGAATCGTGCCTCGTATCGGAGAAATCCTCAGAAACACCAAACTACCTACCTAGAACAAAATATCACCTTAAGAACTTAATCTATAACAAACAACCAATAACAAGCACAAAATAAAAATCTAAAACTATATCTCAAACTCCAAAGGTCTCCGGTGGCTATCAGTCCAATGTCGTTGTCTGTCCTGTGCCACACGAAGTCTGTCTCTGATCAACTAAACCTTCTCCGCTATATCTACAGCCATCTCTGGCCTAAGCAAAACTCTCTCTCCAACATCGTCCTATGACAAGGGAGTACAACACCTCCGACCATACAGAGCTTCAAAAGGTGACATCTCTATACTAGCCTGGTAGTTGTTATTGTAAGAAAACTCTACCAAATAGAGATGGTCCTCCCAAGAACCCCCAAAATCTAGTTCACAAGTATGCCACATATCCTTAAGAGTCTTAATAGTCCTCTCTGACTACCCATCTGTCTGGGGATGATATGCAGTACTGAACTTGAGCTGAGTGATCAAACTCTCCTACAAACTCCTCCAAAAAGAAGAAGTGAAATAGCTATCCTGATCCGAGACTATGCTGACGGGAACTCCATGTATCCTAACGATTTGCCTCACATACATCTCTGCCAGCTTCTCCGTAGACAAACCTACCTTGAAAGGCAAAAAGTGGGTCGACTTGGAAAACTATCAACAATGACCCAAATTGCGTCTTTACCTCCTAGAGATCGTAGAAGTCCGAACACAAAATCCATAGTAATGTGCTCCCACTTTTACTCTAGAATGGATAATGGCTGAAGTAAACCTCCTGTCCTCTGCCTCTCGGTTTTCACCTGCTGGCACACTAAGCATCTGGATATAAACTGTGCCACTTCCCTCTTCATGCCATACCACTACACACACTCTCGCATATCCCGATACATCTTGTTGTCACCTGGATGCATGGAATACTGAGAGCGATGTGCTTCTTGTAATACCTCCTCACATAGCTCCCTACTAGGCACACACAATCTAACTCCATGCCTCAAAGATCCATCCTCAGCAATGATGAAATCATCCTCCAATCCTGCTCTCACTTGAGCTCTGATGCTCCTCAGAGATACATCCTCATACTGTGTGCCTTGATCTTGTCCATCAAATCTGAATGTATCTATAATCCCCACATCTGTGTAGCATAATCAGAAACTATTACCTCGAGGCCCAAGCTCTCCAAGTCCTCCAACAAATATCGATCATGTGTCAAGAATATAGCTACCGGATACCTACTTAAAGAATCGTCAACTATATTACCTTTTCCAGGATGATATTGCAAAGATATATCAAAATCCTTCATCAGTTCCAACCATCAAGGATGCCTCATGTTCAACTCCTTCTGCGTGAAAATGTACTTCAAGCTCTTGTGGTCTGTGAAGATCTCCACACGCTCTCTGTACAAATAATGTTTTCACAACTTCAGGGCAAAGATGATTGCTGCCAACTCTAAATCATGTGTAGGATAGTTCTTTTCATGAGGATGCAATTGCCTGGATGTATAGAAAATTACTTTTCCATTCTGCTGAAGAACACAACCCAAATATTTCTCCGATGCATCACTATAAATAGTGAAACCTCCAGACCCTGATGGCAACGTCAAAATAGGAGCAGACGTTAACCTCTTCTTCAACTCCTCAAAAGCAACCTTGTAATCCTCCCTCCAAACAAACTTTACATCCTTCCTGGTAAGTCTGGTCATCGGCTCGGCAATCCTCAAAAAATCTTGCATAAATATTTTATAGTAGCCTGCCAATCCCAAGAAACTCCTGATCTGTGCTACCGAACTTTGGGTCTTCCAAGATTCCACTGCTGTGATCTTCTTTGGATCTACTGAAATACCATCACCAGTCACAACATACCCCAAGAACTCTACCTTGTCCAAGAAAAACTCATACTTTGACAACTTTCCATACAGCTTCTCCTTCCTCAACACATCTAACACAATCCTTAAATGCTTCTCATGCTTCTCCAATTTCTTTGAGTAAATGAGTATGTCATGGAAGAACACCACCACGAACTTGTCAAGGTAATGATGGAAAACCTTGTTCATCAAGTTTATAAATATCGCCAGTGCATTAGTCAACCCAAACGATATCCCCATAAACTCGTACTGACCATACCGAGTTCTAAAAGTAGTCTTCGGTATGTCCACCGGTTTCACCTTTACCTGATGGTAGCTTGATCTCAAATCTATTTCAGAAAATACCTTGGTATCACTCAACTGATCGAACACATCATTAATCAGTGGCAAATGGTACTTATTCTTGATAGTGAGATTATTCAATGCCCTGTAATCAATACACATGCGCACCAATCCTTCCTTCTTCGGTATAAACTATACCGGGGTTCTCCACGGTAAAGAACTCGATCTAATAAACCCCTTATCCTGTAATTAGTCCACCTGCTTCTTCAGCTCAACCAGCTCGCTATTGTTTACTCTATAGACATGTTGTGAAATTGGTTCTGCACCTGGCTCCAAGTCTATGTAGAATTCAATATCTTGATCTGGCGACAATCGTAGCAATTCCTCAGGAAACACATCCAAGAACTCTGTTATCAACGGATGCGGCAACTCCTTGTCTTCCACCATAGCTCCACAAATAATGCCTTCTTCCTGCTCCGTAGCTCCTCTAGCAAACTCGAACTCTGGCTCTCCTGACGGACCAAACAAAACTCTACCTCCTCTACTATCTATTCTAGCACGGTGCCTACTCAACCAATCTATCCCGAGTATAATATCGTAGCTCAGAAGTGGTATTACAAGTAGACACGCACTCAACTCCTGGCCTCCCAGAGTAACTCTTCGGTCCTTGTAAATATTATTAACCAAGATAATGCCTCCCCCGGTTATGATCTTGCAAGTACTAAGCAAAGGCTCAGCTACCAAACCATGCTTTAGAGCAAAAGAAATAGATACAAAACTATGGAAAGCACCACTATCAAATAAAGCTAAAGCTGGAATAGAATCAAGAAGAATAGAACCTGCGATAACATCTCCGGTGGGTTCGTCCTCCTCAATTATCATAGCAAACGCTCGTCCTTGACGTGCATCTCCCTACTGCTGATGCTGGATATAAAGTTGCTGCTATATCGGAAGCGGTCCCCTCGGTTGTACTACAGGTGGTTTCATCTGTGCCCTCGGAGCTGAAGCTGCTTCCTGAACTGCACGACGAGGATACTCTCTCGACTGATGCCCTTCAGTACCATAATACAAACAAGCTCCTAGCCTCCTTCTGTAAACTTTCAAGATATAGTCGGGCTTCTTGCAGTAGTGGCAGGAAGCTTGCTGTAACTATCTCTGCTGTTGTGGTGCCTGGTAAAAAGGCACCCTAGCTGGAGTCTGGTACTGCTGAGGCTGCTGGAAAGGTCTGGATTAGAAATAAGGACGTTTGGCAGATATTGCACTACTGTTTTCCCCCAGAAAATAATTACGGTCTCTCTTGGGCTTCAAACTCAACTCCCGCTCAACCTTGCGTGCCTCCGCAAGTATCTTCAAATATGTCTCATAAAAAGACGGAATGAGGATATTCACTTCCCAGTTTAGACCCTCATGGAAATGAATAGCCCGAACCTCTGGCTCTCTCACCAATACTCTACAAATTGGCTCAACCTACCGAACTTCGCAGCGTACTCCTCCACAGACATGCTCCCCTGAATGAGACTCTCGAACTGTCTCCCCAAGTCTAGCCTGTCTACCCGAGCCAAAAACTTCTTCTTGAAGAGGTCCTTGAATACCTCCCAAGAATGTCCTGCGTCAACCAGAATCGGCTCATTCCTGAACCAAGTACGAGCGATGTTGAATAGTTGAAGTCTTACCGTCTCAACCTTCAGATCCTCAGAAAGATTGGACACCCTCATAAGATGCTCAATGTCCTCGAGCTAATCATCAGCATCGATGATGCCCTTCGTCCCCTTGAAGACCCTAGGCTCTAGCTTCTTGAAGTCCTGAATATTGCCTGGCCGAAGTTAAGCAACCTGAGGAACAACCTGCTGCTGGACCAGAACTTCTCTCTCGACTACGGCATGAGTAAGATGATGAGCACTCTCGATGTCCTGCCATAAAACGTCGGTCTTCCTCTGATGTGCCTCAGACTGAGCCCTCTGTGCCTCGAGCATCTCACAAAATAGCATAAACATCTGTGTCACCTCTACTGGTACAGGAGGTGGAGGTGGAATCCCCTCAGATACAGCTGACACAATCCTCTGAGTAGGTGGTGGATCTCCGAAAGTAACTGATACTCCAATCACCAGAGAAGTAACCGGTGCAGGCCCTCTGGATGTTGCAGACCTCTCAGAAACTGCTCTTCCTTGCTATGATCTAGTCTTAGGTGGTATCTTGAGACAAAGCAAAAAAAGGATCAATATGGCAAATGACGTAAGACACTCAAGAAAAGGACAGTTTAAGAGATTAAGTATCAATATCAAAGGAGAATAGTTGAATCAAAAGAATCTTCCTAGATGTGATTGAGTATTCTCAGCCTATAGTCTATATCCTATATCCAGACATAGGCTTATAGTAGTACAACTAAATCATTGTACTACCACGATATCGTATAACTTGCGAAGCTTGACATGCATGGACCACCACTAAAAATGTGTCATGACCCGCACCCGATGTAAGATGCAAGTCGAAAATAACACCCAGCCTACGCCGCAGAATCGACGATAAAATGCTGTCTGGGTAATCTATCTAGCTATATAATAAACCACCAACAATGACAATATACTCAATCACAGATCTAAGATAAAAATGAGCACGAATAGGATAAAGAATAGAAATAGTCACATAAAACTCATGAGTCTAAAATAATACATCAATGAGTGTGAAAGAATGCTATCAAATAAGCTGGAGATAAATCTAGTACGAGCAATACTAAGAAGGCACTAATCCCGGGTCATTTGTCTCAGTCGGGATAAGTCCCTCCTGAGCCAGGTTCTCTGACTCCAAGCCCACAATATCCTGAGGTCCATAATGTGTAGGGTACCACTCCTCAGTGTCATCTGGGAAAAATATATTCAGTCAGGAAAGTAGCAGAGTACATCTCTAACACCAGTTCTAATCAATAATAAAAACTAGATAACAGTAAATAGATGTGAATATACAAGGCGCACAATAGACATGAAAGATATACAATAAGGAAATACTTGAATGAATACAATAATGAATAATATGATAATGAACAAGAATACTAATGACTAAGTGTGTGAGTACTAGCTTTAACATGTGATCGACTTAGGAATATGATACAATATATGGCTTGGCTAATCATACGTGCGTTGTATGATTAACACTATTCACTGAACAATACTTGATATAATAAGGGTATGATAACATATCTACACTAAAGTACTCTCCACCCTCGACTGGTATAATAGATCCAACCATGGTACACTATGGCACGAGATTCCCCAAGAAGATAGCTAGTCTTCCCGAAAATTAGCGTTTGTATATGTATAAGATAATCAATGAAATTATGCTTGCACAAGATACACTATATACCAAGGAATAATATCTCATGACGAGATCCGGATATATGAATCCGTGTAACCATCGTATCAAGAAGACATGGATATCTATACTAGATACAATGAACATAGTGGATATCATAAATGAGAAACTATCAGAGAATATACTCACCTGAAGCTGAAAGAATAGTCTCAAAGATGTATGATACAGTGCCTCGAAGACCTAGATATGGAATATAACATCCATACAAGGTTCCAGAAAGAAAATAAGTTAAACTAGTCAACTTATAGGTCAACAAGTCAATTCTAAGTCAAAAGTCAAACTTGGTCAACTCTTGTTTGATAATAAAGAAAAGAAATAAAACTTGGTTTATACGAAACCCTTTCTTAGGTTTACAAACAAGAAGTACTATTAATCTTATACGAGGATGTTAAGTACAAAATTTAATCTGGGTAAATATTGCTACAGGAGTCTGATCTGCGGTCGATCACTCTGTCCCTTGGACCACACGATGATGAAGAAGTACTGTAGAAGAAGGAATAGCTTCAAAGATTACAAGAAGGAGTGGATGCTTGATGCCAAGATCGTCGCTCACTACTCTCTGTCTGTGCTCCTCTCTCTTCGATTTTATGACTTTTCTTCTCAATTCTTTGACTTTTTTGACCTCTATTCTCCGAGTCCTTCGACCTTGGACCTCCGTGGACGGAGGTCTCTATTTATAGGGTTTACTGACAGTAACCGTCCAATCAGCGTAGAAGCCGGACAGTGGAGAGTATGGTACTTTTTACGCGGCGGTTATAATAACTTGCACCCTCGTATAAATGATCTTCTGAATCTGCGTGTGACGCATGTCCCATTATGAGGTGACGCATATAACTGCTGCGAAGATCACGGCATGCAAGCCACGTAGGTAACTGCCCCTCGCGTAGATAAGGTTGGCGTAGAAGCCAATGACTGTCACCATGGGGTAGAAGCCAAATAGTTGTCAAACTGGCGTAGAAGCCAGGTAGGCGTAGAAGCCCAGTAGCTGTCAGGTTGGCGTAGAAGCCAAGTAGGCGTAGAAGCCTGATGCTGCATGGATGGCTAGCTAGCGTAAAAGATAGCCGATCCTCCTTTCTTGACTGAGGTTTTGAGCATATTCTAGACCAAATAGCCTTATCACGCACCAATGCAAATATAGCCTGAGTTGGCGTATTCCGAGGAGATAGCGTATAACGTGCTCCTATAGCTGAAAATAGCCTGATGGTGTAATATGCAGAGGTGATGATGTGGACGTATTAGTCATAATTATGGTTCACCTAGTCTTTGGAAGTAGAATAAATCTCGTACATTAAATGCAGAGATCTGCCCCCATCACACGCATTAATTGCAGAGACGTGCCTCGAGCTCTGTACGAAGAGCAGCTTTTGATGTGGCGGTTCGTTTCATCTTCTGCTGAGCGTAAAAGCTCACGTCTGCCTGTATAAAACTAGGCAACGTATTCCCTTAAATGCGTAAAAGTAATTTGTATCAAGGAAATATTACTAAACGATGGTCTGGGTCTCTGTGCCGAACCATCATTACAGCCGTCGTCAGGGTAGTCGTGCAGTATTCTTTGTCAGAAGTCAGGTTCACTGCATGAACTGACAAGTTCATTCGAGGAATACGAAGAGTTCCTCGTACACTCCCATGCTGCATTAAAAGCAGATGGGTTTTACGCCATAAAGGCGAGATAGCAACCTTTTTACGCTGAAGCAGTCTGAAATACTGCATTACGCGATTTGTTCTGGAGCTATATTTTACGCTGTACTAGCTTTGAAGCTCTGTTGTACGCTGATAGCTCTGAAGTCATATCTTACGCCACACAGCACTGAAACTCTGCTTTATGCATACTACATATAATCCTGTAGCGTATTTTTCATACTTCTACAAGACCCCCTTCAAAGTTTTCAATTTCCTTATAATTTGAAACACTTTGAATGAAGCATGAAACGGTCAAGTCTGACTCGTTTCTCGAGGCTGATTTCTTGGCAAATTTTTAGGAGTTTGTTGGGATTCGGTGTGTTCTCTTTTGCCTATATAAAGGCTGATGATTTAACCTGTTCTTCCCATATTTCCTTCATCACACAGAGATGTTTGCTGAGGTTCGTCTTGCTGCCTTGAGGAAGAAGAAGATCATGTTCTTCCAGCATGTAAGGAGCTGAAAAAGAAGGCATCTTCGAGCAAATGTCCTCTACAATGATGGATCATGGAAGGATATCATAGCTTCCTTTGCTTGGGATGATCAGCAATTTTATATGGCGATTCGTCCAGGAGTGAGGAAGAGTCACATTAGACCACACAACTTGCAAGCTGTATTTTCTTCCGTTACGACGGTGGACGAGGGCAGACAAACAGACCCTGTCTTCCAGTATTGAGTTGGGTCTAAAACCTCAACTCAATCTGTCATAGCGTACGGAGGGTGGGCTCTTGAATAATTTAAACAAGCCCAGTTTTGTATCCTCCCGCCATTAATCCTTTTTTTTGTCAATCGGCCGCAGAAACCGGCTAACTGCTGAAGAAGACAGAAAAAGATCTCCACCAATATGAGAACCTGGCAGAACAGACTCTTGGCGTGATCCTAAATGAAAATAAGAAACCCTTTGTAGGAAAAGGATTTCCATCATATGTAATCATGAAGATGAAAAACCCTTTGTAGGCTGGATTTTTATCATATGTAATCATGATTAATAAAATTGTCTTCTTTTACGCATTTGATGATTTGCCATATTTTGTTGTGACGAAGTCTAAATGGTGTACAGATTAGACACCTCTGAATAACTTTATGGTGACTTTGATAAAAAGAGTATCTTATCTCGTCCCATCTTTTACGCGTAGCTGAAGACACGTAAAAAACTGCTTCGCATATAAGTTGAAGATCCGAACTGTCATGATATTTTGGACAAGGAGTAGCATAGAATTCTGAAATGTCACTTCTCTGATAAGAAGAATTCTTGTTTAGACCATCGTCTTCAAGAATGATTTCCCGAAAATCCCTAAAAATAGGGCAAGAAATGGCTGTCAAAACTGGCCATGCTTGAACTGTAGAGAAAGATTCTGACTGGATTTTGGATGAACTTCCAATCGACCCAAGAAGAAGAGTCATTTTCAATGCTAAACTCTGTATGTATTGGGTACTTGGGATAATTTGAGGCCACGAAGGAGCATCTTCTACGTGAACCCTTGTAATTGACCGTCTTGAGATTTGTTCAGATATACGTATACTCTGACCTGCATATTTTAAGATATGATGAAAGTCATAGATCCGTAATATAGATAAGCATAAAATCATAGGTTTGTAGCCTCTCGAGCGTAAAAGTTGCTGAGCATAAGATCATCCGGGCATAAACCGTAGATTTATAGCCTCTGAAAAAAAAACTTTCGAGTGTGAAGTCGTAGATTTGTCGCTCTGAGCGTAAAAAGCTTCTGAGCGTAAAATCATAGATTTGTAGCCTCTGAGCGTGAAGTCATAGGTTTGTAGCCTCTCGAGCGTAAAAGCTACCGAGCGTAAAAGCATCCGGACGTAAAAACATAGACTTATAGCCTCTGAGCGTAAAACAGTAGATTTGTAGCCTCTCGAGCGTAAAAGCTCCTTAGCGTAAAATCATGAATTTGCTCTGCACGAAAAACTTTTTGAATTCACTGACTGTCCGTCTTCCCTAAATGATAGGCTGACGTAGTCCCCAATCATAACCAAATATTAAATATCGGATTTGGTTAGGGATTCGAAGAGTTTATCTGAACTCTATAAATACCCCAAGTCCTTTAGAGAAGAAACTATTCATCTGTCTTTTGCGAAAGAAAAAAAACCTTTGTCTCTTTGAGAACTTTTCTTCGTTTCTTCTCTGAGTACTCTGAATTTTTAGAAATGGCACCGAAACCAACTTCTACCTCTAAGGGAAAGAAAGCTATCTCGTCTTCTCGATCTTCTGCTCAAGCACGAGCGACTCCCATTGGACTAAGCGAACCTCGCTCTGAACGAAGTATCCCACCATCAAGCTGTGCACCAGGCGTCATAGGTAAAGCTTTTGGGATGACAAAATTAAAGAAAAACCCTTCGCACACGTTGTACGTGAACGCGTTAGGTCATCTTATGTGCTGAGAGCCTCTACGAGGAAGATGATGCACAGAGATATTTTATCATTTACGCCCATATTCCTAATGTGTCAGCGTAAAAACTCCATATTTTAGCATTCTGGCGTAAAAGCTTTGACTGTCAAAATTTGGCGTATACTATAAACTTTGAGTGTTACGCTCTGGAAGAAAATTTCGGCGTAAAATTCTCAAATTTTGGCAATCTGGCGTAAAACACAGACTGTCAGATTTTTTGTGTATACTGCCAATCTTGAATTTTACGCCTAGGAAATAGGTTCCAGCGTAAAAACTTAAGTTTTTACAGTCTTGGCGTAAAAGTACAGACTGTTGATCTTTGGCATAAGGTGCAAGACTGTAATATCTAGTATAGAAACTGACATGTTCTTCTTGTATTTTGTAGTTAACTTGCAGATACCTCCGTTGGCTGAGGTGATGGGTTCTGCTGCTGGGATGCTGAACTCCAATTACCTGGAGGATTTGTCCCATGTGACATTCTCGATTTCTGGAACCCAGTATCCTGAAGGAAGGAGAATTCTGATATCGTCTCAAGGAGAACGAATGCTGTTGAGTATGATCAATGGGGAGTTCCTGACGTATATAGATGGGGACAAATATATAAAACCAGCTTTTCTTTTCGGGGATATGATTAATAAACAATCCCAGACAAAGCCCAAGAAGGAAAACTGGGTTTTTACTGCTGTGGGCATGGTCATGTACCTGCCCAGGATGCCTAGAGATTACCCAATCTTGGCATTCTTCTATGCCACGTATCCCAGGAGGATGTCGTGGACCCTGAATCCTAATCTTCACGGCCAGCCGGGAAAGATATTTTATCAGAAAGGATCAGACCAAAGATTATTTGTGAACCGCCCTTCAGGGCCTGTAATGCCTTTCAGGGGATTATTTCCGGGCATTGTCCCGAGTGAAAACACTTCACTGCTCCAACCAGTCCAATTACCGACTTTTTGCAATGACTTCATGGGGCATGGAGGAGTATACCCCAAGGTTAATCCTCGGACCAATGGGTGGCTTACCCCTTCAAATCTTCGATGGGCTCGTTTAACTACCTGGGCCCTGAAGCATTTTCAGACGAAGCTGGAGAGCATTGGTCTGTTCGCGGCTGTGAGTGCTACCAGTGTTGGACTGCCTCCCAACCCCAACCTATTTTTGGCTTTGATGGAGCGGTATATCTCGCTCACTTGAACTTTTGCCACTCTGCTAGGGGAGTTAGGATTGGACCTTTACGAGATGGCAGAGATTTCAAGACTGCCAATGGGGGATACTCCTTATGAAGAGTATGTTCCCACAAATAGGGAGCTGGGGGATACAAACTCTCGGGTAGTGGCAGTATACCAGGAACTAATGAGCCATTACCTTGCATGCACCACCTTCTATAATGAGCCTTCTGATTTGGCTCATACCAACAAATGGGCATCCTATCTCTTCTTTCATCATGCCAGAGATTCTAAGCCAGACAAGGTTGTGGATAGCAGGGATAAGCCTTTGAGCCTTCTGAGCGTGCTTAATGCTCAAGTAGTCGATGATCTTATTGAAGACGTTGGGGCTTCAGATCAGGTTTTTGATGAGGGGATAGGGAATTATCCTACAGGCACTAAGGCCTACAGTTATATGAGGCATTACCGTAGGCCTCTGTCAAGGGAAGCTCAACTGGCTGGCTTCCTCTCTATATGGCTACGCCAATTGGTAGTCCCTGGCATTGCATCTTCGGATCACATTCACCGTAACACCTTATGGTCTACAGTGTGTTTGGTATTTGGGACAAGACTGGGCCTGCTCCCTGCCATGGTATGCCGGATACAAGCTGGCCTGAGGGCCATTACTGATGGGCTGCTTGCCGACGAAACACGGCGTGACAGCTTTCCCAGGGTAGAATTACCGTTCTTGTATCTGATGGGATGGTTAATTCTTCATAACCCCAAGGTAATGTCTCCCGGCTCTGCTAGTAGTTCGGAGAATAATTTCTTATTGAATTACAAGAATTTCACTTAGAACGTGACCACCGTCGTAGACTGTCGGCGAGCATTAAATTTTGCTCATAGTTGGAAGCTCTTCTGTATTTTCCCCATTGTACATATCAATCAACAGGGGACGAGACTTCAGGATTCAGGTGAAAGGAAGACCGTTCTTTCTTCTGAAACTTTTTATTGGTTGGTCTGCATTAGACCTTTCCATTTGTTATATAGAAGTGAAGACCACTGCTTCTTGGAGCCATATCTGCCTAGTCGGTTCGTCAGGCAGTTTGGGTATGACCAATTGCATGTGGGAAATGCCATCACCAGCTTAAAGTCCAGAGGTGGACTTATTGATGGCGCGAGGGGATGGCGGTACTTCATAACAGGTTGTACTAGAGCAACCTTTACTATGCCCGCGACTTCACTCTCCATGGAGTTGCACATCCTCTATTCGTACGCCTAATTTTATGTGGCCATCAATACCTTCCATCGCGATTTTGATATGCGTGGGAGTTTTAGGATGCCACCTCATAAGTCCGCTGGAAGAGAGGAAGTCCTATTGGTTTCCTCTGATGAGGGTGAAGACTCTGTCACTCCAGATGAGTTTTTGTTGACAGTATCGAGAGGCATGATACCTCCGCCTGCAGAGACTCTTGTTATCCCCAGTAAGCGAAGGGCTCCTATTCCGAAGGAGACTTTCCCTTGAAAGAAGAAGAAAATTGTTAGTGGTCCTGTCAGGATTTCCAGCCATGAGGCTCCTAGGAGTGAGCTTGTTGTTTCCCTGGGCGGGGATGATTTTTTTACTAGAGGTCCTTCCCCTATTAGAGAGGGAACCTCCACAGTTCCGGCCGACAGTGCCGGAGTTTCTTTGCTCGAGAATGCTGTCGCTGCTACCGCTTCAAGTAGTGCTATGGGATCGCCTTCAAGGCCGAGCAAAATAAGAATATATTTATCCAAACCAAGAACGGATCCAGCTCCTTCTTAATCTGTAACTATCTCCAGCAAGATTCCATATGATGAACCTCGATTGGATCTGGGTGAAGACTTGGATGACTACCCTCAGTCGTCATTCGGTGTACCCTTCTCTCCAGGTGTGACATCTTGCTTAACATCATTAAGAAATAATTTAGCTATACTGGTTGCAGACGCGACATATACACCCTCGACCAAGGGTAAATGTCATCTTTATGCCTCTTTTTTAGAAAAATTAACATCAGGTTGATATTAACTTTCTCTTGTCTTCTTTTCTGGGGAAGACATCTACGGGGAGGGCAGCGTCGACGCAACTTTAGGCTTTGTTGCCGCTCCTGCCGATAACACGGAGGTGCCCGACTTTGAAGAGGAAACATTTTCGGGTGCCGGCTCGCCCAATACAGTCCCGATATCTCCAGAGGAGGATGAGCCTGTCATCACGACTATGCCTCTTTTGAGTACATCAGCCGCTTCGACCGTTATTGGTACCTCTACTTTTGTCGTGCCATCTGCTAAAACGATGACTGTGACGACTGTGACGATACCCTCGACCGATATTGCAGCCACTCAAAGCGTCCATTCGGATCTCGCCATGCTAATTGAGCAGTATACTAGTATTTTCTATACCACTTTGAAAATACTGATATCAATGGTGCTGGAGAAGAATCTAGCCTTCGAGGCTCTGAGGAGGTCCCCCCAGTTTGCGATAGCGTCGATCAGAGATTTCAACGACACTGTAAACCCCCTCAATTTATTTTATAGATAGTTAAGTTTGGATTTGGAAAATTTTAGATTTAGCAGCAGATGTTGAGGTTTAGAGTGGAGTTAAGTTTATTTGGTATTTAATTTATTTAATTAAGACCCTTGGCGTGCCCTATTATTTCTAAATTAATCGGATCCCAATATCAGCCCATAAATTCCATCGGGCTATTATACTTTTGACTTGACTCGCCAAATTAGGCAATGGACTTTCCGTCACTTAAAATCAGTTTTTTATTTATGCTCTAAATTAATTGCACAACTTTCCGAAAATCATAATCCATATTTAATTCCGTGTCGGACACCTGTGTCGTTATCCTAAATTTTGAGATACCAACTTAACCCGTTGAGCCGGACCAACTAAAGGGTCCAAGACCGACTCCAAGCCCCCACCATTTTTGACCTTTGCATTATTTCCGGATTTTGACCCCAAGTGCCCCCATTTAATTTAAAAGTGCGGGATGCTTTAATTTTATTTAAATCGGGAATACCAACTTTGTATAATCCTATTTTAATCCCCAATTAATCTCGATGCCTATTTAATTAAACCCGTGCCTCACGCACAACACCCTCTCACCATGAAAATTTTTAAACACAATTTTCTCCACAATTTTTGCGTTATTTTATGTGTTCATGCAATTTTCCGAATTTAAAGGGCTAAGTTGCAATTAATGAATTTATGTGTCATCACCCTATTGGCCATGAACAATGGAGAGGTCACAAAATTGGGTCCTAATTTCACCCATCCACTCACCACACTTCATGAAGAAACCAACTTTTCTTCATGACAAATCTCCACCCTCTATTTTGAATGACAACATCACCACCCTCCATCCATTTTACAACCCCCTATAAAACATCACCTCACCCACCCTCACAAATTCCAACCGGCCCTAATCCCAAGCGAAACAAAAAAAATAAGAAAACCTCTCTCTCTCCTCCCTCTTCCTAACATCACCAGCTAATAACTCACCTCCCCTTTTCTTCATCTCTTTTTCTTCTTCCTTCCTCCTTAAACTACACCACTTCACCCGACCCTACTCCGGCCGGCGGTCCGACAGCTCCGGCTACACCCGCAGGCAGCCGAGCACTGCTCCACCGCCCGCCGGCCTGCTGTGCCCGTCCATCTGAGCCAGTTGCTGCTGCTGGCAGATCCATTACCCTGACCGGATGTGAACTCACTCCGACCGGTCGGCCTGTTCAGCCGACTCCAGCTTCAGCCTTCCCGACCGGCGGCCCTCACCCAGCAGTAATTCCTCGCCCGACCGGCCGTGCTCTTCCTGCACGGACGAAACTGCAGCGCCGATCGCACTGTGCACTACTCCCGACCATCCCGCGGTGTAGAAGCTCCCCGACTCTGGCCTGATACTCCCCGTGCCGACCTACCCCGCTCCGGCGTGCCTGACGGTGCAGCGCAGCCCCCGGCTCCACTGTACAGTGCATCCCCGTTGCTCCACTGTGTAGTGCAGCCCCGTCCGCGTTAGCTCTGGCCCGGCTGAGCAGTTCTCCACCCCGTCTTTCCACTGTGCATCTCCCCCCTGTCCGGCAGTGCAACTTCTCCCCGTCCGGCCTGCTCCTCCCCGTTAGCTTTCACCTTCACCACCACCTTTGCATCACCAACCTCCTTCACTCCGGCGAGCATCGTCGCGAGCCTACTGTTGTGCAACCGCACCACCCTCGACTGCCATGAGCCCGGCCTGCTGTACACTCCTCCACCAGCATCTCCATCTTCGGCCATCCCCCGCGACACCAAGGTGAAACATTTCTTTCCCCCTCTCCAGACATTTGTATATCGTTGGTATAAATTTTAGTGTAGCGTATTTGATCTGGTCGTGATGTAATATGCAATTCATGGATGTAAAGGTTATGGATTAAGTTAGGGTTATGAATGCTAGGTAAGGGATTTTAGGTTTTATTTATTTAATTCATACATATTGGATATTGTTGACAAGTAGCTTAAATTGCTGTGAAAGGGTATGAGGATAATAAAACATTGGTGGGCATTAAGGAGCAAGTATTGATGGTGAACTAGTGTGTAACATCAAACCCTTAGTCATTCTTCGAGTATTGATAAATAATATTGAACTTAATTGAATAGTAGCTATAGTGGAATGGTAAGGGTTGTATATAAATAAGGGTTTAAGAAATAATTGTTTATTTACTTCGAGGATGATAGTAAAGGTGCATATTAACATCTGTAAATACTAAGGTGAAGACTGAGGATTTAATCAGGGTTAGACTAACGGAATATCGTGTTGAATACCGTAAGACGGAGGAATAGTAAAGAAACTGGTCGAGGAGTAGTTTTAAGACGAATGATAGCTGATTGTAAATAATCGAGGACTGTTCTGATGGTATTAAAAAGGTGATTGATCGTAATTGTAAATAACCTTTAGTCAACCTGGGTTAACCCTCTAGCATCGTGTCCCTGTGAGTTGTAGCTGAGTTGGAATTTATGGTTAGATATGTGTCTCATCTTATTTCAGCTTCGTGGTAGTTTATTGATTGAGTTGTATCTCATCTCTAGGTATTACGGGACCTGAGGATTTGGACGTGGTACCGGGACCCCGTCATCAGCAAACGCAGGCAAGTGTACCTTGCTATCCTGTATTACAGATTACAGTTATTTATTGTTTTTTTATGTACATTGTGCACGTATTTAAGTTGACGTTCAATACTTTGCGTCCGATTCACAACCGGGTACTGACGTTCGTCATAACGTCTTAGAATAATTGTTAGATATTGTGTAGTACCTCGATGCACGTACCTGAGTACATCGATACCCCAGGACACACTCATACACTGTGATCGTGCCAGATTCCTGTATCCTGATACTGACATCATGACTAGAGACTGGGATGACCTTAGGGTCGCGTCTATTGAGTTATCTTCCGTGTGTCGAGACTGCTAGATAGAGGTTCAGGTTCAGTGCACAATCGTTGACCGCTTGGGAAGGAAAAGACAGTTACTAGACGTTTGAGCTACTCTGCACGCGCTTATATATATATATATATATATATATATATATATATATATATACTATTTCTATAGTGATCCTGTATCTAGAGTAGTTGTACCACCCATGTGACTCCTTGCCCGGAGCTGCGATACGTGTCGTGTGTTTCCGTGTCTGGAGGTACAGTTTTATTTTGGACAGCCTATGCGTCAAACATTGTCTTTAAACTGTGTCATACTAGTTGGTAATGATAGAATACCCAGTCGTGCACTTGTACTTTCTGTTTACTTGGCATGCTGTATTTCTGTACCTTGTTACGTCCCTCTAAGGACCTGGTTTTCTGCCAGTTTTGTAGCATAGATAATTACGGAGCACTTGGAGATACTGATGGAGTGGCATATCTTGCGAGCATGGTACCAGGTACTCACATTATATCTACCGGCATTATGGTTATTTTATATTGTTATTTCATCTGCTATTGTAGTATAGTTTTATAGACTCATACTTTTTCTCGAGTCTATTCGAGTTAGTGTGTTATTGGTCGGCCGACTCTAGCACATATAACTCTTTCTTGTATACTTCTATACATTATTGGTTGAGACATAGAGGTTTATATTTATGGAATATCTAGATAGTGACCTTTATATTACAGCTTATACGTATTCGAGTCAGACCAGAGTCTGGTCGAATGCGTAGCTGGCGTGTCACATATTCCTGGTCCTACGTATTTTGGGACTAGGGCGTGACATGTTTTTGTGGTGGCCCATGCAAGTCCGATTTAAATCGTCTTGGTCACCTGACTGTGCCAAGCGAGCCTGCAAATTAGGAATAGATATTATGATTGTTGAATAGGATCTCAATCCATAATCGATTTTTAAAAACTCTTTGTATGTGATTATCGCCCTTGGACTTCCACTTTGCATTCGTTCAATCTTCGTCAATATCGCTATCCTTGTTTCTCGTCCCCTATTATTTGGGAAGACGAATGCTTGTGACTGATGATTTCCCTCCAGAAGAAGATCGAAGACCAGACGACAGAAGACAGAATTTGTATTCCTTTCTCGGAGAAGATTGTTACCTTATCAGGATAGATTGATGGATTCTTTGGATTCTAGAACTAGTGAGGAAGGTTGGCAAGAGAGTTGGACCCAGTAGTACCCTGCTCGTGCTCGAGGTAGCAGTGATCTTGGAAGTACTAAGAGCTGGAAGGATAGTTGATCATGATTAGAATAATTTAGGGAAATTCATAGCCTGATGATAGAAACTGGTGGTTGTATATGATAGCAATGCTAGGAACAATGATTATGAGCTAGAGGAGATGAAAATTTTAGGATCTCACTTGGGAGATGATAATCGGATTCCAGGAAATTCTAGTATGTGCTTGAGTGATACCATTATTATACTATGTGACTTGGAGAGATAAATAATGAAAAGAAGAAACTCAAAGAATAAAAATTTTGGGGAAAATTGAGGAGAAGAGAAATTTTACTTTAGGCAGGGGAAAAAAAATTTCTTTTAAAGGATTAGTGTGGTAAACAGAACAGGAGGATTTATTTTGAGGTTAAGTCTAGACGATGACACCGTCCTAGCATGAGTTGATTGAGCCAATACCACGCGACACTAGATTGTCGACGTAGTTGCATTTATATTTTTGGCCACCAGGTTACCGTGAGTTGAGTTCAGGGAGCCCAGGAGTATGGTGCCTATCTACCTTAGGGGTATACAATGCAGGAGGTGAACCAGTGTACCGCCATGTTATATCAGAGTTAAGGATGTTTTCTAGAGGATCTTCTAGGCCTGCCACCTGACAGAGAGATGGTGTTTGTTAAAGAGATGACTCCCAGAGTCGAGCCAGTTATTCTTTCGTCTTCAGACTAGCACCGATATAGTTGATCGAGTTGAATATCCATAGTAGAGGATCTCTTAGACAAGGGTTTCGGTCGGGCTAGTATTTTCCATGAGAAGCAACCATCTTATTGTACCAAAGAAGGACGGGATGGTACATTGCATAACGATTACAGGGCATTAAATACAGTAGCGATAAAAAGCAAGTACACACATCGAAGATTAATTTGAATCAGCTAAGTGGCGCATATGTATTTTGAAGATCGATCTCAGATCCAGTTATCATCAGATCAAGGTACGGAGAGAGGACATCCCGAAGATGGCCTTTTGGATGAAGTATGGCCACTATGAGTTTGTAGTCGTGTCGTTTGGTTTAACCAACTCGCCAGCAGTAAGTATGAGCCTAATGAATAGTATTTTCCACCAGTACTTAGATAAGTTCGTGGTGATAATTATCGATGGCATATTGGTATGTTCCAAGAGTCAGGAGGAGCATGAGAGACATCTCAAGATCGTATTGGAGATGTTGAGACAGAAAGGCAGTACACCAAGCTCCGCAAATATGAGATATGTTCAGATAGAATAGATAGTCTACGCATCAGGACAGCTGAGAGTTCACGAGAAGGACTATCAGATGCATAGTCTAGAGCTAGCTGCAGTGATATTGCACTAAAGCTATGGCGACACTACCCTTATATAGAGCGTGTTAAGATTTATACAGAACACAAAGGTCTGAAGTATGCCTACATAAAGAAGGAGCTCAATATGGGACAGAGACACTGGCTGGAATTGATGACAGATTATGAAATTAAGTCGCAGTACCATTCTGGCAAGGCGAATGTAGCTTACGACTCATCGCCAGATATTAGAGGATTTTCAAGAACGCAGGATTGAGAATGTATTGCCCGGCATGGATGTACAGATGGCCAGTCTCGAGGTTCATTTAGAGGATCAAGGCAGAATTGCCAACAGATGCGAGATTTCGACGTCTACGAGAGAGAACAGAGGCCGGCATGCAGACATGACTCAGGATTCATGAAGACAGAATATTGAGGTATGGCGATCGCCTATATGTTTCGAGTGGCGAGCTATGCCAAGAGTTGATGACCGAGGCACATAACTCGATTTATTCTATTCATCCCGGGGGTACGAAGATGTACCGAGACTTGAGATAGCATTTCTGGTGGCATGGGATAGAAAGAGAAATTGCAAGATTCGTGGCAAAATATTTAGTTTGTCAGCAAGTCAAGGCTGAACATTAGAGGACTGCAGGTTTATTACAGCCACTTCCCAATTCCCGAGTGGAAGTAGGAACATATTACCATGGACTTCGTCACAGGATTTCCGCGGAGCCCTAGCGGGAAGGATGCAGTATGGGTTGTCGTAGACAAACTCACCAAGTCTGCATATTTTCTTGCCCTTAAGAGTTGGGCAATCCACAGAGGTACTAGCTGACATGTATATGAGGCAGATAGTACGATTACATGGAGTGCCTGTCAGTATCGTATCGGATTGTGATTTCAGATTCACGTCATATTTTTGGCGGAGTATGCAGGAGAGCCTAGGAACTCGTCTCAAGTTCAGCACTGCATATCATCCACAGACTGATGGTCAGTCAGAGCACATGATATATGTATTAGAGGATATATTGAGAGCATGCATGATTGATTTTAGAGGATCTTGGGAGGACCACCTAAACTTGGTGGAATTCTCCTGCAATAATAGCTACCAGGCCAGCATACAGATGGCACCTTATGAGGCACTGTACGACAGGAAATATAGGTCGCCAGTTTGTTGGAGTGACGTGGGAGAGCGTCAGATACTTGGTCCAGAGTTGATGACACAGACAGTAGAGAAGGTCAAGCAGATTCAGAGCCACCTGCGTGCAGCACAGGACAGACAGAAACACTGGGCAAATGCGCACCGCAGACCATTGGAATTCAAGAAGGGTGACCATGTGTTTTTGAGAATATCGCCTACTCGTGGTACCCTCAGATTCGGAGACAGAGGCAAGCCGTGTCCGAGGTACATCGGGCCTTTTGACATCTTGGAACGAGTTGGTAAAATGGCTTATCGTCTTGCATTGCCTCCATTATTAGAAGGTATGCGTGACGTATTTTACATATCGCAGTTGAGGAGATATGTGGCAGATTATATTCGGCAGCATTTTCTTATTTATTTGGGGATCAATGTACGAATTTTCGTACCACAATTGATTACCAGATTCCTTTAAATTCTTGTATCTAGTATCTTGCCTTACTTTTAATTTCGGGGACAAAATTTTTCTAAGTTGGGAAGAATGTAAACCCCCTCGATTTATTTTATAGATTGTCAGGTTAGGATTTGGAAAATTTTGTATTTAGCAGCAGATGTTGAAGTTTAGAGTGGAGTTAAGTTTATCTGGTATTTAATTTATTTAATTAAGACCCTTGGCGCGCCCTATCATTTCTAAATTAATCGGATCCCAATATCAGTCCATAAATTCTATCGGGCTATTGTACTTTTGACTTGACTTGCCAAATTAGGCATTGGACTTTCCGCCACTTAAAATCAGTTTTTATTTGTGCTCTAAATTAATTGCGCAACTTTCCAAAAATCGCAACCCATATTTAATTCCGTGTCGGACACCTGTGTCGTTATCCTAAATTTTGAGATACCAACTTAACCCGTTGAGCCGGACCAACTAAAGGGTCCAAGTCGACTCCAAGCCCCCACCATTTTTGACCTTTGCGTCATTTCCGGATTTTGACCCCAAGTGCCCCCATTTAATTTAAAAGTGCGGGATGCTTTAATTTTATTTAAATCGGGGATACCAACTTTGCATAATTCTATTTTAATCCCCAATTAATCCCGATGCCTATTTAATTAAACCCGTGCCTCACGCACAACACCCTCTCACCATAAAAATTTCTAAACATAATTTTCTCCATAATTTTTGCGTTATTTTATGTGTTCATGCAATTTTATGAATTTAAGGGGCTAAGTTGCAATTAATGAATTTATGTGTCATCACCCTATTGGCCATGAACAATGGAGAGGTCACAAAATTGGGTCCTAATTTCACCCATCCACTCACCACCCTTTATGAAGAAACCAACTTTTCTTCATGACAAATTCTACCCTCTATTTTGAATGACAATATCACCACCCTCCATCCATTTTATAACCCCCTATAAAACATCACCTCACCCACCCTCACAAATTCCAACCGGCCCTAATCCCAAGGGAAAAAAAAGAAAGAAAACCTCTCTCTCTCCTCCCTCTTCCTAACATCACCAGCTAATAACTCACCTCCCCTTTTCTTCATCTCTTTTTCTTCTTTCTTCCTCCTTACACTACACCACTTCACCTAACCCTGCTCCGGCCGGCGGTTCGACAGCTTCGGCTACACCCTCAGGCAGCCAAGCACTGCTCCAGCGCCCGCCGACCTGCTGTGCCCATCCATCTGAGCCAGTTGCTGCTGCTGGCAGATCCATTACCCCGACCGGCTGTGAACTCACTCCGACCGGTCGGCCTGTTCAGCCGACTTCAGCTTCAGCCTTCCCGACCGGCGGCCCTCACCCAGCAGTGATTCCCCGCCCGATCGGCCGTGCTCTTCCCGTAAGGATGGAACTGCAGCGCCGATCGCACTGTGCACTGCTCCCGACCATCCCGCGGTGTAGCAGCTCCCCGACTCCGGCCTGATACTCCCCGTGCCGACCTACCCCGCTCTGGCGTGCCTGACGGTGCAGGCGGCCCACGACTCCAGTGTATAGTGCATCCCTGCCGCTCCACTGTGTAGTGCAGCCCCGCCAGCATTAGCTCCGGCCCGGCTGAGCAGTTCTCCTCCCCTCCGTTCCACTGTGCATCTTTCCCCTGTCCGGCAGTGCAACTCCTCCCCTTCCGGCCTACTCCTCCCCGTTAGCTTTCACCTTCACCACCACCTTCGTATCACCAACCTCCTTCACTCTGGCGAGCATCGCCGCGAGCCTACTTCTGTGCAACCATACCACCCTCGACTGCCACGAGCCCGGCCTGCCGTACACTCCTCCACCAGCATCTCCATCTTCGGCCATCCCCTGCGACACCAATGTGAAACATTTCTTTCCCTCTCTCCAGACATTTGTATATTGTTGGTATAAATTTTAGTGTAGCGTATTTGATCTGGTAATTTAATGATGGAAGCTTAGAGCTTAATGATTGAGTTTGAAGTTTAGATACTAGGTGAGATCTTAGGGTTTATTACATGATGTAATATGCAATTCATGGATGTAAAGGTTATGGATTAAGTTAGTGTTATGAATGCTAGGTAAGGGATTTTAGGTTTCATTTATTTAATTCATACATATTTGATATTGTTGACAAGTAGCTTAAATTGATGTGAAAGGGTATGAGGATAATGAAACTGTCATGACCCGCACCCGATATAGGGGTACGAGAGCGTGGGTACGTCCAGCCTACGCCGTAGCATCGGCGGTAGAACGCTGTCTAGGTCATGAAACTATCTAATCAATCTCACATGAATACCAAACTCCATAAGGAGACGTGGATATCATAAAATAATGCTGGATACTCAATCACATAGACTAAGCACGATGAGATATCAAGGCAAGCAAAGAAATACAAGACAAGTCTAACGACAAAATAGTCATACCTGCAGTCAGCAACATCCAATCCCCAAGTGTGTCAGAAACAAGTCCACTAAGGTCACAGTCTGGAAAATATTTTCCAGTCAGGAAGGAGCAAAGTACATCTCTAAATAGTAGTTCTGTATTAATGATATAAACTATGTAGCAGTATATAGATGGAAATATACAAGATGCATGTATATGTACGAGAAATATACAATAAAAGAAATACTGGAAATATTGTAAGTAAATGCAGGAAAAGAAATAATATGTCAATGAGCAAGAATACTACGACTATGAGTGTGAGTACTAGCTTTAACATGTGATCGGCTTGGGAACTTGATCAGGCTGGTTACATATGATTAGCTATGATTCATGTAAGGTCAGGCTAACCGTTGGTTAGCTATGATGCATGTAGAGGTCAGGCTAATCACACGTAACAGCTATGAAGCATGTAAATAGTCAGGCCACACCCGACGTGAGATGTGGGGTGAGCTATGATGCATATAGAGTTGGGTATGATCACATATCTATACTAAAAAACTCTCCACCCCCGACTGGTATAGTAGATCCAACCATGGTACGCTATGGCACGGGATTCCCTAGGGAGGTAGCAAATCTCCCCGGGAATCAGTGTTTGTACATGTACAAGATAACAATAAAATAAGACTTGTACAAGCTACACCATGAATAAGGAATAACATCTCATGACGAAATCCGTGTATACCAATCCGTGTAACCAGCGTGTCGAGAATATGGATATTTATACTAGATACGATGAACATAGGGGATATCATAAACAAGAAACTAATCAAAGAATGTACTCGCCTTGGGTCCTTAGCTGGTAAAACCAATATCCTGTCCCAGAGTATCGCCTTGAGGATCCAACAGTCCTATAATATATAATAAATATAATATTGTATCAGATGCTACACTAACATAACACAATACAATACACGAACTCAGGGGCTCTGCCAAGTATGGCACTGGTCAATCTAGATCAGTGTGCGTCAAATTGCACGGGCGTCGCGTCTGCGATTGTTGGGCAAGCCAGACGATCAAAATTGTACGGGGCTTGCCAGCACGTCAGCGTATGCATGGCAGTCAACTGACCGTTCACAGGGTCAGGTCCATGTAAATACGGGGTATTCGTATTTACACTTGGGTCATCTAGTAGAGATATATAAATATACATCTCATTAACTAACATATATATAATTTTCATCAATTACAATAATAGATATATGTATATATATACTTTAAATAAAACTAATACTTGTATATATATATAAACATAATTCATGGAAAGAGATACAATTACGTATATATATGTCTATAAACTAAATAGAATTTAACATACTGTATTTATATGTCCTAAAAATATATATATGCCAAAATATATACATATATATATATGGGTATATATATATATACCAAAATATGTATTAATATACGTACTAAAATATATTAATACATGTACTAATATACACTATGTATGTACATATATACTAATTTGAGAATACACTATATATATATATACATGTATATATATACTAATTTGAAAATACACTTATACATTTACACATACACATACACATATACTACAAATACGTATTTGTATCCACATACATATATACTAAGCTATATACTCTACAAGGAGGAGGGAAGAGGAAGAGGAAGAGGAGACTCACGGAGGAGGGTGGTGGTGGTGCTGGGTCGGCTGGCCGCCGGGGATGCAGCTGAGGGGCTCCGGGGGAGAGCTAGCCGGACTGAGATGATAATGGTGGTGGTGACAGTTCGTGTGGCCGGTGGCTCGAGGGGTGGTAACAGGCTTGACGGGACAGGGTGGACTCGACTGGAGGAGGTCGAGCCGGGTGTAGGGAGGAATGGCTCGTCGGTGTACAGTTGCGGAGGTGGCAATAGGGGTGGTTCGGGAAAGGATGCAGGGAGGAGGGAATACAGCAGAGAGGAGGAGTACAGCTCGGGGACGATGCACAGCAGCAGGCCGGAGCGGTCGGGGTGATGCCGATGATGGGAGTTGGTCGGGGAGGAGCTTCAGGATTAGCTCGGATCGGTGCTGCGCCGGAGGGGAATGATCCAGGGAGGAGCGAGGTCGGAGGAGAGGAGCAGGGTGGTTGAGAGTCGGATTAGGGGGTTGCACAGCCGCCGGGGAAAAGTTGTACGTCGCTGGAGGTACTGTACAGGCCGGAGTTGAGTCGGCTGAGGGAAGGTGCTCGGGACTGAGCAGTGGGAAGAGTCGATGGTTGTCGGACCGAAGGGTGAGACAGTGGTGCCGGAGGCCGGTCGGGTCGCTGCAGGTGGTAGAGCTGCAGCTCTGCGGGGAGCTGGGTCGGGGTGGCTCGACGCAGGGATATAGAGGAACTTGGCTTGCTGCGGGGTAGAGCTCGGCCGTGTGTAGCTCAGGTGTGTAGTCGAGGAAGGAAGGCTGGTCGGAGAGTGGGTTGGCCGGACTCGTCAGCCGGGGCTGGCCGCTCGGGAAGGGGCCGGGCAGAAGAAGATGGTAGGGGTGAAGTGGTGTGGTGTTGGTGATGGTGTTGGTGAAATATGGAGAGGGTGGGTTTCTTTTGTATGGGGAGGATGATGTGGCTCCCTAGAAATTAGGGCCAACCAAAAATATTGGGATGGGGTTTCCTTGGGAAAGGGTTTGAGGGGAAATGCAAGGGGGTTGTGTGGTGGGGATGGCTCCATGTTAAATGAAGTACCATGATTTAACATGGAGAAAAATGCAACAAAAAGAGGAAGGAGAAATTAGGTTGACTAGTCAAGATAGGGGGTTGGTTTCCTTCATGTGGGTTAAACCAATAGGATGGTAGCACATCATTACAATTTTGCAATTAAGTCCCCAATAAATAGAAAATTATACAGAAATAAGTTTCTGAATTTAATTAATTAAAATTAGATACACTTGGCGTTCTAAAATTAATTAGGAGTACATGTGACCAAAATCAGGTCGGATCACCAATATCATTAATGAAGAAGACTCAGAACAGAATATTACCCTAATTTGGGCCGCACAAAAAATAGGTCAAGATTGCCTCTAATTTCGATTGGAACACACAACGATGCAGAAATTAAATTTATTTAGGAATCAAATAACGTCCGCGACGAATATTGTGCGACTAAAATGAAGCTCAAGAGATCATAATTATGAGTTACAAAAATGGCAGAATGGAAGGCGGGCACGTCTAGGGCAATGTTGTGAAATTTGTTGGAATGCAAAAGCAAGGTAGCGCCCCAAATATCGAAGCAAGGGCAGGACGCAACAATTAATTAAATTACGGTAATCAATTACGACATCCAATAATTAAATCCTAAATAATGTAATTAAATACACAATCCCCATAATTCTGTCAGGTGTTCGTCTAGTGGGCTTCTAGGTCAAGTCTACCAGCTCAAACATTAATGCACACTGTAAATAATAATATATATAATTACACATCTCATAAAATTATTTAAATTAAAAACACCTATCGAGAAATCATCTAATATAAATACCATAATATTAATAATACATAAAAAGTCAAAAATATCCCTGTTTTCAGAATGTGGTAGTGACAAGTCTACCCTCCTTAAAAGAATTTCGTCCTCAAAATTTAAAGTCCTCATACTAGTGTTTATACATTATTTTATTTTCCATCAATAGTTAATTCATCAACCACAAAATCAGGTTGTAATCCACCTTACCACTTTACAATCTCAAAAAAAAATTCTGAAATTACTGCATTCCTGCAATATCCTCAAAAATAAAAATCAGTTTCCATTTCCTCACAATTTCTTCTGAATTAAATTTAAGAAATTAAATACTCGGATTTTGACATCCAATCCTCTAGTTCACTTAATACACATTAAGACTCTCATTTAAAACACAATCCATAAATCCAACCCTTCAATTTAATTAATCAACTATATTCATAAAATTTGAAATTATCATCCAAAAAGTTTGAATTTAAACACCAATCTGTTAATGATTTTTACTCCTCAATTTAAATCCACGCAATGCATATTCAAAATCTAAATCCTCATCCCGAGAATCGAATTCGATACTATCCATTAATGATTTTATTTCCTGATTTTCCTTTTTCCTCAGAATACTCAATAATGCTATACTTACGGAATCTTCAAATGCAACATTCATAATATAAAATTTTAAATTACTATCTTGCAATCAAATAGATATAATGAAAATTTCCCTAATTTTCTTAAATTTTAATAACCAATTCAATCATATCATAACCTTCTAAAAATTAATAAATTCTCAATTCCGCCATGTTAATTTCTTAACTCTCCATTTAAATTAGTGTTTATCCTCGAATTTCAATCATACCTCGATCTTCGTAAAATCAATGATCCATCAATTCTGTTATATTAACCCCTTAATTCTTTATTTAAATTAATGCCTATCCACAAATTTAATCATCTTGTCCCTTTTGTCAAGTCATAACCTTGTCATAGATCTTTGCTATGGTCAAAACCCCAATGATCATGGTTTAAAAAAATTCTACCTACAGCCATGCAATCTAAGAAAATATATAGGTCATGTGTCTTTTGTCATGGTATTTCAGTCTCTGTCAGGGTGTACAACCAACTTTATTCTAACAAGAAAATCATGCATACGAACTACAGTACTAGGAAAATCAATCAATCAAAAGACGGAAAAAGGAACATTAGGAAAAAAATAAAGAACATGCTAACATATTACTTGTAGTATCTCCTATCTCTAACAAACACTTAACTCTAGCACATTCACTAACTAATTCCTATTCCTGTACACTTGTACCCATATCAATTAATCATTAGTCCACAAGATCCATGAATACATCCATATCGTACACACCTGTCTATTAATACCAAAATCTGATACCAAGAACCTCTAACACAATTATAAGTCAATTGATGCATGTAAAGTTGATACCTCTATCTCTTTAGGTATCTCTGTTCTACTATAAGTACACCCACTGCTAGTTCTCGTTCCTACTACAATTGTCCATACTATTTGTTCTTATCACTCAAGAGTATACCAAGTGTAACACACCATACTAAGTACCGCTCTCTCCAATACAACTCTAGATGGACACCCAGGTCAGTCTGCGGTGCCATCTCAATCATGCTCAAGTCATCAGATCCTTACACATGTATATCATCTACTCATATATTAATATTCATATTTCTCATCTACCATAAAATTAATCCTCAAAATAATCGTCAAGGTTTAACTTCTCGATTAACTTAAAAATAAAATGCATATACCTCCTCAAAAATTAGATACTCAACATCGAAATAAAATTTTAATCACTTCTAAAATCCTTGTAGCCTTGACCATGTTTATTGAATCAATATTTGAAATCCTCAAAAATTTTAATAACACAATCTCAACTCCTCAATAATTCTCAAGGTTAAAATTCATTTCCACTCTTTAATTTATAATCCACAATATACATATAAGTGCTCACGGTCTCTAATACTCGAGGTGCACTCAATACATCTATTGTCTACAACTGTGTACTAGAATTATACTGCCCGAATCACTCGCACTATTACCTCCAATGATCAAAGTTATCATCACATGTATTTTCTTCCATGATTTTTAATCTATATTAACTGGTATATCATCCAATTATCATCATGCAGAGTGCTTACTGTTATTAGCGTCATTCTCGACTAATCCTCGATATAGAACCATTAGCACTCTTGGTATTATATTACTATCTTCATTAATGGATCATCTCATCAAGCTCATTAGAACTCATGATTACCTGTACCTTCTATAATACTCATGTTTCTTTACTCTCATGGGCAAGTATATGGTTCTCATCTCAATTTATGTATATGTATTTCCCTTTAACCTTTTATAGCCTGTTAAACTAATCCGTGATACGCTTCACCATTTTCATTACCAATTCCGATATTTCTCTACTCATAACACCTCATTATAACTCTTTATGCATATATATTTTCTTACCTTTAACACTCCCGATATCAATTATCAAATTGAACATCATGCTCCATTAATCCTTAACACAATTCCTGGATACTAAATTGTTTACATAGATCATCCAATTACATAATCATGATCATCCAGGATGGGTATGTTGGCTCTGATACTCACTCTAGGAACTATCACTGATACTCTGTACTCTCCTTCTATTCACAGTCTCTAATGACACTTATCCTAGAACCATTGTTACAAGGTACTATGCTATGGGTTAACTCTAGATTAAGGCCTACTGCTCACATGTCCAACTAGGAAACACTTACAACTTACTAGCAACACTCAGTCAATATTAATACTCAAGACACAGCCATAATTACAAGTCATTAATTATCATACTTAACAAAGAATCCTCAAAGGATAGGAGCTCAAAAAGACTGGATTGAGGACTGAAGGTGTTTCTACTGCTAGCAACAAAAGAAACGATAGAAAAAGTCCTGTATAACAGAAATAGATAAGTGATGAGATGATACTTTAAGAACAAATTTTAAGACACAACCTGATAATCATATACGTCGGTCAGAAATCATGACGCTGAGAATCCTCGCCATGCCAGTAAGCATAGGTGCGGTAAACGACAGGTTCCGTAACTAAAGTACGCAACCCTATAGTCATGTCATCTAGAATCTTCGCCACGCCAACTGGTACAGCTGCGATATACTCTAGGTTACATAACCAAAGCAGATGTTTCACCTTTCGCACTGTTCTCATCAATATATGTCATCAGATAATATCGTAAAATTTAGTCCATAAAATTCATCTCGGCATGAAATCAAACTCTACAATGAAACCAAGATCCTAATTTAATAACTGATCAACAGGAATCAAACTCAATATCAACGAGTGAGGACGGACGGAAACAAGGCGAAGGATTTAAAATTAGAATTATAATAAGATTCTCAAGGGGTCGTCCCAGGAATCTCTCAAGAATTTGTGATTGAGTATCCTCTCTCATCCTAGTATCCTATGTCCTATATTCTATAGCAGGCACTCAGTAGTACAACTATGACGTCGCACTACCACGACATCGCACAACTTGCGAAGTCTGACCTGCATGGGCCACCACTAAAAATGTGTCACGACCCGCACCCGATATAGGGGTACGAGAGCGTGGGTACGTCCAGCCTATGCCGCAGCATCGGCAGTAGAACGCTGTCTAGGTCATAAAACTATCTAATTAATCTCACATGAATACCCAACTCCATAAGGAGACGTGGATATCATAAAATAATACTGGATACTCAATCACATAGACAAAGCACGATGAAATATTAAGGCAAGCAAAGGAATACAAGACAAGTCTAACGACAAAATAGTCATACCCGCAGTCAGCAACATCCAATCCCCAAGTATATCAGAAACAAGTCCACTAAGGTCACAGTCTGGAAAATATTTTCCAGTCAGGAAGGAGCAAAGTACATCTCTAAATAGTAGTTCTGTATTAATGATATAAACTATGTAGCAGTATATAGATAGAAATATACAAGATGCATGTATATGTACGAGAAATGTACAATAAAAGAAATACTGGAAATATTATAAGTAAATGCAGAAAAAGAAACAATATGTCAATGAGCAAGAATACTACGACTATGTGTGTGAGTACTAGCTTTAACATGTGATCGGCTTAGAAACTTGATCAGGCTGGTTACATGTGATAGCTATGATTCATGTAAGGTCAGGCTAACCGTTGGTTAGCTATGATGCATGTAGAGGTCAGGCTAATCACACGTAACAGCTATGAAGCATGTAAATGGTCAGGCCGCACCCGACGTGAGATATGGGGTGAGCTATGATGCATGTAGAGTTGGGTATGATCACATATCTATACTAAAATACTCTCCACCCCCGACTGGTATAGTAGATCCAACCATGGTACGCTATGGCACGGGATTCCCTAGGGAGGTAGCAAATCTCCCCGGGAATCAGTGTCTGTACATGTACAAGATAACAATGAAACAAGACATGTACAAGCTACACCATGAATAAGGAATAAAATCTCATGATGAGATCCGTGTATACCAATTCGTGTAACCAGCGTGTCGAGAATGTGGATATTTATACTAGATATGATGAACATAGGGGATATCATAAACAAGAAACTAATCAGAGAATGTACTCGTCTTGGGTCCTTAGCTGGTAAAACCAATGTCCTGTCCCATCGTATCGCCTGGAGGATCCAACAGTCCTATAACATATAATAAATATAATATTGTATCAGATGCTACACTAACACAACACAATACAATACACGAACTCAGGGGCTCTGCCAAGTATGGCACTGGTCAATCTAGGTCAGTGTGCGTCAAATTGCACGGGCGTCGCGTCTGCGATTGCTGGGCAAGCCAGACGATCAAAATGGTATGGGGCTTGCTAGTACGTCAGCGTATGCATGGTAGTCAACTGACCGTTCACAGGGTCAGGTCCATGTAAATACGGGGTATTCGTATTTATACTCGGGTCATCTAGTAGAGATATATAAATATACATCTCATTAACTAATATATATATAATTTCCATCAATTACAATAATAGATATATGTATATATATACTTTAAATAAAACTAATACTTGTATATATATAACATAATTCTTGGAAAGAGATACAATTACGTATAAATATGTCTATATACTAAATAGAATTTAACATACTGTATTTATATGTCCTAAAAATATATATATGCCAAAATACATACATATATATATACCAAAATATGTATTAATATACGTACTAAAATATATTATTACATGTACTAATATACACTATTTATGTACATATATACTAATTTGAGAATACACTATATATATATACATGTATATATATACTAATTTGAAAATACACTTATACATTTACACATACACATACACATATACTACAAATACGTATTTGTATCCACATACATATATACTAAGCTATATACTCAACAAGGAGGAGGGAAGAGAAAGAGGAAGAGGAGACTCACGGAGGAGGGTGGTGGTGGTGCTGGGTCGGCTGGCCGTCGGGGATACAGCTGAGGGGCTCCGGGGGAGAGCTAGCCGGACTGAGATGATAATGGTGGTGGTGACAGTTCGTGTGGCCGGTGGCTCGAGGGGTGGTGACAGGCTTGACGGGACAGGGTGGACTCGACTGGAGGAGGTTGAGCCGGGTGTAGGGAGGAATGGCTCGTCGGCGTACAGTTACGGAGGTGGCAATGGGGGTGGTTCGGGGAAGGATGCAGGGATGAGGGAATACATCAGGGAGGAAAAGTACAGCTTGGGTATGATGCACAGCAGCAGGCCAGAGCGGTCGGGGTGATGCCGATAATGGGAGTTGGTCGGGGAGGAGCTTCGGGATGAGCTCGGATGGGTACTGTGCCGGAGGGGAATGATCCAAGGAGGAGCGAGGTCGGAGGAGAGGAGCAGGGTGGTTGAGAGTCGGGTTAGGGGGGTTGCACAACCATCGGAGAGAAGTTGCACCGTCGCCGGAGGTACTGTACAGGTCGGAGTTGAGTCGGCTGAGGGAAGGTGCTCGGGACTGAGCAGTGGGAAGAGTCGATGGTTGTCGGACCGGAGGGTGAGACAGTGGTGCCGGAGGCCGGTTGGGTCGCTGCAGATGGTGGAGCTGCAGCCCTGCGGGGAGCTGGGTCGGGGTGGCTCGACGCGGGGATATGGAGGAGCTTGGCTTGCTGTGGGGTGGAGCTCGGCCGTGTACAGCTCGGGTGAGCACCCGGGAAAGGAAGGCTGGTCAGAGAGTGGGTTGGCCGGACTGGTCAGCCGGGGCTGGCCGCTCGGGAAGGGGCCGGGCAGAAGAAGATGGTGTGGGGGTAAAGTGGTGTGGTGTCGGTGATGGTGTTGGTGATGGTGTTGGTGAAATATGGAGAGGGTGGGTTTCTTTTGTATGGGGAGGATGATGTGGCTCCCTAGAAATTAGGGTCGGCCAAAAATGTTGGGATGGGGTTTCCTTGGGAAAGGGTTTGAGGGAAAATGCAAGGGGGTTGTGTGGTGGGGATGGCTCCATGTTAAATGAAGGGCCATGATTTAACATGGAGAAAAATGCAACAAAAAGATGAAGGAGAGATTAGGTTGACTAGTCAAGATAGGGGGTTGGTTTCCTTCATGTGGGTTAAACCAATAGGATGGTAGCACATTATTGCAATTTTGCAATTAAGTCCCCAATAAATAGAAAATTACACAGAAATGAGTTTCTGAATTTAATTAATTAAAATTAGATACACTTGGCATTCTAAAATTAATTAGGAGTACATGGGACCAAAATCAGGTCGGGTCACCAATATCATTAATGAAGAAGACTCAGAACATAATATTATCCTAATTTGGGCCGCACGAAAAATAGGTCAAGATTGCCTCCAATTTCGATTGGAACGCACAACGATGCAGAAATTGAATTTATTTAGGAATCAAATAACGTCCTCGATGAATATTGTGCGGCTAAAATGAAGCTCAAGAGATCATAATTATGAGTTACAAAAATGGCAGAATGGAAGGCGGACACGTCTAGGGCAATGTTGTAAAATTTGTTGGAATACAAAAGCCAGGTAGCTCCCCAAATATCGAAGCAAGGGCAGGGCGCAATAATTAATTAAATTACGGTAATCAATTACGATATCCAATAATTAAATCTTAAATAATGTAATTAAATACATAATCCCCATAATTCTGTCAGGTGTTCGTCTAGTGGGCTTTTCGGTCAAGTCTACCAGCTCAAACATTAATGCACACTGTAAATAATAATATATATAATTACACATCTCACAAAATTATTTAAATTAAAAACACCTATCGAGAAATCATCTAATATAAATACCATAATATTAATAATACATAAAAAGTCGAAAATACCCCTGTTTTCAGAATGTGGTAGTGACAGAAACATTGGTGGGCATTAAGGAGCAAGTATTGATGGTGAACTAGTGTGTAACATCAAACCCTTAGTCATTCTTCGAGGATTGATAAATAATGTTGAACTTAATTGAATAGTAGCTATCGTGGAATGGCAAGGGTTGTATATAAATAAGGGTTTAACAAATAATTGTTTATTTACTTTGAGGATGATAGTAAAGGTGCATATTAACATCTGTAAACACTAAGGTGAAGACTGAGGATTTAATCAGGGTTAGACTAACAGAATATCATGTTAAATACCGTAAGATGGAGGAATAGTAAAGAAATTGGTCGAGGAGTAGTTTTAAGACGAATGATAGCTGATTGTAAATGATCGAGGACTGTTCTGATTGTATTAAAAAGGTGATTGATCATAATTGTAAATAACCTTTAGTCAACCTGGGTTAACCCTCTAGCATCATGTCCCTGTGAGTTGTAGTTGAGTTAGAATTTATGGTTAGATGTGTGTCTCATCTTGTTTTAGCTTCTTGGTTGTTTATTGATTGAGTTGTATCTCATCTCTAGATATTACGGGACCTGAGGATTTGGACGTGGTACCGGGACCCCGTCATCAACAACCGCACGCAGGCAAGTGTACCTTGCCACCCTGTATTTTATATTACAGTTATTTATTATTTCTTTATGTATATTATGCACGTATTTAAGGTGACGTTCGATACTTCGCGTCCGATTCACAACCGGGTGCTGACATTCGTCGTAACATCTTAGAATAATTATTAGATACTGTGTAGTACCTCGATGCACGTACCTGAGTAAATCGACATCCCAGGACACACTCATACACTGTGATCGTGCTAGATTCATGTATCCTGATACTGACATCATGACCACAGACTGGGACGACCTTAGGGTCGCGTCTGTTGAGTTATCTTCCGTGTGTCGAGACTGCTAGATAGAGGTTCAGGTTCAGCGCACAATCGTTGACCGCTTGGGAAGGAAAAGACAGTTACTAGACGTTTGGGCTACTCTACACGCACTTATATATATATATACTATTTCTGTAGTGATCCTATATCTAGAGTAGTTGTACCACCCGTGTGACTACTTATCCGGAGCTGCGGTACGTGCCGTGTATTTTCGTGTCCGGATCTACGGTTTTATTTTGGACAGCCCACGCGTCGAACATTGTCTTTAAACTGTGTCACACTAGTTGGTTATGATAGAGTACCCAGTCGTGCACTTGTACTTTCTGTTTACTTGGCATGCTGTATTTCTGTACCTTGTTACGTCCCTCTAAGGACCTGGTTCCCTGCCAGTTTTGTAGCATAGACGATTATGGAGCACATGGAGATACTGATTGAGTGGCATATCTTGCGAGCATGGTACCAGGTACTCACATTATATCTACCGGCATTATGGTTATTTTATATTGTTATTTCATCTGTTGTTGTAGCCTAGTTTTATAGATTCATACTTCTTCTCGAGTATATTCGAGTTAGTGTGTTACTGGGCGGTCGACTCTAGCACATATAACTCTTTCTTGTATACTTTTGTACATTGTGGGTTGAGACATAGAGGTTTACATTTATGTAATCTCTAGATAGTGTCATTTATATTACAGCTTATACGTATTCGAGTCAGACCAGAGTCTGGTTGAATGCGTAGCTGGCGTGTCACGTATTCCTGGTCCTACGTATTTTGGAACTGGGGTGTGACAACACTGGGAGAGCTGATGCACTGGAGCAGATAGTTAATGGTTTGGAATAACCCATTAACAATTATTTGCAACTATCCCAGGGCAGCATTGATGACCTGATTCAGGCTGAATATGACTCTTTGACAGCGAGGCTTGTTGTGGAGATGGAAACTCTGAGCAAATCCATCGAGGCACAGCAGAAAGAGATGAATGAAGAGCATGCCGTATTGGAGTATGTCATTCCTCAGCTGGCTAAGTGCGAGGCCAAATATGAGGAAGAGGCAGCGAGGGTCCGCAAATTCAAAGATGATCTCGCTCAGGCAGAGGAGAGGGTTCTCGCTTCATCGGCAGCTAGAGATGTGTTACAAAATCGACTGGAAGCATCTCAGCAAAACCTGACATGTGTGGGTGTCATCCACACAGATTCTGTACGTGCTCGGTCTGAAATGTCTGCCTTGAACAATGAGGAGGCAAGGTTGGAGCGGGCTCGCGGTACAGTTTTGAGCTCCAGGAATGAGAAGATGGCCGTACTGGCGCAACAGATCCGTGATTTGACTGCTCCTCCCAAATGATGTATCTTTTGCTTCTATATGTAATTTGCTCTTTCTGGAGATAATAAAGAGACTTTATCTGACTTTGGTGGGCCCATTATTTTTTTTTTGAATATAAAAGATAGGTTAGGGTGAAAGTGATATCAGAGGTAGTATGAACGTGATATACTTTCGGTAAGCTTCAGCTGGACATATCTATTCAGAGGTTATATGGACATGATAGAATATGATCCAACTAAAATTTGTACCCAAAACATTATCAGAGGTAATATGGACGTGCTAGGTTTTGAAGTTCCAAATTAGTTAAACATATCTATTCAGAGGTTATATGAACATGATAGAATATGATCCAACTAGTTCTTTGGACATAGTGTTGTCAGAACAAGATCTTCACCATACTCAATTGAGCAAAGAAGATTAAGCATAGTACCTCTTTAGGAATTTGTCGTTGATAGGAGCCATTAACAAGTCTCCATTAGGCTTGGCTAATCTGTAAGCGCTGTTTGAGAACGTCGTCTCGATCATATAAGGGCTTTCCCATTTGGGTTGGAATTTATCCTTACTTTTGTGAGTAATGATCATTGGCCTTTTCACAGCTAGAACTAGCTCGCCAACTTTGAACACCCTTTCCTTCACTTTTTGATTAAAAGCTTTGGAAATGCATGCCTGATAGAACGCAATGCGTTGTTGAGCTACGAGGCATTTCTCGTCTAATACTTCTAGCTCTTGAAGCCGTAATCGATCATTATTTTCCTGAGACAACTCATTACCTACTGCTATTCTGAGTGTCAGAATTTGGATTTCAATGGGGAGAACTGCTTCACTCCCGTATACTAATAAGAATAGGGTACAACCTGTCGGTGTTTGTACCGTTGTGCGATATGCCCAAAGGCATTCTCCGAGCTTCTCATTCCAATCTCTTTTGTTCGAAGAAATAAACTTTTTCAAGAGTTTGATGATGGTTTTATTGAAAGCTTCCGCCAAACCATTAGCAGACAGATTGTATGCCGTAGAGGCCATATTTTGTATCCGATTTTTATCGCAAAATCGATGAAACACTTGGCTGTTGAATTGAGGCCCATTGTCATAAATTATCCTTCGGGGTATCCCGAAGCAATAAATTACATGATGCTTAATGAAGTTGATCACGTTAGATGTCTTCACCTCAGCAAGAGGGATCGCCTCTGACCATTTAGAAAAATAATCCGTGATGGCCAATATGAATCGATGACCTCTGGAAGAAGACGGGTGAATAGGACCAATGATATCCACACCCCATGCTTCAAAAGGACAGGATACAATCGTAGGATGTAAATGTTCAGAAGGTTGATGTATAAAATTTGCATGAACCTTACAAGCTTTGCATTGTCTTGTATATTTTATCGCATCTATGATCATAATAGGCCTGTAATATCCCATCCTCCTGATACGATCTTGTAGCTTAGGACCGGGTTGATGCGCTCCATACGCCGTCGTGAGCTTCACGGATAATCCGTTGTGCCTCATCATCGGAGAGACATCGTAATAGCAGTCCGTCAAAGGTTCGGCGATATAGATATTTTGAATATGCATCAAAATAGAAGCATAATGATCATCTTTTGATGGATACTGCTTCTTTAGGATTCTACGGTAAGATTTCGTATGCCACAAAATCTATAAAGGGACTTCTCCAGTCTCTCTTAGGAGGCTCTGTGTTCACAGCGTAGCTGCATTCTATGTGAAAGTTGTTTTTCACACAGAATAAATCTCTGTTAAGAAGGATCACCGAGTTCTGCCTTCTTATAGGAATAGCTAAATCTGCAGCTAGACTGGCCAGGGCATCAGCTTCTAGATTGTGGGATCGAGGCACATGCTCTAGGAAAAATCCTTTGAAAGTCATTGCTATCTCGATCGTTGCTTGGTGATAAGGAATAAGGTCTGGATTATGGACTTTATATATTCCTCTAACTTTATTGACGATCAGTAAAGAATCACCGAAAGCTTCCAGATATTCGACGTCCAATTCTTTAGCGACTTGGAGTCCGATGAGTAAGGCATTATATTCTGCCACATTATTAGAGCAGGGTTCGCTAAGAGAATATGCTCGATAGATGACGATTTTATCAGGAGTGACCAGGAAAATTCCTACTCCTGAAACCACGTTTCCCCTGGGACCAATCCTGGAGGCACCATCGAAGAATAGCTCCCATGTAATACTTTCCATTGCTGAATTACATTCAGCAACTTCGTCGGGAATGTCCTCGTATAGTTTAGAGACTTTCGGAATTGGATGAGCAGCTAAAAAATCATCCAATGCTTGACCTTTTATGGACTTCTGCGGGACGTACACCATATCATAAGGTGTCAGTAACATCGCCCAAGTCGTCAGTCGGGAATTAAGGACAATTGGCTTGTTCATCAATACCCGAAGAGGATTGATCCTGGAGATGATATGAATAGTCTGGCCTGTGACATAGTGTCATATTTTTTGAACGGCGAACATTAGGGCCAAACATTCCTTTTCCATCGGATTGTACCGATGTTCAGCTCCGACCATCATCCTGATTAAATAGTAGATAGCCTGTTCATGACCCTCATTGTTCTTCTGTGCGAGGAGAGCTCCCAGAGAATGATCCATTGCTCGAACATAAAGCAAAAATAGTCTTCCTATGACGGGAGGCACCAGAACTGGAGGATTAGTGAGGTAGCGTTTGATATCATTGAACGCTTGCTGACAGGCTTCGTCCCATACGAAGGATACACTTTTCTTCATGAGACGAGAAAAAGGCTAACACCTCCCAGAGAGGTTGGATATGAATCTCCGGATATAAGCCAGACGACCTTAAAATCCCTTGAGTTCTCTCAGATTATGGGGTGGTCGCATTTCTAAGATGGCCTTGACTTTATCAGGGTCCACTTGAATGCCTTTAGCGGTAATAAAAAATCCCAGGAATTTGCCACTGGATACACCAAGAAAGGACTTTGTAGGATTCATTTTGAGTTGGTGTTGGCGTATCAACTCAAACACTGTCTTCAAGTCTTGGATATGATTATCCTTGAGACGACTTTTGACAGCTATATCATCTACGTAACATTCCACTATTTTGCGTAAATGCTCATAGAATATGTTACTCATAGCTCGTTGGTATGTAGCCCCGGTATTCTTCAGTCCGAAAGGCATGACCACGTAGCAATATACCCCCAATGGTGTCCGGAAGGCAGTATGCTTCTCGTCTTCAGGATGCATCTTTATTTGGTTGTATCCTGAAAATCTGTCCATGAAAGACATGTGTTCAAAACCGCACGTATTATCGATCATGACGTCTGTAATGGAAAGAGGAAACTCATCCTTGGGGCAGGCTGCATTCAGATCTTGGTAATCGATGCAGACACATACTTTCCCACTTTTCTTTATAACTGGGACAATATTGGTGACCCAGTCAGGATATTGTTCTTCTCGAATGAACCTGCAGGCTATCAACTTCTTAATTTCAGCTTCAATGGCGTCCATCATATCCGGACAAAATCGGCGTTGATGTTGCTTCACAGGCTTCGAATTGGGCAATATGTTGAGTTTATGAGTAGCTACTTTTGGATCAAGACCTGGCATATCCTCATAATTCCATGCAAAGACGTCAATATATTCTCTTATCAGCTGGGTTATTTCTTCCCTTTCTTCTTCAGAAAGATTGTTACTAATAAATATCGGCTTTGGCAAAAGTTCATCCCCAACGTCGATTTGGATAACTTTATCTTCAGTGGGAGGTTATCTCTGCTCGAACCTGAGTTCCCATTGTGTATCCATTTGCTGAGCCCAGGAGTCATTCTCAAATGGTTTAGATTCTTGTTCGTCTGCTTCGAGGGAATCTGTCAATACCATATTTACTGATAATGCTCGTTCGAGATCATCATATGAGCCGGAGGACGACGAGCCGTCCTGGGAAGAGGAAAAGATATCCTTATTTGACTCAAAAGTTGCAAGAGAGGTGGTATACCCAAACCCAAAATGAGTTCGTTGACAGTAGGGGTCACTGTGCAACGGTATTTGCCTTCCTTTCCCGTAGTTGAGGCCTGGTTTCAGCTTCAAATCATAACCCATACTTTGCATAATCTTCAAAGCTTGCGGGCTATATCTGTTAACCTGCATTTTACTAGCATCATCATCGGAAGAATCTTCTTGTATAGTCGGTTCATTGTGCATGCAACCGAAGACTATTGGATGCTGACTGCTGCGAGTAGACGAGACAATAAAGATAGAATCCTCATGTGGCCCATATGTCGTGATAACATTAGATGGTGACGCTACTTCCCACACATACGGATGATAGGAATCTATAGCTTTCAAGAATCTTTGTGCTATAGGTTCTATATCGTTATGGGGAGAGGATTCCTGATTTGGAATTTGAGCGTCAATGTACTGGAAAAGAGGATCTTTATTATCGTCAGAAACCACGTTCCTGGTTATATTTACATCAGTCAGCTGCTTGTTGTGCCGAAGGTTGATGACCAAAGGTGGAGGCTTCTGGTTCAAAGTGATCACTAGAGGATCACCTCTTTTTCCTGACTTGGTTTTGTTCAGGTGGATAGTCATGGGTTCCATGACTTTCGGACGAGTAGTTCGCCCTTTCACCTTGATTGACAGAGGTTGCTCGGCAGAAGGTTCTTCTGGCTCCCGGTGGGATTCCTCCTCTGTCTTGCCTGACACCTCCTCCATGTAGTCTTGGGTGTACAATGTGGCATCAGAGTAGTAGGATTCTACTCCTTTAAACGGTTTAAGATCAGCAAACTCTGTTTGTACTGTTCCTTAGGCATCTACATATTTGAAGCATTGATGTAGAGTTGAAGGAACGATATTGTGATCGTGGATCCATGGTCTGCACAGTAAAATATTGTAGGACACCTCTAAATCAATGACATAGCATGTAGCCACTAATCTAAGGTCGCCAATCTGGATCCTCAGACGAATCTTCCCCAACGGCTTACTTTTCCTGGTGTTGAAGCCCACGATTGTAGTGGTGGTGTAAGCCAATTTGCTAGTAGGAATCCTCAGCGGTCTGAGGAGACTATGAGGAATGATTCTGATCGATGATCCCGGATCTATGTAAATCCGGTCAACCTCCATGGAACCGACGTATCCGGTGTAATAGAGGGGTCTGTCATGCTTGTTATGTTTTAACAGCATGTCATCTTGAATGAAGGTGATATTCGGTACCACCTCTATCGCACTATGGCATTGAGGACATGCCCCAGGTTCTTTATCATGGGACTTGAGTTGGGTCATGTATGCATCCGCCTGCATCAAAGCTTCGCTCAAGGCTTGACGAGTGTCTTTAGAGAGCCTGAGTAGCTCAAAGATGGACAATCTGGCTGGTGTATTAGCCAACTGGGCCAGGATATCGAAGTTATATGGCTTCTCCAAACCCTTATTTTGAATATTCTTCAAAGGTTTATCAAAGTGCACTTCTTTTTGCTTGCCCTTGTCTGCCGAAGTTGGTCTAGAAGGACCTGCCGCTGGTATAACAGGGTCCGGTTTTAAAGGCTTAGCAGCTGAAGTGTCTGTCGTTGCTTCTTCCTGACTTCCTCCATAGTCTTTGAGGTAGGCTTTCCCTGAACGGGTTCCAGTAGCCAAAACCTCTTCTTCCGATGTCGAGAATATCACGACCATATGACATGGTTTACGCTTTGAGTTCTTTTTAGACTTAGCCTTAGCAGCTTAAGTCTCTTCCTCGATCTCTGACACCAGATCTGGATGAACCCACATAATCTCACCACGCTGGGTAGTCAGGGGTACCAGGTCATGATTTTGACCTCTAGCGGGAGGGATATTAACAATGTTCATCGTTGTCCGAGAAATGGGTACAACACCATCCGGAACTTCTTGAGGAGGCAAATTGTCAAATTGAAGAGAGATCATGTTGGCTGTGACCGTCTTCTCGCTATTGTGCTGAGTGATGGCCTTAGCGTCGATCAACTCCTGGATTTTCCTTTTTAGTATATAACACGCCTTTGTGGGGTGATGTATGTACCTATGGAAAATGCAATACTTGGGGTTATTGGTACTACCGACTTTATTAGGCCATTTTATCTCAGGGAGGGTAATCTTGCCACTTTTGACTAGACACTCGAATATGCTCGGAATATCTTCGTAGTCAAAAGAATATATTTTAAAAGGCCGGGAAGTCCCAGGTTTTGTCTGTGTGGTTGCCGCAGTCTTTTGCCTGGACGTATTGATCGTCAAAGCTTCTTTTCCTTTGGAACCACGAGGATGGTCGCTGTTGGAGGATGACCTCTTGCCTTTATCAGAGGCATATATCATAATTCCATTATCATGCGCCTTCCGACTGTTATCTTCAGCGGCTACCGCTGAGAAAATAAATGAGGGCCAATCATGGAACTGATATGGTCATGTGAACACCGAGATCACTGGAAGAAGATTCTTCCTGTAAATGTCTACCAATGTCGAGTCTGGAACTCCGGAAGACATTTGGAAAGTGGCCTGACGAAAACGTTCGATAAAAGTACGAACGTTCTCTTTCTTCTTCTGCTTTACTTCAATGAGAGAGGACATAGACATGTCCATCCCTCCTTCGTAGAATCGCGTGAAGAACAAAGTCTTGAAATCTTCAAAGGAAGTAATGCAGTTGTCCGCAAGACTACGGTACCACTGATAAGCCACTCCCGAGAGACAGCCTTTGAACACTCGAGTAAGAAGGGCGTCATTCCTTTGCAATAACACTGCCATCATACGAAAGTAGTTCATATACTGGCTCGGTGATGTCTTTCCCTCAAACAAAGCCATAGTCTGTGGTTTATATTTAGGAGAGAAAGGGATCTCATCCCAGATAGCTGGGTAAGGCTGGTTGATTTCTAATTTCTTGAGCTGATCCTTGTGCTTTATGGCATCAAATTGGGCTTTCAATTCCTACACCGCCTGCATCGGATCTTCAGCCGGTAGAGGGACCGCGGAGTGGTGAGAGATCGATTGTATCGTAACTCCAATAGGAGGTAATACGTTCTCCGAATTAGGAAGTGGAGGAGTTGCTGACTCCTGATTTAGAGTAGGCTCCTGATTCGCATTGTATGGTGGTAAGTCCACCCCCATATGTATCTGAGTCGGAGGGACCGATGCTTGAGCTATAGTAGATGTGTGATGAGTCAGCATCATCTGGTGCATATTCTCCATCATGGACTGTATCTCTTTCAGAGATGTCTCTAACACAGCGATGCGTTGCTTAGTACTTCCTGATAGGAAAGCCTCTTCACGTTCATCTTCAATGGCATAGACTCCTATTTCTCTTGATATCATTGAAGGGTTAGTATAGGTCTCTGTAGAGATTGACTCTATACTTTCAGCATCCGATTCGGGAAACTGGAGACCCCCAGTATCGGAATCAAAAGAATACGAAGCCGGTTGTCGTGACCTCGAACGGGTGTTGCGGAACACCCCAGCTTCAATGTTCTCAAGGAGTTTGTCGAATCTCCTTTGGCTTGGAGTTCTAGAGGGATGACATCTTGAATTCAACCTTCCTCTAGGAACGTGTGAAGCCATGTTCACTGATGCATATGTAGGCTCTTCTTCCTGGAAAGACGAAGAGTAGTTTAACCGATCGAAAACCGACCATTTTGCTTCAGAACAGCAATAATTAACTACAATTTTATGACTATTACAACAGTGCTCCCTTGCAGGCATAATAGACATGTTGGAAGATCCTCTATCTTAGCGCTTTTGAATCAAAAATTCACGTAAGTCAGGAGGATTAACAGAAGAAGAAGAAGAATGCTTGTTCCTCTTGTTTACATCAGTTGGAATACGGATATTGGGAACCCCAACCCTTTCTCTGCCACCTATATACAGCAGCTCAGCCATATGAGTAGCAGCTGATCCATAAGGAGCGTATCTATCGACGAACTGGGTCTTCTTTACGCCGAGGGACTTCTCCTGGCAAAATTTGGAATTTTGCTCAGGCTGGCGTAAAACTGAGGAAGTCCTCAGTCGGCCATCAGCTTCTCTCGTAATCTGGAGAGCGGGCAGATTCTTCTCTTGATGGCGTAAAAGCCGAGAGGTTGGGAAATCTGCCACTTATTTTTCCTTGCTTAGATTGTAGGGCCCATCTGCTTTTCCACGGAGGAAAGATTCATTTTTACCCGCGGAGCGCATTGGGAATTTCTGAATTGGCGCTGAGGCATTATCAGAAATTTTGTCTGCCATGTCACAGATGGGAGATTAAATTTTACGCGCAGAGCGCGGAGTAGACTTCTGGACTAGCACTGAGGCATAACCAGAAGCTTTGTCTGCCATGTCACAAACGGGAGACAGAGTTTTACACGCAGAGCGAGGAGTAGACTTCTGGACTAGCACTGAGGCATTACCAAAAGTTTTGTCTTCTACGTCACAAACGGGAGACAAAGTTTTACGCACGGGGTGCGGAGGTTGCGAAGCTACAACCTTGTTGGTTGGAGAAACCAGAGAGTCGGCAGGAATGGTATGGGATGTCCGGGGCATCCATACCTTACGCAATTTCTTGTTATCTTGGACGGAGAGGGAATGAAAGCTACCCCTTGCTCGAAGAATATCTTCGTAGGCTGATTGGTCGAATTGGACGACCAAGGTCTTCTTCATTGATCCTACCGATACTGTATCGTGTTGAGCAATTGCTTTCTCGTCAGATGAGAAAGAGGTGCCCCGCAAAGTCTCCATCTTGTGTTTGATAATAAATAAAAGAAATAAAACTAGGTTTATACGAAACCCTTTCTTAGGTTTACAAACAAGAAGTACTATTAATCCTATACGAGGATGTTAAGTACAAAATTTAATCTGGATAAATATTGCTATAGGAGTCTGATCTGCGGTCGATCACTTTATCCCTTGGACCACACGATGACGAAGAAGTGTTATAGAAGAAGGAATAGCTTCAAAGATTGCAAGAAGGAGTGGATGCTTGATGCCAAGATCGTCGCTCACTACTCTCTGTCTGTGCTCCTCTCTCTTTTATTTTATGACTTTTCTCCTCAATTCTTTAACTTTTCCAACCTCTATTCTCCGAGTCCTTCGACCTTGGACCTCCGTGGACGGTGGTCTCTATTTATAGGGTTTAGTGACAGTAACCATCCAGTCAGCGTAGAAGCCGGACAGTAGAGAGTGTGGTACTTTTTATGCGGCGGTTATAATAACTGCCACCCACGTATAAATGATCTTCTGAATCTGCGTGTGACGTGTATCCCATTATGAGGTGACGTGTATAACTGCTGCGAAGATCACGGCATGCAAGCCACGTAGGTAACTGCCCTCGCGTAAAAAAGGTTGGCGTAGAAGCCAATGATTGTCACCATGGCATAGAAGCCAAATAGTTGTCAAACTGGCATAGAAGCCAAGTTGGCGTAGAAGCCCAGTAGCTGTCAGGTTGGCGTAGAAGCCAAGTAGACATAGAAGCCTGATGCTGCATGGATGGGTAGCTAGCGTAAAAGATAGTCGACCCTCCTTTCTTGACTGAGGTTTTAAGCGTATTCTAGACCAAATAGCCTTATCACGCACCAATGCAAATATAGCCTGAGTTGGCGTATTCCGAGGACATAGCGTACATCGTGCTCCTATAGCTAAAAATAGCCTGATGGCATAATATGCAGAGGTGATGATGTGGACGTATTAGTCATAATTATGGTTCACCCAGTCTTTGGAAGTAGAACCAAATCTCGTGCATTAAATGCAGAGATCTGCCCCCATCACGGGCATTAACTGCAGAGACGTGCCTCGAGCTCTGTACGAAGAGCAGCTTTTGACGTGGCGGTTTATTTCGTCTTCTGCTGAGCGTAAAAGCTCACGTCTGCCTGTATAAAACTAGGCAGCATATTCCCTTGAATGTGTAAAAGCAATTCGTATCAAGGAAATGTCACTAAACGACGGTCTGGATCTCTGTGCCGAACCATCATTACAGCCGTCGTATGGGTAGTCGTACAGTATTCTTTGTCAGGAGTCAGGTTCACTGCATGATCTGACAGGTTCATTCGAGGAATACAAAGATCTCCTCGTACACTCCCATGCTACATTAAAAGCAGATTGATTTTACGCCATAAAGGCGAGATAGCAACCTTTTTATGCTGAAGCAGTCTGAAATACTGCATTACGCAGTTTGTTCTGGAGCTATATTTTATGTTGTACTAGCTTTGAAGCTCTGCTGTACGCCAATAGCTCTGAAGTCATGTCTTACGCCACACAGCACTGAAACTCTGCTTTATGCATACTGCGTATAATATTGTAGCGTATTTTTTATGCTTTTACAACTCTATGTCAACTTTGGTCAACTATAGTCAAACTATGGTCAACTATGGTCAAACTATTGTCAACTACCTATTTCTAGGTTGTATAAGTCTAACACAAAAATATTGGGTTCAAATACTAAAGTTTAGGTCATAAAAACTATACCTTAGGATACTAGGATACCTTATCTCTAGATACGTAAATCACTAGGTAAATCATCACATATATATATCAAACAAGAATTAAATATATAAAATCCTAATTACAAATATTAAATAGATGCCTTGGTTTTGAACCAACTTGGTATCACAACTCTAAACCATAAACTAGATACCCAAACCCAATACCTTGGGTATCCTCAAATACCTTGGTACTTACCTTGGTTTCTCAAGGTAATACCCAATACCTTGCTTATACTAACTACCCGTAAATATAATTTATGCTACAACTAATTATTATACATATAGCATACTAAAACACAATTAGAAAGTTAGGAACATATATACGTACATATTAAGTACCATATATATATATATATTAAATACACTATAATTATATATATAATGATAACCGCAGAAGCATCGTTAAAGAGCTATTGCTGCCGTCGCAATTGCTGCTGTTGCTGGCAGGAACTGCTGCTACTGCAACAGTTTTCCTGCTACCATTACTGTAGGTGCTGATACTGCTGCTGATACTCTGCTGTTTTCATAACAGTTTCTGCTGTTGTCGCTAAACTACTGCCGCTGCCTGTCACTATTGTTGCCTCTGCTGTTGCTATTGCTGCCTCTGTTGCTGTCGCTAATGCTCTTGCTGCTGCTATCGCTAATGCTCTTGCTACTGCTTCTGGCTGCTATTTTGGTGACGCTGACCGTCGCCAAAGCTCCCTGCTCTCCCTCTATCTCTTATATATATATATATATATATATATATATATATATAACACATAATATATATGCTAAAATATGTATATAACTACAACTAATAAATATACACACCCACATACTTCTCTCATACATATATATATATATACATAATAACTACATAGTAATATACACATACATAGTAACATATGTATAACAACACACATATGTATATACAATATATAACATACAATAGTATGTATACATATCATATAAGTATAAATATAACAACATATAAATATATTCATAATACATAACAACCACATATATATATACTATAATAATTAGTAGATCTTACATATGTAGAATAATAACTACATAAATATACAACACATATATATAATAGATACATAGATCTATGACGTTTAATACATAAATACATAACAACAATATATATACATATAATTACACATCACAATAGCTAAGAACAAAAGAGAATTAGATCTAAAATTAAATTGCACAAACACATGTAACGTATCATCCCGTATCCTACTAGATCTAGGATACGCATGCGATACGAGTCCACCACACATCCAAACGTACCCCGAAGGACACGAGCAAGTCTAAAATATCATTTATGAACAATACGATGAGTCAAACACAAATCTACGTGTCTGTGTCAAAATATGACATGCTCAAAGTCCCGTATCGGAGGGAAAAAAATCCAAAATCAACACATATCACCAAATTATTGGGATATGACCTATACGTACCCAATTGTAGATACGAAACTAGCCCCAAACACACAAGAACATGCCAAATTAATCTATAGGACCAATTGACACACACAACAATTGTCAATTTTGAAATTCCTCCAAAATTGACACAAAAAGAACTTTCACAATAGGCCTCATATGAACACAAAACCAAATCCTATGGGTAGCCTATGCATAAGGGTTGATTTCTCATAGTTAAATCTCAGATTTAGAACCTAAATTAAGGGAAAAAACTGAATTGTACCTATTGGGAGATAGATTTCCAATGCAACCTCAAAATATGATAAAATTAGCCGCCAACTTGTAGATCCTTGCTTCTCTTTGTAGATCATTGCTTCCTCCTTCTAGATCCTTGCTCTACTAGTCTCCAATAGTTATTTGGAAAGGAATTAGGATCAAATTGGGTAGGAAAATAAAGTTGGAATGAAGGAATTTGGTTGAAGAAAATTCTAGATCTAGTTTTCAAATGAAAAGATGAGAGAGAAATAAATTTTCCCCTCTTTAATAGGCCGGCCTCCCTTTCCCCTTCCTCAAGTCACTATGAATTATCCAATATACCCCTTGGGGCCTCTCATGAAGAAATAATTAAGGAGGAAAGCTTCTAGTCTAATGGTTTAATTAAGTTAATCCTCATCCTAAACAATGGGCTTTCTAAATGGGCTAAAATCTAATAATTAATACATGTTGGTCTATGAGTCTAAACTAAACTATTTAGGTCCACTAACACAAGTCCAAAATAGATAACTAACATCTAACAACAATTAAATAATACAACAAATAATTATATATCATGCACAATATTTAATTAAATATAAAATTACTAAAAAAACTCTTTCCTAGAAAATATGGTAGTGACACTTGTGGACCGTGCTTCAGACTCTTCAGGACAATAAGCTATATGCAAAACTGAGCAAATATGAATTTGGCTAAACAGTATATCTTTTCTTGGGCATATCATCTTTGCGGGAGGCATCACAGTCGATGCAAAGAAAGTTGAAGCAATCATCGAGTGGAAGCAACCTGCATTAGTCAGTAAAATTTGAAGTTTTTTTGGGTTAGCAGGCTACTGCAAACAGTTTAAGAAAGACTTTTCAAAAATTAATTTATCCTTGACTCGCCTTTCTCAGAAAGGAGTCGCATTCGAGTGGTCTGCCAAAAGTGAAGCTTCATTTCTGGAATTAAAGTAGCGTCTCGTCTATGCTTCTCTACTTGCACTTCCCAACGAGAATATGGGATTCCAAATTTTTAGTTATGCCTCAGGCCAAGGCTTGGGAGATGTGCTCATGAACAAAATAAGGTAATATCTTTTTCTTCAAGACAATTGAAGCCGCATGAGCACAACTATCCTACACATGATCTAGAACTAGCGACGATTGTGTTCGTACTAAAATTATGGTGACACTACCTTTTTGGTCTGGCCTGCTAAATTTTTACTGATCACCAGAGCATCAAGTATCTTTTTACCCAATCGGACCTATACCTACGGCAAAGGCATTGGCTAGAACTGTTCAAAGACTATGACTTGTCGATCAACTATACCCCAGGCAAAGAAAATGTTGTGACGAACGCACTGAGTCAAGTATTTACGAGATCTCTATCTGTCAACTATAAGTTAAAAAAGGAATTAGAGAGTTTGGGCATTGACCTGCAAATTCAATATCGAGGAAGACCGATTAGGGGATTACTAGCTCAGTTACTTCTTGAATCGAACCTGATAGAAAAGGTCAAGTCCACTCTGGTGAATGACCCATTCTTTCTGAAGACGCACGAGCAGATTTTAGCTGAAAAGGCAACTGACTTTGCAGCAGATGAAAGCAGAATATTGTGGGTAAGAGGAAGACTATGCGTGCCTAACGATGCAGAACTTAGAAAGAAGATCCTCATGGAAGCTTACTATGCAGCCTATGTATCACATCCAAGAAGTACAAAGATGTATCAAGACCTTCGCTCGATCTTCTGGTAGCATAGTATGAAGAAATATATGGCGCTCTTTATGTCACAATGCATTTCTTGTCAGAGAGTAAAGGCCGAGCATCAGAGGCCGGGCGAAGAGATGCAAAACCTTGCTATGCCAGAGTGGTAATGGGACACTATCACGATGGACTTTATTGTTGGCTTGCCAAAGACGCAACGAGAAAATGATGCCATCTGGGTCATCATCGACCAATTAACCAAGTCAGTGCACTTCATTGCCATCAAAGTTACTTGGAGAATTGATCGCCTGGCTTAGATATACCTTGATGAGATAGTTCAACTACACGGCGTGCCAGTGTTTATTATTTCAGATCAGGATGGACTATTCTTATCACATTTCTAGGAAGCCTTCGGTCAGCTATGGGGACCAAGTTGAAGTTTAGTTCAGCATACCATCCTCAGGCAGACGGCTAAACAGAGCAGATGAACCAGGTCCTTGAGGATATGTTACGCCTCTGTTTGATCGGCTCAAAGTCAAGTTGGGACGTCTATCTACCGTTGGCAGAATTTACTTACAACAATAGTTACCAGTCCAGCATTCAGATGGCCCCGTACGAGGCTTTTTATGGATGAAAGTGAAGATCACCTATCTGCTGGGACGAAGTTGGCGAGCGACAGATCCTTGGCCCAGAGCTAGTAGAGCAGACCATTTAGAAGGTTTGGTTGATCTGAGAGTGTCACTACCATATTTCAAAATAAGGGTATTTTTGTCTCCTCATTATTTAATTTAATGTGTTAATATTGCATGATATTTATTTATATTTAATTGATGTGATTTTAATTGATTGTTGTATCTTACTGTTGCTTCAATAATTGGAGCGCTACATTAGTCATTGCCTTCCTACAAATTTCACACCCTTGTCCTAGATGTGCTAGTCTTTTATTTTGACCTTTGTGTGACTTATAACTATGCTCTTTTGTGCTTTATTTTAGTCGCACAATATTCGTTGCATACGATTATATTTAATTCTATGTAAATCTAACTTTACATCGTTGTGCATTCCAATCAAAATTGGAGACACAATCTTGACCCATTTTGTGCAACCCAACTTATGATAATATTTTATTCTGAGTCTTCTATATTCATGACACTTTTGTCCCACCTTATTCAAGCCCTATGTACTTCCAATTAATTTTAGAACACCAATTATATTAATTTTAATTAAATTAATTCAAAAATCCACTTTGTGTAATTTCCTATTTGTTGGGCACTTTTATGCAAAAGTGCATTAAGGTATCCACACCCCATTGGACCAACACATGAAGAAACCCCATTTTTCTTTATGTGAATTTTTCTCCATAATTTTGGAGTGTGTAACACTCAACATAAACCCTCATTAAACCTTGGCCCTCCATTTTGAATAATACAATCCTAGCCCTCCAATTTCTACATGTAAAGCCAAGGCCCTTTCCAAGGATGTTGACCAGGCCCAACTTTCTAGGTCAACCTCCAACCCTCCTTTACATATATATATAATTTTTCCTTATTTTTTTATTCACCCATACCTAAGCTATATCCAGCTGACACCATCCCTCCCCATCCCCTGTTCATCACCATCTCCTTCAACCCGCCGACTGGAGTTGAACCCGATCGCCTCGCCATCCCGACGCCGCTGTACCTCGCTTGAGCGGATCCCGACGTTGCTGTACCTCGCCTAAGTGGATCCCGACGCTGCTGCACCTCGCCTGAGTGGATCCCGATACTGCTGTACCTCGCCTGAGCGGATCCCGACCCCGCTGAACTCGCCGGAGCAGTCCACCCGACCGCCGAACATCCTTCCGTCGACTCCCCAGTGAACCCAACAATACATCCCTCTACTTCAACCGCCTGGCGACTTTCTCCCGAGCCGCGGCCATCCATCCATCAACTCCCGACCGGAGCAGCTGTTTCTTCTACCCCAATCCGCCTGAGCCGCTTGCACGTCATCTTTACTCGACCCGCCTGACAACACCGGACCTCCTCCTCGACGAAAAGCAATACCTCACGACTGAACCGCTGTTCTTCCCTCGACTGGACCGGACCGAGCGCAACCTCGATGTTAAATACCCACCTCGTTCACGTGCGTGTAGGTTCGAGTTGTTACCTTCATGTTGTGTATATATACGTATGATGGTGTTAGGATTTTAGCTTATGTTGTCGTAACGTGTTCATTAGATGTTGATCTCAAGAGACCCTATAAATAATCCAAAATCGTATGCGTATACATACGCGTATGTGTATAACATTCCAATTGGTATGAATAAAATATTGGTTGATACATATTTAAAAATATATGGATATATATAAGTAATTAAATACTAATACTAGTCATGAATATATTTGTATATATACTGTATGACCCTAGTGTTAATTACGGATATCCCGTATTTACTTTGACCATGTGACCCTGAGAATTGTGAGTAGACTGCCTTATGTATGCTGACGTACTGGCTAGACATGTGTTAGTGAGTCGGCTGTCTAATTTTGCACAGCATTTGAAGACGTGACACCCGTGCAGCTAGCCGCACACTTGACCCTGTTAGATGACGAGAAGCACCCCTAGCATAGTCTCTGAGTTCAGTGTATTTACGATTGTGTGTATGTTAGTATATCGACTGATTATGTATTACTATTAAATAATGTCTATAGGACTGTTTGATTATTCAGACGAGGCCTCGGAAATAGGACATTCGTATTTCCAGCAGAGGACCATAGGCGAGTATATTCTCTGACAGTTTTTATTATATTGATTATCTCTATGATTCTAGTTGTATAGCGTACATGATTCTGACACTGTGGATACACGAGTTGGCATCATCGAGACCTGTCACGAGGAGTCGTGATTGGGATCCATCGTACTAGCTGGGGACGGAGAGATATTAGTAGATTATGTGATCATACCCAACTCTACATACATCATAGCTCACCCACACCTCACATCGGTACAACCTGACCATTACTGCCTCATAGCCTGTCACATATGATTAGCATGACTATTACTCGTATCATAGCTATCCGGATGGTTAGCCTGACCTTACATGAATCATAGCTAATCATATGTAACAAGCCTGATCAGTCCCAAGCCGATCACATGATATGTTGATGTTTTATACACTTAGATAGATAGTCTATACATGTATCCCTAGTTTATTGATCTAGCATTTCTCTATGTTCTAGTTATTATTCTAGCATTCACCTATATTCCAGTTTATTGTTCTAGCATGCACTTGTACTTTTGTTCATTGCTAGTGTACCATTAATGATGATTTATGCTCTAGTATTTCTATTTCTAGTATTTTATTATTTTATTATTGTTTATTGCCAGTATTTATATCCATCTTGTATTTCTTTACACTGTATTATAGTTTTTGTTAATATATGTGGAACTGCTGTTAGTGCTTGTACTTTGCTCCAATCCTGACTGGATATTTTTTTTAGAGGATCTTGAGGACTTCTGTCCTACACATTATGGACCAGGTATATACGCAGACTACATACCAGAGATCTTAGAGGAGTCTATTTCATTAGAGGAGACACTACCTGCAGCTGTTTAGACAGCATTTATTTTATGCATTGAGACTTATTTTGAGGTTTATTTTGAGTTTAAGTTGAGACTTATGTTAAGTTTAAATTGAGACTTATGGAGACTTTTTATGTTGGACAACTAGACTGTGGATTATCTCTATTTTTGAGATATTATGTTTGACTATGTCATTCTTTCTTATCTTTTATCGTACTATTTATATTCTTATAGCTATTATGATTGAGTATAAATTATGAGATATTGAGAGATATTTATTTCATTGTACTCCTTATGGAGTTGATATCATTGACAGGTTGTGAGTTATGTTTAGTATATTATTGAGACCTAGACAGCGGTCTACCGTCGATGCTGCGGCGTAGGCTGGACGTACCCATGACTCATGCCCAAATTCTGAGTATGGGTCGTGACATATTTTTTAGTGGTGGCCCATGCAGGTCGAGTTTCGCAAGTTGTGCGATGTCGTGGTAGTGTGACAACTTAGTTGTACTGCTGCGAGCCTGCGATAGGATATAGGAAATTGGATTTAGGATGAGAGTATGCTCAATCACAACTAGAAAATTTTAATCTTTACAATAATATACTGAATGATTGCTTCCTTTATAATTTTAATGTCATTCCTTGATGATATCGTAACTATTACCTTAATTGATTCTTTTCGATCTATCTTTAGGATGCCGCCAAAGACTAGGTCCTTGAGATTGGGAGCAACAGCTTCAGAGAGGTCTGCCACCTCTCGACCTGACGAACAGACATCTGGAGTTTCTTCTACATCTCATGTTCATGTAGGAGTATCTGCAGCTGTTGGGATTCCTTCTCCACCTATTCAGAGGATTGCCCAAGATATTCGCGCTTATCCAAGGCATGTTAGAAGACCAGAGAGTGACAGCAGAAGCTCAGCGTGTTCAAGCTGAGGCTCAAAGGGTACAAGTAGAGGAGTACCAGGCACAGACAGAGCTTATGAGAGAGAGCATGGAGAATGCTCATCAGGTGGCTCTCCAGGCTGTAGAGAGAGTAGCACAGCACTAGCAGCATCCTGGCCAGCAGCACTAGAGGCCGGGTACTATAGTGGACTTCAAGAGGATGATGCCTCAAGAATTCAAAGGCACCGAGGGGATACTCTATGCGAACGACTGGCTAGACTCATTGACGAAGGATTTACTTAGGAGGCCGTCAAGGAGAAGTTCTTTCCTGACATAGCTTTGCGAGATTGGAAAGTCAGTTCCTTGACTTGGTCCAAGGAAGCATGTCAGTCGACGAATACGCTGCAGAGTTTTGCCGTTTGAGTCATTTTGTGCCATCGATGATTCGAGACCCAGGAGACAGAGCACGAAAATTTAGGAAGGGGTTGAATAGAGAGATCAAGTCTCGTACTTCGGAATAACACACTGCTACATTTGAGGGTATTCTGATGGATACCTAGATTGCTTAAGATGACTTGGACCTCAGGCCCAAGAGAGGATGCGGCACTTCTGAAGGAACAAGTTGTAGTATAGGACCAGCCAAGCGCCCACACTTTTAACAACAATAGAGGCCATACCAGCAGCAACATCAGCAGCACCAGGCACCAGTTCGAGGACACATCCAGCAGCAGCCACAGAGATAGAATCAGCCGTTACCCAGTATGCTTATTGCGGAAAGATAGGACATGCCAGAGACATCTGCTGGAAGATATTGTGTACATGCTTGTCCTGTGGATCCTCAGCACATCCGCTGAGGAACTGTCCATCTATTCAGACTCATCAGGGTGGAACAGCCGCTCAGAGAGGACCAGCCAGAGTACCTACTGTACCAAGAGGCCAACAGAGGGGACCTCCACTTCCACCACAGCAGCAGAGGTTTGCTCAGCACCAGCAGCAGCAGAGAGGAGCACCATAGGGACGAGCATACGCCTTGACGATTGAGGAGACCGAGCTAGCGGGAGACGTGATTTCTGGTTCAATTTCTCTCGATTCTATTCCAGCACTTGCATTATTTGATTTTGGTGCTTCCTATAGTTTCGTATCTATATCTTATGCCCTTAAGCATCGTTTAGAAATTAAACCATTAGATAGGACTTGCAAGATAATGACTGGAGGAGGCATTATTGTAGTCCATGATTATTGCAAGGATCGGGGAGTATCATTGAGAGGCCAAGAGTTGAGCATGAGTTTACTCATCATGCTACTTCCGGGATACGATATTGTTCTCGCAATAGACTGGTTGAGTAGACATCATGCTACTATAGATTGTCACGGAGGCAGAGTAATATTTTGACCACCAGGAGAGCCAGAGTTTGAGGTCGCCAGAGGAGCAGCAAAGCAGAGCAGAGGCACTTTTTATGGTGCTAGAAAGGAAGAAGAGGAGATACCACATCCTCTAATAACAGAGTTCCTGGATATATTTCCAAAGGAGTTGCCAGGCTTGCCACCTGACAGAGATGTTGAATTTTCTATAGACTTGGTACCAGGAGTGGAGCCCATTTCACAACATGTCTATAGAGTCAACAACAGCGAACTGATAGAACTGAAAAAGCAAGTTGAGGAGATGCAGGACAAAGGTTTTATTAGATCTAGTTCATCACCATGGAAAGCTCCAGTATTGTTTGTACCAAAGAAGGACGGCACGGTACGAATGTGTATCGATTATAGAGCTCTGAACAACCTCACTATCAAGAATAAATACCCGTTACCAAGGATAGATGATCTTTTCGATCAGTTAAGTGGAGCAAAGGTGTTTTCAAAGATAGACTTGAGATCAGACTATCACCAGGTGAATGTGAAGAGAGAAGACATACCGAAGATAGCTTTTTGGACCAGATATGGCCAGTTTGAATTCACGGTAATGTCGTTTGGTTTAACCAATGCACCAGCAGTATTCATAAACTTGATGAACAAGGTATTCCACCAGTACCTTGACAAGTTCATAGTGGTGTTCATCGATAACATTTTTGTGTATTTAAAGACCCCAGAAGAGCATGAAGAGCACCTGAGGATTGTCTTAGAGACTCTCAGGAAAGAGGAGCTGTACGGAAAGCTTTCAAAGTGTGAGTTCTTTCTTGACAAGGTTGAATTTCTTGGACATATTGTAACGGGTGACGGAATTTCAGTTAATCCAAAGATGATAAAGGCAGTGGAGTCATGGGCTACCCCCAGTTTGGTAGTGGAGATTAGGAGTTTTCTCGGGTTAGCAGGATACTACAGAAGGTTTATACAAGACTTCTCCAAGATTGCAAAGCCAATGACTAGGGTGACCAAGAAAGATGTGGATTTTGTCTGGACAGAGGAATATTAGGCCGCATTTGATAAGCTGAAGAAGAGATTGACGACAGCTTCAGTTTTGACGTTGCCATCAGGGACAGGTGGATTCACTATCTACAGTGATGCTTCAGGAAAGGGTTTGGGATACGTTCTTCAGCAGCACGGGAAAGTAATTACTTATGCTTTAAGATAATTACGCCCTCATGAAAAGAACTACCCCACTCACAATTTAGAGTTGGCAGCAGTTATCTTTGCTCTAAAGCTGTGGAAACACTATCTGTAAGAAAAGCGTATGGAAATCTTTACGGACCACAAGAGCTTGAAGTACGTGTTTACACAGAAGGAGCTGAACATGAGGCAGAGAAGATGGTTAGAGTTGATAAAAGACTTCGATATCTCATGAAATTACTACCCAAGAAAGGCTAACGTAGTCATCAATGCCTTGAGCAGGTATCCGATGGCTATGTACTTGACTACAGATAGACATTTATTAGCCGATCTTGAGAGCATGGGAATTAAAATGCTAGTTCCAGGTGTTGAGATTCAGATATGGGAATAGCAAATACAATCTGAGCTGATGAATAAAATTAGAGCTGCACAGTATGATGATGAGACTCTGAGGAGTATCAGCGCATAAGTTCAGACAGGATTGACAAATGACTTTACTATTGCGAATGATGGATCTTTAAGGCATGGCACGAGGATGTGTGTGCCAAGTGGAGAGCTACGCAAAGAGGTTTTGCAGGAGGCACATCGCTCTTAGTACTCGATGCATCCCGGTGCTAATAAGATGTATCGAGATCTGAGGGAGTACGTATGGTGGTATGGTATGAAAAGCGAGGTATCATGCTTTGTATCCCGATGTTTAGTGTGCCAGCAGGTAAAGGCAGATCGACAGAGGCCAGGTGGATTGCTTCAATCTTTACCCATTCTAGAGTGGAAGTGGGAGCACGTGACTATAGACTTTGTTTTAGGACTTCCACGTTCTCCAGGAGAAAAGAATGCGATTTGGGTCATCGTGGATAGATTGACCAAATCAGCCCACTTCTTACCATTCAAAGTGGGTACATCGATACAGAAGTTAGCAAAGATGTACCTACAGTAGATTGTCAGATTACATAGAGTTCCTTTGAGTATCATATCAGATCGGGATAGTCATTTTATTTTCCATTTCTTGTGGAGTCAGCAGGCAAGCTTGGGCACTTAGCTCAAGTTCAGTACCGCATACCACCCCCAGACAGACGGGCAGTCTGAAAGGACTATTCAAACTCTCGAAGATATGCTACGCACTTGCGTTTTGGATCTCGAAGGTTCTTGGGAGGATCATCTACACCTAGTAGAGTTTGCTTACAACAACAGCTACCAGGCCAGCATTGAAATGTCACCATTCGAGGCTTTATATGGACGAAGGTGTCGTACATCGTTATCTTAGGATGATGTCAGAGAGAGCTTTATTAGGACCAGAAATTGTCATGCCCCAATCTCCCGCATAGCTCAATAGTCCCCGCTGAACGTGAAATCACCACGTTACAGCTCACCTGCGGGACAATCGTTCTCATCGGGACGTGATGCCGTACGAGCCTGGAGTTGCGCTCGTACAAGGCAATATTGTTAAACACCAAATTTATCATCGAAAACAACCAAGTTACAGCGGAAGTCTTTTTGTGTACCAAGCACACATTAGAGTAATATGCAGTGAAGCTCACGATAGGGTCCAAATGAAATGCCCCGAAGGCAATGCCACGAAGGCGATGCCACAAAGGCGATGAAATACTATTGCTCTTTTCTCTAGCCCACAAAGGTACTTACAGTTCATACATCATGCCTCGTATATCCATGCAGCACCACTACGCCTGCATACCTGAAATATTTCCCACAAACGTGGGTCAGTACACAGTCATACTGGTGAGCGGGGTAACCCACTCATCTAAGTCGACACTAAGTAAAATAGTGAATGCAAACAGTTATATGGTGATCTTTCTAGTTGAATCCTAGATTTATTTCATGGCATATGGATGACATATTAAGGAAAGCTGTAAAGCAGTTTAAGCATGCAAGCATTAAACTCAAACCAATCGACAAGCATATAAATATAACCAATCCGAAGGAAAACTAGCATGCAACCCGTCCTACTCAAGTCATCGCTTGCACGATAACATATCGAACCAATCAGCCAAACCTTATTATCCATCCTCAACCAAAGTTTATATTCCAATCTTAAGTGCACACTCTTGTCGAGGCAAGGTGGCCGCACCTACATGAAAGCCAAACCAACAAAAGAAAAGCAAGCCAACACTATACTATATGAAGTCACTGGCTAAAAGCCATAAAGGACATTGATCGGACCAAGATCAATAGGGCATTCCTACCCGATCTAGGGCTGGGAAGCTACTCCCTCCTGGTGGTATCGGACTACCAGCACTGCGCCCATTCGCGCGATGCCCATTGTTTCCTCCATGGTAGAACGGTCCCGGTGCCCCGGTGCCTCATCCCGTTCCAGGAAACCAAACCTTGTGCCACACAGGTTATCTGTGACGTGCAGACACCAAGTAGGTATGACGAGAGGATCGAACATTCTCGCCCCACCAAGCGATCCTAGACTCGTTCAACCGAATATCCAACCAAAACATCCATAACTATTCTTCCAACATATAGCCCAAGGCACCAAATCCAAGTTATTTCCATAGGCACAATGCCTCTTCTCAATACTATGTTTCAAATTGGTGCAACACCCATGCTCAAAGCAATCCTATGGCACAATGCCCCAACAGTGGCACAATGCCCTCGCCGATGCAGTTGTTTGGTTTCGAACCACAATTGCTCGCTTTGCACGACAAAGCGACCAAGTGATACTTGTGCACGGATGCACGCTCGCTCGCCTGAATTCTCGATATTTCTAATGCCTCTATGTATCATTCCAACCGTCCAAGCATAATCCCAATTATTCAACCGACTACCTCAAATGTATAATCTAACTCTAGCTCCAACTATCCAACGCACAAATTAATTCAAGCCACAATCCTATCCAAGCAAACGACGTACACTCTATGCACGCCTCAGTGTAGTGATTCCTAATGTTTCAATCCAAGTGTTCAAGCCTATTACGTGTTTTCCATATTATTATGCATGAAGGAGTAGAGAAGAAGAAAAAGCTCACTCACAATGTTTGATCCCGTTAAGCATCATGTCCTACCGATACGGCCAATCCCTTGAACCCGTGGTCCGATGCAAGCGTGATCTACTCAACTGGTATGACCTTGCGAGCAGGCCGTTCTCTACAAATCATCCGACCAATCGGACTAAGGAAGATGGCATTATCATTCCTTCCCAGCTATCTCAGTACTGCTCTGAACGAATACCTGATTTCCATCGAACCCGCTAGCCATCTACACATGAAACAACTCAATCAATACTTCTCCCAAAATCCAATAAATCAAAAGTAACCAGCATTTGTTTCATTCAATCCGACTCAGCGTAACGCACCGTGCGGTTGCGGGGCATTACATAATATACCACTTAGAATCAGGTTCGTCTACGAACCATGCTGGTACTCATTCCTATCATATGCCGTTTGTCCAATTCTATAGATCTGCTCTATGCAACTCACATTATCCTGACTCAGACTCAGTATCTTGCTCTGCTGAACGCTCGTACAAGTTCCATATTCCTACATCCTCCTTGCAGCTCAATACGAATTCTTCGTATCGCTTAGTTTTGGATCGTACACATATTTAAGGCATCCATAAAATACATGCATTTCAGCCGATCTTTGCGATAGCGAATTTGGACAAGTTACAAGGGTATCTTTATGTCCGAGACATTCATTCGCTTTACTCCCAATTGAATCAAATCCTGATTTTTATTCCAACATATTCGCTTGAGAACTAGTCTCAAATATGATAATTTTCCACTAACTCAATCGGTTCGTGTTCCAACTTAATCCATCCAACTATTTTTGAATCTGTACTAGCAACATCTCCAAATATATCTTATGCACCGAACGATCATCTCAACTGATACTACCCCAGCTAGGCGACTTACCCAAATATCAACTTTGCCTTTTAGATCATCTCAGCCAAATACCTTTTCCTCAATCTCAATACCTCCCTGGATGAACATCTATATTAAGGTTCGTGTGATCCATAAAGATCTCGCCGCCACGCCAAAGGGATAGTGTCGACACGATTTTAACGTGGATACACTCGCCACAATTCCTAGGTTGCATATGGAATAGTTCTTCGCGCTGCTTCCACTACGTCGAAGCATAGGATATCACCTTTGCCTTCTGAACGAGCATGCTTTCCAGACTAAGTTCTGATACATCTTGTAAATCTGAGGCAAATCTGTCCCTTCCAGTATTCGCAAGGATTTGATTCGAACGAGCCGCTGCTTTAACTTCACGAGCTAGTTTCACAGTCGTCAATTCATATAAATGTTATTCCCTTCCAGGGCATGATGAGTCAGAGGCAATGCTATCGATAAAAATCTACGACTCTGAATCTTATTAGTTGACTAGGCTATTTCCACCATCACTTCGATCTTCCGGCTGCATCTTCAGCTGAAGACTATCCCAAGGGTCTCTCAAAATCCAACACTCAGTCTCGCATTCGCCCTCGATGCATTCCCAAATACGCTGCCTCAAGGGTCGTTCTATGGGTCTACCATATTCATATCCGATTCAGCGGACAAGTCGCTAGGGTCAGTTGTCATGAAGCTACGCTCGATAATTGTAAGTCATCATGATGGACAGTTACTATGAACCATGCTATATCTCCTCTATAAATCCGAATCAAAATCCAACCATTCCATCTGAGCAAACTTTCGAATCCGAGCAATTCATGCACTACCGTTGATGATCTGTCAACCAATGCCGCTTAGCCACCTAGAGTCTTGCTATCTATCCGAGCCACAGTTCGAGAACTGTGCTCATTGAAACCGTCTTCCATCAATCCGTCGTTCTGCCCTGAATCCATCAAAATTTTGAATTGCATGTTCGTTTTCTCGTACTACCAATTGCAGTAATTCTCAAAATTTGAGATTTGCTCAAATTCTTATCCGTTTGCCACGTTCCATAATGCACGTCCAACTTACTCGAGCAGCACTATGATTTGTTTCGACGTTGCTCCCACATTTAGCTATCTTTTAAAAGTCTGTCCGCCATAATCTTTGTCTTTAGTTGTTGCCATAATCCGTCCACGTCTTTCGGAGAATCCGTTTACCATTGTTGCACCATTTTGCTCAAAATTCCACTTCCGTTAAACCTGAGTCGACTTCTCGAGCAGCAATATCCATAATCTTTCAAGTTTTTATGAATCTATCGCATTGTTCCTCCAAGCCAAGATCGTGTTTTATTACTCAACCAACGGCTCAAATGTGTTGCCCAAAATCGTAGTCCGTGCTCGCTATTCTCGGATTAACCCATCACTTCGCTCAAGCGTCTCCCAAATTGTTCATTTCGATCTTGTCCATCTCTTAAGCCTAACGATACTTCCATTTGCACTAGTCCGTTCTCGATATACTCAACTCAATATTTGCTTGCTTCATTTTCATTCTTTCCAACTCAGCCGATGTGCACCAACCAACTTGTATTCCCGTTACTCGAGTTCGTTCAGGCAATTTCCATTGATGTCCAACCAAAAATATTTTCAATGCCTTCCTCAATATGTGGTATCCCATATACCACTCCGAATCAAGTCGCTACTCGTATTATGATTTCTTGTACTGATCCAAGGTCCGTTCGAACCATCCCTTATGCGTGATCATACTATTCCCAACTCAAGTCTGACACAAAACTCAGACAATGCCTGAATTATCCAACTATTTCCATCAATCCCGCTATGAAACTCATGCTATGTTCTATTCTCGATGCTTCCAGCTATTCTTAAACCGTCCGATACTTTCGCAATACGAGCAATCGTGCAACGATTGTCTTAAGTAGTCCAACCCAATACCCAACTGTTCCACATATTTGCTATACGAGCAACTCATGCAAACTTATTCTGATAATCCCAAGCCAAACTCAAACCTGCTCAACCGATGCGCCACAGCCAAAATTTCAACTTCTATCCAATAAAGTCGCTAGACGAGCAACTCGTGCAATGATTCATTCTCATCGAATGCTTCTACTCACAACATGCCGCATTACCAAATCTCGTATGCCAACCAACTGATCCATTGAGGCAATCAGAACTCCCCGAACGATAAGCCAAGGCAACCCAACAAAAGCTCTCAACTTGTTGCACAAATGCAATAATGCCACCCAACTTGCTGCACGAATGCAACAACGCCTAACGAGGCTAAGCGATCTAACGAAAACCAACCAAGGCAACACAACCAAGAATAACATGCAACCATAACCAGCAAATTATAGACTTATTGCATGAAACATCCAATACGGCACTGAGTAGAGTCAAGAGCTAAACGATACGCGGAAGCTATTTAGAGTTTGTGATGAAGCGAAGAACCAAGTCCGAGAAAATGAACCAGGCGCTCTGATACCAATTTGTCATGCCACAATCTCCCGCATAGCTCAATAGTCCCTGCTGAACGTGAAATCACCACGTTGCAGCTCTTCTGCGGGACAATCGTTCTCATCGGGACATGATGCCGTACGAGCCTGGAGTTGCGCTCGTACAAGGCGATGTTATTAAACACCAAAGTTATCATAAAAAACAACCAAGTTATAGCAGAAATTATTTTGTGTACCAAGCACACATCAGAGTAATACGTAGCGAAGCTCACGATAGGGTCCAAATAAAATACCCCGAAGGCTATGCCACGAAGGCGATGCCACAAAGGCGATAAAATACTCTTGCTCTTTTCTCTAGCCCACAAAGGTACTTACATTTCATATATCATGCCTCGTATATCCATGCAGCACCACTACGCCTATGTACCTAAAATATTGCCCACAAACGTGGGTCAGTACACAGCCGTACTGGTGAGCGGGGTAACCCACTCGTCTAAGCCGACACTAAGTAAAATAGTGAATACAAACAGTTATATGGTGATCTTTCTAGTTGAATCCAAGATTCGTTTCATGGCATATGGATGACATGTTAAGGAAAGCTGTAAAGCAGTTTAAGCAAGCAAGCATTCAATTCAAACAAATCGACAAGCATATAAATATAACCAACCTGAAGGAAAACTAGCATGCAACCCGTCCTAATCAAGTCATTGCTTGCACAATAACATATCGAACCAATTAGCCAAACCTTATTATCCATCCTCAACCAAAGTTTATATTCCAATCTCGAGTGTACACTCTTGCCGAGGCAAGGTGGCTGCGCCTACACGAAAGCCAAACCAACAAAAGAAAAGCAAGCCAACACTATACTATATGAAGTCACTGGCTAAAATCCATAAAGGACATTGATCAGAGCAAGATCAATAGGGCAGTCCTACCCGATCCAGGGCTGGGCATCTACTCCTTCCTGGTGGTATAGGACTACCAGCACTGCGCCCATTCGCGAGATGCCTATTATTTCTTCTATGGTAGAACGGTCCCGGTGCCTCATCTCGTTCCAGGAAACAAAACCCTGTTCCACATAGGTTATCTGTAACGTGCAGACACCAAGTAGTTATGACAAGAGGATCGAACATTCTCGCCCCACCAAGCAATCCTAGACTCGTTCAACCGAATATCCAACCAAAACATCCATAACTATTCTTCCAACATATAGCCCAAGGCACCAAATCCAAGTTATTTCCATAGGCACAATGCCTCTTCTCAATACAGTGTTTCAAATTAGTGCAACACCCATGCTCAAAGCAATCATATGGCACAATGCCCCAACAGTGGCACAATGCCCTCACCGATGTAGTTGTTCGGTTTCGAACCACAACTGCTCGCTTTGTACGACAAAGCGACCAAGTGATACTCGTGCACGGATGCACGCTCGCTCGCCCGAATTCCCGATATTTCTAATACCTCTATGTATCATTCCAGCCATCCAAGCATAATCCTAATTATTCAACTGTCACTACCACTTTTCCATATGAGGGCATTTGTGTAATTTAACTATTTAAATAATTATGTATTTAATTAATTGCTGAGTTTTATAAACTAATTATATTATTATTAGTGATATTTGGTTTTAGGTCTGACCCTAGAACGCATTAGGGCAAACCCTATTGACCAAACCCTAAATTGTAAACCCTATTCTAGCAAAACCCTAGAATTTTAATTTAAGATGGAACCTCAAACTCTAGCAGACCTAAACCTTAGTCAATTAGGTTCTACATGACTTAACATAAAGGTTTAACCTAAAACTAAGCTTGGAAACCCTAACCTAGTTGTTTATATAAAAGGAAGCCTCTTTCTAGGCTATTCTTCACGTAGAGAGAAAGGAAACCCTAGCCTCCACAAGAGAAACCAATTCCCTCCCAATTTTCGAGATCTAGCCCTAGGTCTCCATTTTCTCCTTCTCCAAAGCAAGAAACGTGGGTCAGGAAGCCTTGGAGAAGAAGAATCTCATTGAAGAAACCTTCCCTGCAGGTAAAACCCTAGTTTTTATTCATTTAATTCCTGTTTTCAGATGTTCATGGCCATTAGGAACCCACCCTAAGGTTGGAATTCAAATTTAGGGATTCTAGGTGAAAACCTAGGAGGAACTAGTGTTTTGGTGACCCACATAGGTATTCCCCAATTTTTCAGGAACCCTAACCCTAGGTATTTATAGGTAGACTGATTTTCTCTCATACGTATAGATTTGATTATGATTTTTGGGTTTAGGTTTGGGTTTTTGGAATTCTTGATGTGGGATTCGTTCATGCCCTTCATATGTTTGATGATATATTATTAGGAACGTACCTGTCTAACTTAGCTAATTTCTGCATAGTTAATATATAAATCTATATGTATATATGTATATCTTCTGTGTTGTAAATAGGTTATGCAATTGGGTATGTGTATTGGGATTTCTGGGCAGTGTTCGGGTTGTGTGCTGTGTGCATCGATGGAGAAGTAAACTGTGTATGGGATGCAGGTCAGCAGTTCAACCCCAGACCCGTACTCGTGCAGTCCAGCAGTGGGGAGTTGCAATGAGGGCAAGGTATCCAGGTTCTGTGTGTGAGGGGATCTGGGTAAATTTCAGGGAGTACCTGTGTGTGTCCAGGTTTTCTCCATTTCCTGTGAGTCTATACTGTCAGTCGTGTGTGTCTCAGTATTTTGGGGGATGGGTTGTGAAAACAGAGCAGTGTGTGGGCAATATGCTGTGTTGTAGCAGTTGGTTGTGAGTACCTATGTGGTATCGAGCTATGGGATACTGTGGATCAGGGTATCAGAGAAATCAACGTGTGTGAGGGGTTAAGAGAGATCAATAGGTGTAGCAGCAACAAGTATTGCTTTGGCAGCAACATTAGGGTGCAGGTTGTGAGGTAGTTGCAGATAATGGTGTTAGGATGCAGTTTGGTATTTGAGTGTCAGTGTATCAGGAATTTTATGTGTGTGTGTGCAGTGAGTATCCTATAACCTGTGTGTTCTCAGTTTAGATACCTACCTGTGTGTGAGTAGTGTATGTCTAGGTGAATTTCTGTATGTGTGAGAGACTGCGTTCAGTGTAGCAGTGTCTTGTTTCGGTTTATGTGTACCTGTGTATTAGATACTTAAGTGTTAATGTGTAGTTTTGATCCATACTTATGTTCAGCATCAGTAATTGGGGTTTTGGATTGATTTGTATCAGCAGTTGGGGGCTGTGTCTATGGAAATTTATTCAGTGTGTGAGTGTATCAAATACATGTGAGATGAGTGCCTGTGCAATTGTGAATACTGTGTATGTGATGTCTGTGTGTTTAAGTATCAGTGTATTTGAATTGGGGAGGGGAAATCTGTTAACTGAACTGTGTATGAGTTGGTCAGTGAGTTGTGTGGGTGTGTGTCAGTTTATGAGGTAGACTGTGTGTTTCCTAGTGTATATCTACATGTGTAGGTATGTGTAGATGTGTTAGGGGCAGTAGCATTTTGTAGCAGTATCTGAATTGTGTGTGTGACTGTAAGTGTGTAGCAGTGTGTGAGGGATGGTTAATAAGATTAGCAGAGTGATTGGTGTCAGTGTGGAATTTTCAAGTATCAGTATATAGTAGTTGTATTGGGGACTGATACTTAAGTATCAATATCTGTGTGTGTTCATGTGTCAGTTGGTATCAACTCAAGTATCAGTATTGGGGACTGATACTTAATTTCAGTTGGGGTGATGGTGAAGGTCTATGTGTAGCTGTTATGTGTCAGTCAGTTAGAGAGTAGAGTTAGTATGTTTGGAGAGTTAGTAAGCTAGGATTGATAGTATATATATATTAAGAATCAGTTAGCCAATTAGAATGTCAGTTAGTATTAGTAGATTGTTAGTTATTTGGGTATATATGTTAATATGATAAAATAAGTTACTAGTTAATGTAGATAATTAGCTAAATAAGCTAGTATCACTTAGAAACTTAGGTAAATACCTAGAATAACTAGTGTTAGCTAGTTAGTGGCCAATTTAGACCAATTGACTTAGTTTGGACCTGGTATTGACTAGTAAACTTCAGAGTTGACCTAGAAACCCCATCTTTTTATTTAATTAAGCATGTTATTCTTCTGATTTAATGTCTGACATTAATATTCCATAAATAGGTCATTGTGATTCCACTTTGGACATCGATCCTCACACCTTGCTCAGGACCACAGGCGAGTACATTCTCTGACAGTTTTTATGGTTGATTACTTCTATAAATTGTAGTGTATTACATACTTGATTCCGACACTGTGGATACACGGGTTAGCACCCTAGATCCCCATCATGAGGAGTCGTGATTGGAATCCATCGTGCTAGCTGGGGGATGGGGAACTATTAGTAGATTGTGTGATCATATCCAAACATTATATGTACCATAGCTCACCCCACTTCTCACGTCGGGTGCAGCCTGACCACTTATATGCTCCATAGCTGTTATATATGATTAGCCTGACCATTATATGCATCATAGCTAACCATGCGGTTAGCCTGACCTAAAAGAATCATAGCTAATCATATATAACCAGCCTGATCCAGTCCCAAGCCGATCACATAATAAACTAATATTTCAAACACTTAGCTAGATGTTTATTTTATTCTGATTCACTTATTCTAGCATTCACTATTTATTGCTCATTGCTAGATGCTCTACTGTCTATTTCATTTCTCCAGTACTTCTCATTTTCAGCATTTATTTCCATCTTGTATCTCTTACACTGTTTATAGATTTTGTCAATTTAAATGAAACTGTTGTTAGTGCTTGTGCTTCGCTCCAATCCTGACTGGATAACAATATTTTCAGAGAACCTGGAGGACTTTTGCCCTACTCATTACGGCCCAGGAATAGAGGGAGATTTCACTCCAGAAATCCCAGAGGAGGTGCCTATCCTAGAGGAGAACTTACCAGCCTGTCCTTAGATTACTTTTCAGCATTATTGTTTTAGACTGAGACTGAGATGTATTTATCTTATTTGTGACTTTGTGAGGTCATTTAGACCCAGGATTTGAGTTGGACTTATTGTGGTTGGTTTTTATTTAGAACTCTTTTCAATTCTCATCGTGCCATTATGTTGTAGTTGTGATTGAGAATAATATAGCATTGTGGTTTATTTATCATTGTCCTCCGTACGGAGTGGAGACTATTAACAGGATATACTATGTTTGTGACCTAGACAGCGTTCTACCGCCGATGCTGCGGCGTAGGCTGGACGTACCCACGACTCATGCCCAATTTCCGGGTGCGGGTCGTGACACGTTTTTAGTGGTGGCCCATGCAGGTCTAGCTTCACAAGTTGTGCGGTGTCGTGGTAGTGTGACAACTTAGTTGTACTACTGCGAGCCTGTTTTAGGAATTAGGATTTAGGCCGAGGATATGCTTAATCACAATTAGGAAATTTTGATTCCTATGACATTACTCTTAATGATTTTCCTTTAGAATTTACTGTCCTTCCTTGATGATATCGTGTTTATTACTTTAATTGATTCTTTCGATCTGTCATCAAGATGCCGAGGACCAGGTCCCAGAGACTCGGAGCAGCAGCTTCAGAGAGGTCTGCCACCTCTCGCGCTGCCAGACAGACATCAGCAGCACCTTCTACATCTCCAGTACATGTGGGAGTGTCTGCAGCATTCCGGGGTCCTCCACCACCAGTTCAGAGGGTCCCCACAGCTACGACGGCACCACCACCACCAGCTCAGCATCCAGGAGGTGTGCCCGTCGATGGAGCACAGATGTTCGCCTTGATTCAGGGCATGGTCGATGCCCAGAGGACGTCGGCAGAGGCCCAGAGAGTGCAGGCTGAGGCACATCAGGCCCAGACAAAGATGATGAGGGTGAACATGGAGAATGCTCACCAAGTGGCTCTCCAAGCTGTGGAGAGAGTCACTCAGCAGCAGCAACAACCTGGTCAGCAACAACAGAGGCCGGGCACCATTGTGGACTTCAAGAGGATGATGCCTCGGGAGTTCAAAGGGACAGAAGGGATACTCTACGCCGATGATTGGCTAGAGGACATCGAGAGGAACTTGCGTTTGGCGCAGATTCCAGAGGCACTCCAAATCGAGGCCGCTGGCAGCCAGATGTTCGACATTGCCCTGACATGGTTTCGCACGGAGCCGAGACTATTGCGCAGAGGACTCACTTGGGAAGCTTTCAAGGAGCTCTTCAAAGAAAAGTTCTTTCCTGATGTCGCCCTGGGAGCTTTGGAGAGTCAGTTCCATGACTTAGCCCAGGGGAGCTCGTCCGTCGACGAGTATGCCGCGGAGTTTTCCCGCCTGAGCCGCTTCGCGCCATCGATGATTAGAGATCCGGGGGACAGGGCCCAGAAATTCAGAAAAGGGCTGACAAGGGAGATCAAGTCTCGCACGTCGGGACGTCGCACAGCTACCTACGAGGGCATATTGATGGATGCCCAAGTAGCCGAGGACGACTTGGGCCTCAGGCCCAAGAGGGGACGCGATGGTTCCGAAGGAGCAAACAGTAGTACGGGACCGGGCAAGCGTCCACACTTTCAGCAGCAACAGCAGAGACCCTTTCAGCAGCAACAGCAGAGACCCTTTCAGCAGCAGCATCAGACACCAGCCCGAGGGCAGGTCCAGCAGCAGCAACAGAGACAGAACCAGCCCACCATCCAGTGTGCTTACTGCGGGAAGATGGGACATACTAGAGATATCTGCAGGAAGAGATTGGGCTCATGCCTATCCTGTGGATCGACGACACACCAGCTGAAGGATTGTCCTACCTTTCGTCCAGGTCAGGGTGGAGCAGCCGCCCAGAGAGGATCAGACAGGGTGCCTACCGCACCAGGAGGCCAACAACAGAGGGGACCACTTCCACCACAACATCAGAAGTTCGCCCAGCATCAGCATCAGAGAGGTGCACCCCAGGGGCGAGCATACGCCATGGCAGTCGAGGAGATCGAGCCAGCAGGAGACTTAATCACAGGTTCGGTTCTTCTCGATTGTATTCCCGCATTTACCTTATTCGATTCTGGCGCTTCCCATAGTTTTGTGTCTGTATCATATGCACTTCGACATCATTTAGACACAGAACCATTAGCTAGGACTTGCAAGATCATGACTGGTGGAGGTATTATCCTAGTCCGTGATCACTGCAAGGACCGGAGAGTGTCAGTAGGAGGCCGAGACTTGAGCGTGAGCTTACTTGTCATGCCACTTCCGGGGTACGATATTGTACTCGGAATGGACTGGTTGAGTAGGCATCATGCTACAATAGATTATCATAGAGGCAGAGTATTATTTAGACCGCCAGGAGAGCCGGAGTTTGAGGTCGTCAGAGGAGCAGCGGAACAGAGCAGGGGCACATTTTGCGGAGCCAGGACGGAAGAAGAGGAGTTGCCACATCCTCTGATAGTGGAGTTCCTGGATGTATTTCCAGAAGAGTTGCCAGGCTTGCCGCCAGACAGAGATGTTGAATTCTCTATAGACTTGGTTCCAGGAGCGGAGCCCATTTCTCAACATGTCTATAGAGTCAACAACAGCGAGCTGGCAGAACTGAAGAAGCAAGTTGAGGAGCTGCAGGACAAAGGCTTCATCAAATCCAGTTCATCACCATGGGGAGCTCCGGTATTGTTCGTACCGAAGAAGGACGGTACGGTGCGCATGTGCATTGATTATAGAGCTTTGAACAATATCACTATCAAGAACAAGTACCCGCTGCCGAGGATAGATGATCTTTTCGACCAGTTGAGCGGGGCGAGGGTGTTTTCGAAGATTGATTTGAGGTCAGGCTATCACCAGGTGAAGGTGAAGAAAGAAGACACGCCGAAGACAGCTTTTCGGACCAGATACGGCCAGTTTGAGTTCATGGTAATGCCATTTGGTTTAACCAATGCACCGGCAGTATTCATGAACTTGATGAACAAGGTGTTCCACCAGTACCTTGACAAGTTCGTGGTGGTGTTCATCGATGATATTCTTGTGTATTCTAAGACCCCGGAGGAGCACGAAGAGCATCTGAGGTTGGTCTTAGAGACTCTCAGGAGGGAGAAGCTGTACGGGAAACTCTCTAAGTGTGAATTCTTCCTTGACAAGGTCGAATTTCTTGGACATGTGGTATCGGGTGACGGAATCTCGGTAAACCCAAAGAAGATCGAGGCAGTGGAGTCGTGGGCTACCCCCAGTTCGGTAGCTGAGATCAGGAGTTTTCTCGGGCTAGCAGGATACTACAGGAGGTTTGTACAAGACTTCTCCAAGATTGCAGCGCCGATGACCAGATTGACTAGGAAAGATGTGGATTTTGTGTGGACGGAGGAGTGCCAGGCTGCATTTGATGAGCTGAAGAAGAGGTTGACGACAGCTCCAATTTTGACGTTGCCAGCAGGGACAGGTGGTTTTACCATCTACAGTGATGCTTCAGGGAAGGGTCTGGGATGCGTTCTTCAGCAGCACGGGAAGGTAATTGCCTATGCTTCCAGGCAGTTACGCCCTCATGAAAAGAACTACCCCACCCACAATTTAGAGTTGGCAGCAGTTATCTTCGCTCTAAAGCTGTGGAAGCATTATCTGTACGGAGAGCGTGTGGAGATCTTCACAGACCACAAGAGCTTGAAGTACGTGTTCACACAGAAGGAGCTGAACATGAGGCAGAGGAGGTGGTTAGAGTTGATGAAGGACTTTCACATCTCATTGCAGTACCACCCAGGGAAGGCTAACGTAGTCGCCGATGCCTTGAGCAGGTATCCGACGGCTATGTACTTGACGACAGATAGGCATTTGTTGGCTGATTTGGAGAGCTTGGAGATTGAGGTGTTAGTTCCCGATAGTGAGATTCAGATATGGGGATTGCAGATACAGTCCGAACTGATGGACAGGATTAGAGCTGCGCAGTACGAGGATGAGGCTCTGAGGAGTATCAGGGCACAGGTTCAGACAGGATTGTCGGACGACTTTACTATCGCAGAGGATGGTTTCTTACGGCACGGCACAAGGATGTGTGTGCCGAGCGGGGAGCTACGCGAGGAGGTTTTGCAGGAGGCACACCGCTCTCAGTACTCGATACATCCCGGTGCCAACAAGATGTATCGAGACTTGAGGGAGCACGTATGGTGGTATGGAATGAAGCGCGAGGTAGCACGCTTCGTATCTCGGTGTCTAGTGTGCCAGCAGGTAAAGGCAGACCGGCAGAGGCCAGGAGGTTTGCTTCAACCTTTACCGATTCCAGAATGGAAATGGGAGCACGTGACCATGGATTTCGTTTCAGGGCTTCCACGTTCTCCAGGAGGGAAAGACGCGATTTGGGTCATCGTGGACAGGTTGACCAAATCAGCCCATTTCCTACCTTTCAGGGTGGGCACGTCGACAGAGAAGCTAGCAGAGATGTACGTGCGGCAGATTGTTAGACTTCATGGAGTTCCTGTGAGCATCGTCTCGGATCGGGATAGTCGTTTCACTTCCCACTTCTGGAGGAGTCTGCAGGCTAGCTTGGGCACTCAGCTCAAGTTCAGTACCGCATATCACCCCCAGACAGACGGGCAGTCCGAACAGACTATTCAGACTCTCGAGGATATGCTACGCACTTGTGTTCTAGATCTCGGAGGTTCTTGGAAGGATCATCTGCACCTGGTAGAGTTTGCTTACAACAACAGCTACCAGGCCAGCATCGAGATGTCACCATTTGAGGCTCTTTATGGTCGGAGATATCGTACACCGTTATCGTGGGACGACGTTGGAGAGATAGCCTTGCTAGGACCAGAAATGGTCGTGGATGCAGCAGAAAAGGTGAAACTCATCAGAGACAGGCTGCGAGTGGCGCAGGATAGACAGCGGCATTGGGCCGACAGCCACCGTAGACCCCTTGAGTTTCAGGTATTAGATTGTTAATTTTCTGGTTTGTGTTTGTTTGTTTAGACTGCGTGCTGAGATTGTTTTGTTTTAGGTTGGCGATCTAGTATTTCTACGGATTTCTCCGACGCGTGGAATGATTCGTTTTGGTAGAAGCGGGAAGCTTAGCCCACGCTACATCGGACCCTTCGGTATCCTTGCAAGGGTAGGTGCAGTGGCGTATAGATTAGACTTGCCGCCTGCATTAGAGGGAGTGCATGATGTGTTCCACGTGTCGCAGCTGAGACGGTACGTGGCAGACCCTAGTCACGTACTTGATCACTCGGAGATTGAGGTTGGTCCGACGCTCAGCTACCCTGAGCAGCCCGTAGAGATCTTGGACCGCAGAGAAAAGGTATTGCGGAACCAAACTATTCCTTTGGTTCGCGTAGCATGGAGACACCACTCTCTAGGGGAATCGACCTGGGAGAGAGAAGACAAAATGCGTGAGCAATACCCTTATCTCTTCTAGACTTGAGGTATATTCCTTTTCTGAATTCATTCTTGTTCTAGTTCAGTCCAATTTCGAGGACGAAATTTCTTTTAGGAGGGTAGACTTGTCACTACCACTTTTCCATATGAGGGCATTTGTGTAATTTAACTATTTAAATAATTATGTATTTAATTAATTGCTGAGTTTTATAAACTAATTATATTATTATTAGTGATATTTGGTTTTAGGTCTGACCCTAGAACGCATTAGGGCAAACCCTATTGACCAAACCCTAAATTGTAAACCCTATTCTAGCAAAACCCTAGAATTTTAATTTAAGATGGAACCTCAAACTCTAGCAGACCTAAACCTTAGTTAATTAGGTTCTACATGACTTAACATAAAGGTTTAACCTAAAACTAAGCTTGGAAACCCTAACCTAGTTGTTTATATAAAAGGAAGCCTCTTTCTAGGCTATTCTTCACGTAGAGAGAAAGGAAACCCTAGCCTCCACAAGAGAAACCAATTCCCCACCCAATTTTCGAGATCTAGCCCTAGGTCTCCATTTTCTCCTTCTCCAAAGCAAGGAACGTGGGTCAGGAAGCCTTGGAGAAGAAGAATCTCATTGAAGAAACCTTCCCTGCAGGTAAAACCCTAGTTTTTATTCATTTAATTCCTGTTTTCAGATGTTCATGGCCATTAGGAACCCACCCTAAGGTTGGAATTCGAATTTAGGGATTCTAGGTGAAAACCTAGGAGGAACTAGTGTTTTGGTGACCCACATAGGTATTCCCCAATTTTTCAGGAACCCTAACCCTAGGTATTTATAGGTAGACTGATTTTCTCTCATACGTATAGATTTGATTATGATTTTTGGGTTTAGGTTTGGGTTTTTGGAATTCTTGATGTGGGATTCGTTCATGCCCTTCATATGTTTGATGATATGTTATTAGGAACGTACCTGTCTAACTTAGCTAATTTCTGCATAGTTAATATATAAATCTATATGTATATATGTATATCTTCTGTGTTGTAAATAGGTTATGCAATTGGGTATGTGTATTGGGATTTCTGGGCAGTGTTCGGGTTGTGTGCTGTGTGCATCGATGGAGAAGTGAACTGTGTATGGGATGCAGGTCAGCAGTTCAACCCCAGACCCGTACTCGTGCAGTCCAGCAGTGGGGAGTTACAATGAGGGCAAGGTATCCAGTTTCTGTGTGTGAGGGGATCTGGGCAAATTTCAGGGAGTACCTGTGTGTGTCCAGGTTTTCTCCATTTCCTGTGAGTCTATACTGTCAGTCGTGTGTGTCTCAGTATTTTGGGGGATGGGTTGTGAAAACAGAGCAGTGTGTGGGCAATATGATGTGTTGTAGCAGTTGGTTGTGAGTACCTATGTGGTATCGAGCTATGGGATACTGTGGATCAGGGTATCAGAGAAATCAACGTGTGTGAGGGGTTAAGAGAGATCAATAGGTGTAGCAGCAACAAGTGTTGCTTTGGCAGCAACAATAGGGTGCAGGTTGTGAGGTAGTTGCAGATAATGGTGTTAGGATGCAGTTTGGTATTTGAGTGTCAGTGTATCAGGAATTTTATGTGTGTGTGTGCAGTGAGTATCCTATAACCTGTGTGTTCTCAGTTTAGATACCTACCTGTGTGTGAGTAGTGTATGTCTAGGTGAATTTCTGTATGTGTGAGAGACTGCGTCCAGTGTAGCAGTATCTTGTTTCGGTTTATGTGTACCTGTGTATTAGATACTTAAGTGTTAATGTGTAGATTTGATCCATACTTATGTTCAGCATCAGTAATTGGGGTTTTGGATTGATTTGTATCAGCAGTTGGGGGCTGTGTCTATGGAAATTTATTCAGTGTGTGAGTGTATCAAATACATGTGAGATGAGTGCCTGTGCAATTGTGAATACTGTGTATGTGATGTCTGTGTGTTTAAGTATCAGTGTATTTGAATTGGGGAGGGGAAATCTGTTAACTGAACTGTGTATGAGTTGGTCAGTGAGTTGTGTGGGTGTGTGTCAGTTTATGAGGTAGACTGTGTGTTTCCTAGTGTATATCTACATGTGTAGGTATGTGTAGATGTGTTAGGGGCAGTAGCATTTTGTAGCAGTATCTGAATTGTGTGTGTGACTCTAAGTGTGTAGCAGTGTGTGAGGGATGGTTAATAAGATTAGCAGAGTGATTGGTGTTAGTGTGGAATTTTCAAGTATCAGTATATAGTAGTTGTGTTGGGGACTGATACTTAAGTATCAATATCTATGTGTGTTCATGTGTCAGTTGGTATCAACTCAAGTATCAGTATTGGGGACTGATACTTAATTTCAGTTGGGGTGATGGTGAAGGTCTGTGTGTAGCTGTTATGTGCCAGTCAGTTAGAGAGTAGAGTTAGTATGTTTTGAGAGTTAGTAAGCTAGGATTGATAGTATATATATATTAAGAATCAGTTAGCCAATTAGAATGTCAGTTAGTATTAGTAGATTGTTAGTTATTTGGGTATATATGTTAATATGATAAAATAAGTTACTAGTTAATGTAGATAATTAGCTAAATAAGCTAGTATCACTTAGAAACTTAGGTAAATACCTAGAATAACTAGTGTTAGCTAGTTAGTGGCCAATTTAGACCAATTGACTTAGTTTGGACCTGGTATTGACTAGTAAACTTCAGAGTTGACCTAGAAACCCCATCTTTTTATTTAATTAAGCATGTTATTCTTCTGATTTAATGTCTGACATTAATATTCCATAAATAGGTCATTGTGATTCCACTTTGGACATCGATCCTCACACCTTGCTCAGGACCACAGGCGAGTACATTCTCTGACAGTTTTCATGGTTGATTACTTCTATAAATTGTAGTGTATTACATACTTGATTCCGACACTGTGGATACACGGGTTAGCACCCTAGATCCCCATCATGAGGAGTCGTGATTGGAATCCATCGTGCTAGCTGGGGGATGGGGAACTATTAGTAGATTGTGTGATCATATCCAAACATTATATGTACCATAGCTCACCCTACTTCTCACGTCGGGTGCAGCCTGACCACTTATATGCTCCATAGCTGTTATATATGATTAGCCTGACCATTATATGCATCATAGCTAACCATGCGGTTAGCCTGACCTAAAAGAATCATAGCTAATCATATATAACCAGCCTGATCCAGTCCCAAGCCGATCATATAATAAACTAATATTTCAAACACTTAGCTAGATGTTTATTTTATTCTGATTCACTTGTTCTAGCATTCACTATTTATTGCTCATTGCTAGATGCTCTACTGTCTATTTCATTTCTCCAGTACTTCTCATTTTCAGCATTTATTTCCATCTTGTATCTCTTACACTGTTTATAGATTTTGTCAATTTAAATGAAACTGCTGTTAGTGCTTGTGCTTCGCTCCAATCCTGACTGGATAACAATATTTTCAGAGAACCTGGAGGACTTTTGCCCTACTCATTACGGCCCAGGAATAGAGGGAGATTTCACTCCAGAAATCCCAGAGGAGGTGCCTATCCTAGAGAAGAACTTACCAGCCTGTCCTTAGATTACTTTTCAGCATTATTGTTTTAGACTGAGACTGAGATGTATTTATCTTATTTGTGACTTTGTGAGGTCATTTAGACCCAGGATTTGAGTTGGACTTATTGTGTTGGTTTTTATTTAGAACTCTTTTCAATTCTCATCGTGCCATTATGTTATTGTTGTGATTGAGAATAATATAGCATTGTGGTTTATTTATCATTGTCCTCCGTACGGAGTAGAGACTATTGACAGGATATACTATGTTTGTGACCTAGACAGCGTTCTACCGCCGATGCTGCGGCGTAGGCTGGACGTACCCACGACTCATGCCCAATTTCCGGGTGCAGGTCGTGACATCAACCGACTGCCTCAAATGTATAATCCAACTCTATCTCTAACTATCCAACGTGCTAATTAATTCAAGCCACAATCCTATCCAAGCAAACAACGTATAATCTATAAACGCCTCAGTGTAGTGATTCCTAATGTTTCAATCCAAGTGTTCAAGCCTATTACGTGTTTTCCATATTATTAGGCATAAAAGAGTAGAGGAGAAGGGAAATAGCCCACTCATAATGTTTGATCCCGTTAAGCATCATGTCCTACCGATACGGCCAATCCCTTGAACCCGTGGTCCGATGCAAGCGCGATCTACTCAACTGGTATGACCGTACGAGCAGGTCGTGCTCTATAAATCATCCGACCGATCGGACTAAGAAAGATGGCATTATCATTCCAACCCAACTATCTCAGTACTGCTCTGAACGAACACCTGATTTCCGTCGAACCCGCTAGCCATCTGCACATGAAATAACTTAATTAATACTTCTCTCAAAATCCAACAAATCAAATATAACCAGCATTTGTTTCATTCAACCCGACTCAGCATAAGGCACCGTGCGGTTGCGGGGCATTACAAAAATGGTCGTGGATGCAGCAGAAAAGGTGAAACTCATCAGAGACAGACTGCGAGTGGCTTAGGAAAGATAGCGACATTGAGCCGATAGCCACCGTAGACCCCTAGAGTTTCAGGTATAGGTTTTGTTATTTTGGTTTGTGATTATTTTGTTTTAGATTGCGTGTTAAAACTTTTTGTTCTAGGTTGGCGATTTGATGTTCCTACGGATTTCTCCGACACGGGGCACGATTCATTTTGGTAGAGGCGGAAAGCTTGTCCACGATACATCGAACCTTTCGATATTCTCGCAAGGGTCGGTGCAGTGGCCTATAGACTGGACTTGCCGCCTGCTCTAGATGGAGTGTATGACGCATTCCACGTGTCGCAGCTGAGATGGTATATGGCAGATCCTACTCACATATTAGATCACTCAGAGATCGAGGTTGGACCGACGCTCAGCTATCCTGAACAGCCTGTAGAGATCTTGGATCGTAGAGAGAAGGTATTACGGAACCAGAGTATTCCTTTAGTTCATGTTGCTTGGAGACATTACTCTCTAGGTGAGTCAACCAAGGAAAGAGAGGACGAAATGCGCGAGCAGTATCCGTATCTCTTCGAGACTTGAGGTATAATTCTTGTTTGATTATTTGTTCTTGTGCTAGTTTATTTTAATTTCGAGGACAAAATTCTTTTAAGGAGGGTAGACTTGTTACTACCACATTTCAGAATAGGGGTATTTTCGTCTCCTCATTATTTAATTTAATGTATTAATATTGCATGATATTTATTTATATTTAATTGCTATAATTTTAATTGATTGTTGTATCTTACCGTTGCTTCGATAATTAGAGCGCTACACTAGCCATTACCTTCCTACAAATTTCACACCCTTACCCTAGACGTGCCAGTCTTTTATTTTGACCTTTGTGTGATTTATAACTATGTCCTTTTATGCTTCATTTTAGTCGAACAATATTCGTTGCATACGATTATATTTAATTCTATATAAATCTAACTTTACATCGTTGTGCATTCCAATCAAAATTGGAGACAAAATCTTGACCCATTTTGGGCAACCCAAATTATGATAATATTCTATTCTGAGTCTTCTACATTCATGACACTTGTGTCCCACCTTATTCTAGCCCTATGTACTTCCAATTAATTTTAGAACATCGATTATATTAATTTTAATTAAATTAATCCAAAAACCCTACTTTGTGTAATTTCCAAATTGTTGGGCACTTTTATAAAAAAGTGCATTGAGGTGTCCATACCCTATTGGACCAATACATGAAGAAACCCCATTTTCCTTTATGTAAATTTTTCTTCATAATTTTGGAGTGTGTAACACTCAATATAAACCCTCATTAAACCTTGGCCCTCTATTTTGAAATAATGCAATCTTAGCCCTCCAATTTCTACATGTAAAGCCAAGGCCCTTTCCAAGAATGTTGACCAGGCCCAACTTTCTAGGTTAACCTCCAACCCTCCTTCACATATATATAATTTGTTCTTATTTTTTTCATTCACCCATACCTAAGCTATATCTAGTCGACACTATCCATCCCCATCTCATGTTCATCACCATCTCCTTCAACCCGCTGGCCAGATTTGAACCCGACCGCCTCGCCATCCGGACGCCTCTGTACCTCGCCTGAGCGGATCCCGACGCCGCTGCACCTCACCTGAGCGAATCCCAATGCTGCTGCACCTCGCCTGAGCGGATCCCTGTAGAAGCATAAAAAATACGCTGTAGAGTTATACGCAGTATTTTAGTGCTGGGCAGCATAAAATATGACTTCAGAGCCATCGGCATACAACAGGGCTTCATCGCTAGTACAGTTAAAATATAAGCCCCAGGACAATCCGCGTAATACAATATTTCTAGGCTGCTTCAGCGTAAAAAAGTTATTACATCGCCACTTTGGCGTAAAACCTACTCGCTTTTAATGCAGTGGGAAATCGTACGCGGAACGCTTCGTATTCCTCGAATGAACCTGTCAGATCATGCAGTGAACCTGACTCCTAATAACGAGTACTACACAGCTATCCAGATGACGGCTGTAATGATGGTACGGCACATAAACCCAAACCGTCATTTAGTGACATTTTCCTGATACAAAGCGCTTTTACGCATACAAGGGAATACGCTGCCTAGTTTTACACCGACAGATATGAGCTTTTACGCTCAGCAGAAGACAGAACAAACTGTCACGTTAAAAGCTGCTCTTCGTACAGAGCTCGAGGCACATCTCTGCATTTAATGAGCAGAATGGGGGTAGATCTCTGCATTTAATGTACGAGATTTGGTTATATCCCCAAATACTGGGCGAGCCATAATTACGGCCAATACGTCCACATTATTACCTTTGCACATTACGCCATCAGGCTATTTTTAGCTATAGGCGAACATTGTACGCTATCTCCTTGAAATACGCCACCGGGCTATTTTTAGCTATAAGGAGTACACCGTATGCTATCTCCTCGGAATACGCCAACTCAGGCTATATTTGTATTTGTGCGTGATAAGGCTATTTGGTCCAGAATACGCTCAAGGCATCAGTCAAGGAAGGAGGATCAGCTATCTTTTACGCTAGCTACCTATCCATGCAGCATCAGGCTTCTACGCCTATTTGGCTTCTATGCCGACTCGACAACCACTTGGCTTCTACGCCAACCTGACAACCATTTGGCTTCTACGCCATGGTGACAGTTATTGGCTTCTACACCAACCTTTTCTACGCAAGGGACAGTTACCTACGTGGCTTGCATACCGTGATCTTCGCAGCAGTTATATTTTCTCATCATGGGATACGCGTCATACGCAGATTCAGAAGGTCATCTATACGTGGGTTGCAGTTATTATAACCATCGCAAAAAAAGTGCCATACTCTCCACTGTCCGACTTTTAAGCCGACTGGATGGTTACTGTCATTAAAACCCTATAAATAGAGACCCCTATTGACAGAGGTCCAAGGTCAAAAACTCAGAGAATAGAAGTCGAAGAAATCGAAGAACAGAGAGAAGAGTTCAGACGGAGTGTAGTGATTGACGATTTTGGCATCGAGTATCCACTCCCTCTTGCAATCTTTGAAGCATCTCCTTCTTCTACAGCACTTCTTCATCATCGTGTGGTCTAAGGGACAAAGTGATCAACTACAGATCAGACTCCTATATCAATATTTACCCAGATTAAATTTTGTACTTAACATCCTCGCATAGGATTAATAGTACTTCTTGTTTGTAAACCTAAGAAAAGGTTTTATATAAACCTAGTTTTATTTCTTTCGTTTATTATCAAACACAAGATGGCGACTCTGCTGGGGACCTCTTTCTCATCTGACCAGAAAGCAATTGCTCAACACGATGCAGTATCATTAGGATCAATGAAGAAGACCTTGGTCATCTAGTTCGATCAATCTGCCTACGAAGATATGCTTCGAGCAGGGGGAAGCTCTCACTCTCTCTCTGTCCACGACAACAGGAAATTACGTAAGGTCTGGATGCCCCGGACATCCCCTACCGTTCCTGTCGACTCTCTGGTTTCTACGACCAACAAGGTTGTAGCTTCGCAACCTCCGCGCCCCGTGCGTAAAACTTTGTCTCCCGCCTGTGACGTGGTAGACAAAACTTCTGACAATGCCTCAGTGCTAGTCCAGAAGTCTACTCCACGCCCCACGCGTAAAACTCTGTCTCCCGTCTGTGACGTGGTAGATAAAACTTCTGATAATGCCTCATTGCTAGTATAGAAGTCTACTCCGCGCCCCGCACGTAAAACTCTGTCTCGAGTCTGTGACGTAGCAGACAAAACTTTTGGTGATGCCTCAGTGCTAATCCAGAAGTCTACTCCGCGCTCTGCGCGTAAAATTCAGTCTCCCGTCTGTGACGTGGCAGACAAGATTTCTGATAATGCCTCAGCACCAAATCAGAAATTCCAAACGCGCTCTACGTGTAAAAATGCATCTGCCCTCCACGGAAAAGCAGATGGTCCCTGCAATCTAAGCAAAGAAAAATAAGTGGCGGACTACTCAACTTCTCGACCTTTACGCCAGCAAGAGAAGAATCTGCCCGCTCTTCAGATTACGCGAGAAGCTGATGGCCGATTGAAGGCCTCCTCAGTTTTACGCCAACCTGAACAGAGTTCCAAATTATGCCAGGTTAAACCCTCATCGTAAAAAAAGCCCGGTTTGTGGAGAAACACTCCTCGGGGATTATCTGCTACTCAGATGTCTAACCTGTTGTATAGAGGTGGCAGGGGAAAGGTTATGGTTCCCAATATCCACAGGCCAACTGATGTAAACAAGAGGAATAATCCTTCTTCTTTATCTTCTGTAAATCCTCCTGACTTGCGTGAATATCTGATCCAGAAGCACAAGGATAGGAGATCTTCCACCATGTCTATTATGCCTCCTAGGGAGCACTATTGTAATAGTCATAGGATTGTAGTTAATTATTGCTGTTCTGAAGCAAAACGGTCGGTTTTTGACCGGTTGAACTACTCTCTGTCTTTCCAGGAAGAAGAGCCTGCACATGCATTAGTGAACATGGCTTCACATGTTCCTAGAGGAAGGTCGAATTCAAGACGTCATCCCTCTAGAACTCCAAGCCAAAGAAGATTCAACAAACTCCTTGAGAACATTGAAGCTGGGGTATTCCGAAACACCCGTTCGAGGTCACGACAACCAGCTTCGTATTCTTCTGATTCAGACACTGGAGATCGCCAGTTTCCCGAATCAGATGCTGAAAGTATAGAGTCATTCTCTAAAGAGACCTATACTATCCCTTTAATGACATCCAAAAAAATGGGGGTCTATGCCATTGAAGATGAACACGAAAAGGCTTCCTCGTCAGGAAGTACTTAGCAACGCATCGCTCTGCTGGAGACATCTCTGAAAGAGATACAATCTATGATGGAGAATATGCACCAGATGATGCTGACTCAACACACAGCTGCTATAGCTCAAGCATCGGTCCCTCCGACTTAGATACGTATAGGGGTGGACTTGCCACCACCTAACGCGAATCAGGAGTCTGCTCTAGATCAGGAGTCAGCAGCCCCTCCACTTCCTAATTCCGAGAATATATTGCCACCTGTTGGGGTTATGATACAACCAATCTCTCACAACTCCGCGGTTCCTTTATCGGCTGAAGATCCTATGCAGGCAGTGCAAGAATTGAAAGCCCAATTTGATGCCTTAAAATATAAGGATCAGCTAAAGAAATTGGGAATCAACCAGCCTTACCCAGCTATCTAGGATGAAGTCCCTTTCTCTCCTAAATATAAACCACAGACTATGGCTTTGTTTGAGTGAAAGACATCACCGAGCCAGTATATGAACTACTTCAGTATGATGACGGTGTTGATGCAAGGGAATGACGCCCTTCTCACTCGAGTGTTCAAAGGCTGTCTCTCGGGAGTGGCTTATCAGTGGTACCATAGTCTTGCAGACAACTGTATTACTTCCTTTGAAGATTTCAAGACTTTGTTCTTCGTGCGATTCTACGAAGGAGGGATGGACATGTCTATGTCCTCTCTCATCGAAGTAAAGCAAAAGGAAAAAGAGAACGTTCGTACTTTCATCGAACGTTTTCGTCAAGCCACTTTACAAATACCTTCGGGAGTTCCAGACTCAACATTGGTGGACATTTGTAGGAAGAATCTTCTTCCAGTGATCTCAGTGTTCACAGGACCATATCAGTTCCTTGATTGGCCCTCGTTCATCATCTCAGCGGTAGCCGCTGAAGACAACAGTCGGAAGGCGTATGATAATAGAATTATGATATCTACCTCTGATAGAGGCAAGAGGTCATCCTCCAACAGTGACCATCCCCGTGGTTCCAAAGGAAAAGAAGCTCTGGCGATCAATACGTCCAGGCAAAAGACTGCGGCAACCACACAGACAAAACCTGGGACTTTCAGGCCCATTGAAGTGTACTCTTTTGACGACGATGATATTCCGAGCATATTCGAGTGTCTCGTCAAAACTGGCAAGATTACCCTCCCTGAGGTGAAGCGGCCTAATAAAGTCGGCAGTACCAATAACCCCAAGTACTGTATTTTCCATAGGTACATACATCACCCCCACAAAGACGTGTTATGTACTAAAGAGGAAAATCCAGGAGTTGATCGATGCTAAGGCCATCACTCTATGCAACAGCGAGAAGACGGTCACAGCCAACATAATCTCTCTTCAATTTGGCAATTTACCTTCTCAAGAAGTTTCGGATTGTATTATACCTATTTCCCGGACAACGATGAACATCGTTAATCTTCCTCCAGCCAGGGGTTAAAATCATGACCTGGTACCCCTAACTACCCAGCGGGGCTAGATTATGTGGATTCATCCAGATCTGGTGTCAGAGATCGAGGAAGAGACTCAAGCTGCCAAGGCTAAGTCTAAGAAGAACTCGAAGAGTAAACCATGTCATATGGTTACGGCATCCTCGACATCAGAAGAAGAGGTTTTGGCTACTGGAACCCGTTCAGGTAAAGCCTACCTCAAGGACTATGGAGGAAGTCAAGGAGAAGCATCAACAGACGCTTCAGCTGCCAAGCCTTCAGAACCGGAACCTGCCATACCAGAGGCCGGTCCTTCGAGACCAACTTTAGCGGACAAGGGCAAGCAAAAAGAAGTGCACTTTGATAAATCTTTGAAGAATATGCAAAATAAATGTTTGGAGAAGCCATATAACTTCGACATCCTGTCCCAGTTAGCTAATACACCAGCCAGATTGTCCATATTTGAACTACTCAGGCTCTCTAAAGACACTCGTCAAGCCCTGAATGAAGCATTAATGCAAGCGGATGCATACTTGACCCAGCTCAAGTCCCCTGATGAAGAACCTATGGCATGTCCTCAATGCCATAGTGTGATGGAGGTAGTCCCGAATATCACTTTCACCCAAGATGACATGCTGTTGACACATAAAAAACATGACAGGCCCCTCTATTACACCGGATATGTCGGTTCCATGGAGGTTGACCGGATTCACATATATCCAGGATCATCGATCAGCATCATTCCTCATAGTCTGCTCACACCGCTGAGGATTCCTACCAGTGAATTGGCTTACACCACCACTATAATCGTGGGCTTCAACGCCAGGAAAAGTAAGCCGTTGGGGAAGATTCGTCTGAGGATCCAAATTGGCGACCTCAGATCAGTGGCTACATATTATATCATTGATTCAGAGGTTTCCTGCAACATTTTGCTGGGAAGACCATGGATCCACGACCACAATACTGTTCCTTCGACTCTACATCAATGCTTTAAATATGTAGATGCCCAAGGAATAGTACAAACGGAGTTTGCTGACCTTAACCCGTTTAAAGGAGTAGAATCCTACTACTCCAATGCCATATTATACACCCAAGACTACATGGAGGAGGTGTCAGGCAAGACAGAGAAGAAATCCCACCGGAAGACAGAAGAACCCTCTGCCGAACAACCTCTGTCAATCAAGGTGAGAGGGCTAACTACTCGTCCGAAAGTCATGGAACCCCTGGTTATCCACCTGAACAAAACCAAGTCAGGAAACAGAGGTGATCCTCTAGTGATCACTTTGAACCAGAAGCCTCCACCCTTGGTCATCAACCTTCGGCGCAACAAACAGCCGATTGATGTAAATACAACCAGGAACGTAGTTTTTGATGATAATAAAGATCCTCTTTTCCAGTACATTGACGCTCAAATTCCTGATCAAGAATCCTCTTCCCATAACGATATAGAACCTATAGCACAAAGATTCTTGAAAGCTATAGATTCCTATCATCCGTATGTGTGGGAAGTAGCGTCACCATCTAATGTTATCATGACATATGGGCCACATGAGGATTCTATATTTATTTTCCCACCTACTCGCAGCAGTCAGCGTTCAATAGTCTTCGGTCGCATGCGCAATGAACCGACTGTGCAAGAAGATTCTCCCGATGACGATGCTGGTGTAGAAGCATAAAAATTACGCTGGATAGCTATACGCAGCATGTTGATGCAGGGCAGCGTAAATAGAGGACCTCAAAGCCATCGACGTGCAAACAGAGCTTTTCCGCTAAGTACAGCATAAAAAGTAGGCTCAAGGACCATCCGCGTAATGCAGTATGTCCAGGCTGCTTCAGCGTAAAAAGGGTGCTACATCGCCTTTATGGCGTAAAACTTATCCACTTTTAATGCAGCATTGAAGTGTACGAGGAACGCTTCATATTCTTCAAAATGAACCTGTCAGATCAAGCAATAAACCTGACGTCTGGACTCCTGACAAAGGGTACTGCACGACTACCCAAGCGACGGCTATAATGATGGCACGGCACTGCAACCCAGGCTGTCATTTACTGCCATTTCCTTGGCATAGACCGCTTATATGCATACAAAGGAATACGCCGCCTAGTTTTACACAGGCAGATGTGAGCTGTTTATGCTCCGCAGAAGACAAACAGCCTGGCACGTCAAAAGCTGCTCTTCGTACAGGGCTCGAGGAACGTCTCTGCATTTAATGCGCAGAGCGGTGACAGGTTCTCAAGGTACGTCTCTGCATTTAATGCGTCGAATACTGACAGATGCCCGAGGTACGTCTCTGTATTTTATGCGCAGAAGGGTGGCAGACCTTCAAAACACGCCTCTGTATTTAATGTGCAGGATAATGGCGGATCTCTGCATTTAATGCGGAAGATTTGATTAAACTAGTCAGAAATAACATTCAGCCTACGCCGCAGAATCGGCGGTAGAACGCTGTCTAGATAGTCTATCTAAAGTAATGAACCACCAATAATGATAGAATACTCAATCACAGAACTAAGATAGAATGAGCACGAAATCAGATAAGAATAGAATAGTCATCATACAACTCATGAGTTTAAAATAATACATCAATGAGTCTGAAGAGTAACAAAAATAAGCAGGAGAAAAATCCAGTACAAAAGAATACTATCATACTACAAAGCTACACTCCAGGGTCAACTGTCTCAGTTGGGATAAGTCCCTTTTGAGCCAGGGTCTCCGAATCTAAACCCACAACATCCTGGGGTCCATAATAGGTAGGGTACTCCTCAGTGTCATCTGGAAAAATATATCCAGTCAGGAAAGGAGCAGAGTACATCTCTAACAGCAGTTCTAATCCATGATAAAAACTATATAACAGTAAATAGCTGTGGATAAACAAGATGCACAAAATAGATACAAGAGATATATAGACAATAAGTAAATACTGGAAAGAAATACAATAATGAACAATATGCCAATGAAACAATAATACTAATGACTAAGTGTGTGAGTACTAGCTTAACATGTGATCGGCTTGGGCAAGATACAATGCGACCTGGCTAATCTTACGTGCGGTGCATGATCAACACTATTCGCTTACCAACACTTTATTCAACAGGGATTTGATCACATATCTATACTAATACTCTCCACCCCCAACTGGTATAATAGATCCAACCACGGTATGCTATGGCACTAGATTCCCCAAGAAGAGAGCGACTCCTCCTGAAAATTGGTGTCTGTACATGTACAAGATAACCAATGAAATAATACTTGCACCATATACACCATATACCAAGGAATAACATCTCATGACGTGATCCGGATATACCAATCCGTGTAACCATAGTGTCAAGAAAAAAATGTATATCTATACTAGATACAACGAACATAGAGGATATCATAAATCAGAAACTATCAGAGAATGTACTCGCCTGAAGTCCAATGAAAAGTCTCACAGATGTCTGACTCGGTGCCTCGAAGACCTAGATATAGAATACCACATTAATACAAGGTCCCGGAAAGATAACAAGTCAAACTAGTCAACTTCTAGGTCAATAAATCAATTCTAAGTTAAAAGTCAACTATGGTCAACTCTAAAGTCAACTAAAGTCAAATATGGTCAAACCAAGGTCATCCTCACAAGGCATCTATATAAATAATATAGAATAAAAAATACAACAATTAGGAATCAAGGTCTTGATCCCAATTGGTACCCACACAAAGTATAAATAATATACACTCTAATATAAATTATATACAAACCAATATTTATACAAATAATATAATATATTACTACTAGTATTATACCTCACAAAGCACATATATATATACATATATATATATATACAATAATAATATATAATATATAAATTAATCTGCCCAATCGTCACTGAAAACAGTGAGCTAAAAACAAAGATTAAATAAAACAGGCTTATAGTGACAGTTTTGACTGTCACAGAAAATCTGTCGCAGAATTTGCTGAAGAATAAACCCACTGCTGACTCGGATTGATAACAGTTCAAACTGTCACAGAAACTGTCGCGGAAACTGCTGCTTAATAAACCCGCCCACTGCATTTAATGACAGAACTGTCGTTAAATGCCCTATTAATGCTACAGCGGCTGCTGTTTTAATGACAGGATTCTGTCATTAAATGCCCTGTCGCCAAAGCTATATATATATATAATCTATATATTAATAAATATAAATAAATAAATATATATACATATATAAAACAATTTAATAAATATATATACTTATATATATATACACATAAACTTACATAATTAAATATTAATAGTTACATAACACATGCACATATTAATGTACGTATTTTACATGGCTAGAAGCACACATAAAAATACATTCATTAATATACAAATAATTATATAATAATTATAAATAATATAATTACACATTTAAACACATAAATATATTTTATAAAACATTTATGTATAAATTATTTTATTAACATAAGTACATATATAATTGCATGCAAGAAGCTACATATATATATATATATATATATATATATATATATATATATATATATACATCATATTAGAACACATAAAAATATATATAGATCTATGGTACAATAAATACCATAATAAATACACTAAAATAATATATAATATCTATATATATTTACTAATTATAAATGAAGAATTTAAAGCATAAATAATTAGATCTACACATAAACACACCAAATTAAAAAGTTTCACACCGTATTCCACTAGATCTAGGATACGCATGTGACACGAGTCCAACACACAACCAAATATACCCCGAAGGACACAAACAAGTCGTAAATAATATTTATGAATAAATCAAAGTGTCAAAAGTAGATCTATGTATCCGTGTCAAAATACGATATGTACAAACCCCGTGTCGGAGGAAGCCCCCAAAATGACACGTATCACCAAATAGTTGGGATACGAACCACATATACCTAAATATGGACACGACACAAGCCCCAAACACATAAGCATATGCCCAATTGATCTATAGGATCAATTGACACACACAACAAAATATAAATTCGGAATTCCAACAAAATTGACACAAAAAGTACCATAACTTTCTCCATGGGTCTCCTATGAACACAAAACAAAGTCCTATGGATAGTACATACATATAGGTTAATTTTACATGATTAAATCTCAGATTTAGAAGCTATTTTAATGGGAAAAACTGAATCATACCTATTGGGAGATGGATTCCCAATGAAACCTCCAATTGAGATGAACTTGCTTCCAAATTATAGATCCTTGCTCCTCTTTGTAGATCCTTGCTTTCTCCTTCTAGATCCTTGCTTCTCAACTTTTTAATGGTGAATTGGAAAGAATTTGGAATGAATTTGGTGGGGAATTGGAATGGGAATGGAGGGAATTTGGGAGTGGGGAAATTCTAGATCTAGATTTGGAATGAGAATGAGAGGAGAGAGAAATTTCCCCCCCTCTAATATAGGCCGGCCATGCCCCCTTCCCCAAGCAATTGTAAAATGTCCAATGTACCCCTTAGGTCCTCTCATGAAGAAATAATTAAGGAAGGAAGCTTATAGTCTAATCACTTAATTAATTTAATCCATCTCCTTAACTATGGGCTTTCTAAATGGGCCAAATCTAACTATTTAATTCATGTTGGTCCATGGGTCCAAACTACACTAGTTGGGTCTACTAAAATAAGTCCAAAATAATTAATTAACATCTAACAATAATTAAATAATACAACAAATAATTATTTACCATGCACAATATTTATTTAAATAGGAAATTACTAAAATACCCTTTTTCCTAAAATGTGGTAGTGACAAGTCTACCCTCCTTAAAATAATTTCGTCCTCGAAATTTAAAGATGAAAACTACCCCCAGAAAAATCACAGAACAGGACTAAAGAATCACAATTAACTAATAAACAGAACATAACTAGAAAATAACATACCTCAAGGTACAAACAAATATGGATAACGCTCTCGCATGTCATCCTCTCTCTCCCAGGTAGACTCCCCCGGAGAGTGATGCCTCCATGCGATGCGTACCAAAGGAATAGTCTGGTTCCTCAGCACTTTCTCTCTCCGATCCAGAATCTCAACTGGCTGCTCTGGATAGCTAAAAGTAGGGCCCACCTCTATCTCTGAGTGATCCAATACATGACTAGGATCTGCCACGTATCGTCTCAACTACGACACATGAAACATGTTGTGCACTTCCTCCAATGCAGATGGCAAGTCTAGTCTATAAGCAACTGCACCGACCCTCTCTATAATAGTGAAAGGTCTGATGAATCGCGGACTAAGCTTTTCGCCTCCACCGAAGCGAATCGTGCCTCGTGTCGGAGAAATCCTCAGAAATACCAAACCACCCACCTAGAACAAAACACCATCTTAAGAACTTAATCTATAATAAATAAGAACAAGCACAAACAAAATCTAAACTATACCTCAAACTCCAAAGGTCTCCGATGGCTATCAGCCCAATGCCACTGTCTGTCCTGCGCCACTCGAAGTCTGTCTCTGATCAATTGAACCTTCTTCGCTGCATCCACAACCATCTCTGGCCCAAGCAAAACTCTCTCTCCAACATCGTCCCAAGACAAAGGAGTACGACACCTTCGACCATATAGAGCTTCAAAAGGTGACATCTCTATACTGGCCTGGTAACTATTGTTGTAAGTAAACTCTACCAAATAGATATGGTCCTCCCAAGAACCCCCGAAATCTAGTACACAAGTGCGCAACATATCCACGAGAGTCTGGATAGTCCTCTCTGACTGCCCATCTGTCTGGGGATGATATGCAGTACTGAACTTGAGCTGAGTGCCCAAACTCTCCTGCAAACTCCTCCAGAATGAGAAGTAAAATGACTATCCCGATCTGAGACTATGCTGACAGGAACTCCTTGTATCCTAACGATCTGCCTCACATACATCTCTGCCAGCTTCTCCGTAGACAAACCCACCTTGAAAGGCAAAAAGTAGGCCGACTTGGTCAACCTATTAACAATGACCCAAATTGCGTCTTTCACTCATGGAGATCGTGGAAGTCCGGACACAAAATCCATAGTAATGTGTTCCCACTTCCACTCTGGAATGGGTAATGGCTGAAGTAAACCTCCTGGCCTCTGCCTCTCGGCTTTCACCTGCTGGCACACCAAGCATCTGGATACAAACTGTGCCACTTCCCTCTTCATGCCATACCACCACACACTCTCTCGCATATCCCGATATATCTTGTTAGCACCTGGATGTATGGAATACTGAGAGCGATGCGCTTCCTGCAACACCTCCTCACGTAACTCCCCACTAGGCACACACAATCTAACTCCATGCCTCAAAGATCTATCCTCTAAAATAGTAAAATCATCCTCCAATCATGCTCTCACCTGAGCTCTGATACTCCTCAAAGATACATCATTATACTGTGCTGCCTTAATCCTGTCCATCAAATCTGAGTGTATCTGCAATCTCCATATCTGCATAGCACACCCAGGAATAATCACCTCAATGCCCAAGCTCTCCAAGTCCTCCAACAAATATCGATCATGCGTTAAGAACATAGCTACCGGATACGTGCTCAAAGCATCGGCAACTACATTGGCTTTCCCAGGATGATATTGTAAAGAGATATCAAAATCCTTCATCAGTTCCAACCACCGACGCTGCCTCATGTTCAACTCCTTCTGCGTGAAAACATACTTCAAGCTTTTGTGGTCTGTGAAGATCTCCACACGCTCTCCGTACAAATAATATTTCCACAACTTCAGAGCGAAGATGACGGCTGCCAACTCCAAATCATGGGTAGGATAGTTCTTTTCATGATGACGCAATTGCCTGGATGCATAGGCAATCACTTTCCCATGCTGCTGAAGAACACAACCTAAACCCTTTCTCGATGCATCACTATAAATAGTGAAACCTTCGGACCCTGATGGCAACGTCAAAATAGGAGCAGACGTCAACCTCTTCTTCAATCTTCAAAAGCAACCTGGCAATCCTCCGTCCAAACCAACTCCACATTCTTCCTTGTGAGTCTGGTCATCGGCTCGGCAATCCTCGAAAAATCTTGCACAAACTTCCTGTAGTAGCCTGCCAATCCCAAGAAACTCCTGATCTCTGCTATCAAACTCGGAGTCTTCCAAGATTCCACTGCTGAAATCTTCTTCGGATCCACTGAAATACCATCACCAGTCATAATATGCCCCAAGAATTCTACCTTGTCCAAGAAAAACTCACATTTGGACTACTTCCCATACAACTTCTCCTTCCTCAGCACATCCAACACAATCCTCAAATGCTCCTCATGCTCCTCCGGTGTCCTCGAGTATATGAGTATGTCATCAATAAACACCACCACGAACTTGTCAAGGTACTGGTGGAACACCTTGTTCATCAAGTTCATAAATACCGCCGGTGCATTAGTCAAACCAAACGGCATCACCATAAACTCGTACTAACCATACCGAGTTCTAAAAGCAGTCTTCAGTATGTCCTCCGGCTTTACCTTTACCTGATGGTAGCCTGATCTTAAATCTATCTTAGAAAATACCTTCGCACCACTCAACTGATCAAACAGATCATCAATCCGTGGCAAAGGATACTTATTCTTGATAGTGAGATTATTCAAAGCCCTGTAATCACTGCACATACGCACTGATCCATCCTTCTTCGGTACAAACAATACCGGGGCTCCCTATGGTGAAGAACTCGATCTGATAAACCCCTTATCCAGCAATTCGTCTACCTGCTTCTTCAACTCGACCAGCTCACTGTTGTTTACTCTATAGACATGCTGCGAAATTGGTTCTGCACCTGGCACCTAGTCTATAGAAAATTCAACATCTCGATCTGGTGGCAATCTTGGCAATTTCTCAGGAAACACATCCAAGAATTCTGCTATCAACGGATGCGGCAACTCCTTGTCTTCCACCATAGCTCCATAAATAATGCCTTCTTCCTGCTCCGCAGCTCCTCTAGAAAACTCGAACTCTGGCTCTCCTGGCGAACCAAACAAAACTCTACCTCCTCTACAGTCTATGCTAGCACGGTGCATACTCAACCAATCCATCCCAAGTACAATATCATAGCTCGGAAGTGGCATTACAAGTAGACACGCACTCAACTCCCGGCCTCCCAGAGTAACTCTCCGATCCTTGCAAATATCATTAACCAGGATAATGCCTCCCCCGATCATGATCTTACAAGTCCTAAGCAAAGACTCAGCTACCAAACTATGCTTCAGAGCAAAAGAAACAGATACAAAACTATGGGAAGCACCACTATCAAACAAAGCTAAAGCTGGAATGGAATAAAAAAAAATAGAACCTGCGATAACATCTCCGGTGGGTTCCTCCTCTTCGACGGTCATAGCAAACGCTCGTCCCTGTCGAGCACCTTCCTGCTGTTGATGCTGGACAAAATGCTGCTGCTGTGTCGGAAGCGGTCCCCTCGGCTGTGCTGCAGGTGGTCTCGTCTGTGTCCTCGGAGCTGGAGCTGCTCCCTGAACTACACGACGAGGACACTCCCTCGATTGATGCCCTTCAGTGCCACAATACAAACAAACTCCTAGCCTCCTCCTGCAAATTTTCCAGATGTGGCCGGGCTTCCTGCAGAAGTTGTATGGAGCTTGCTGTAACTGTCTCTGCTGCTGAGGTGCCTGGTGAAAAAGCGCTCTAGCTGGAGTCTGGTTCTGTTGTGGCTGCTGGAAAGGTCTGGAGTGGAAATAAGAACGTTTGGCAAATACTGTACTGCCGTTGGCCCCCAGAAAAGAATCACGGTCTCTCTTGGTCTTCAAACCCAGATCCCGCTCAACCTTGCGTGCCTCCACAAGTATCTCCGAGTATGTCTCATAAAAAGACGGAATGAGAATCTTTACTTCCCAGTTTAGACCCTCTCGGAAACGAATAGCTCGAACCTCCGGCTCTCTCACCAAATACTCTGCAAATTGGCTCAACCTACCGAACTCCGCAGCATATTCCTCCACAGACATGCTCCCCTGAATGAGACTCTCAAATTGTCTCCCCAAGTCAAGCCTGTCTATCCGAGCGAAAAACTTCTTCTTAAAAAGGTCCTTGAATACCTCCCAAGATTGTCCTACGTCAACCAGAACTGGCTCATTCCTGAACCAAGTGCGAGCAATGTCGAACAGTTGAAGTCCTACCGCCTCAACCTTCAGATCTTCAGAAAGACGGGACACCCTCGTAAGACGCTCAATGTCCTCGAGCCAATCATCAGCATAGACGATGCCCTCCGTCCCTTTGAAAACCCTAGGCTCCAGTTTCTTGAAGTCCTGAATATTGCCTGGCCGAAGCTGAGCAACTTGAGGAACAACCTCCTGCTGGACCGGAACTCCTCTCTCAACTATAGCACGAGCAAGCTGATGAGCACTATCGATGCCCTGCCGTAGAACGTCGGTCTGCCTCTGATGTGCCTCTGACTGAGCCCTCTGTGCCTCGAGCATCTCACGAAATAGTGTAAACATCTGTGACGCCTCTGCTGGCACAGGAGGTGGAGGTGGAAGCCCCTCAGATACAGCTGGCATAGTCCTCTGAGTAGGTGGTGGACCTCCGAAAGTAGCTGACACTCTAATCACCGGAGATGTGACTGGTGCAGGCCCTCGGGATGTCGCAGACCTCTCAGAAGCTGCTCTCCCCTGCTGTGATCTAGTCTTAGGCGGCATCCTGAGACAAAGCGAAAGAAAGAATCAATATGGCACAAGATGTAAGACATCAAGGAAAGGACAGTTTAAGGGTTCAAATATCAATGTCAAAGGAGAATAGTTGAATCAAAAGAATTTTCCTAGATGTGATTGAGTATCTCAGCCTATATCCTATCGCAGGCTCGCAGTAGTACAACTAAGTTGTCGCACTACCATGACATCACATACTTGTGAAGCTAGACCTGCATGGGATACCACCAAAAACGTGTCACGACCCGTACCCGATGTAAGGATACTAGTCGGAAACAACGCCCAGCCTACGCTGCAGAATCGGCGGTAGAACGCTGTCTAGATAGTCTATCTAAAGTAATGAACCACCAATAATGATAGAATACTCAATCACAGAACTAAGATAGAATGAGCACAAAATCAGATAAGAATAGAATAGTCATTATACAACTCATAAGTTTAAAATAATACATCAATGAGTCTGAAGAGTAACAAAAATAAGCTAGAGACAAATCCAGTACAAAAGAATACTATCATACTACAAAGCTACACTCCAGGGTCAACTGTCTCAGTTGGGATAAGTCCCTTTTAAGCCAGGGTCTCCGAATCTAAACCCATAACATCCTGGGATCCATAATAGGTAGGGTACTCCTCAGTGTCATCTGGAAAAATATATCCAGTCAGGAAAGGAGCAGAGTACATCTCTAACAATAGTTCTAATCCATGATAAAAACTATGTAACAGTAAATAGCTGTGGATAAACAAGATGCACAAAATAGATACAAGTGATATATAGATAATAAGTAAATACTGGAAAGAAATACAATAATGAACAATATACCAATAAAATAATAATACTAATGACTAAGTGTGTGAGTACTAGCTTAACATGTGATCGGCTTGGGCAAGATACAAAGCGGTATGGCTAATCATACGTGCAGTGAATGATCAACACTATTCGCTTACCAATACTTTATTCAATAGGGATTTGATCACATATCTATACTAATACTCCCCACCTCCAACTGGTATAATAGATCCAACCACGGTATGCTATGGCACTAGATTCTCCAAGAAGAGAGCGACTCCTCCCGAAAATCGGTGTCTGTACATGTACAAGATAACCAATGAAACAATACTTGCACCATATACACCATATACCAAGGAATAAAATCTCATGACGAGATCCGGATATACCAATCCGTGTAACCATAGTGTCAAGAGAAACATGTATATCTACACTAGATACAACGAACATAGAGAATATAATAAATGAGAAACTATCAGAGAATGTACTCGCCTGAAGTCCAATAAAAAGTCTCACAGATGTCTGACTCGGTACCTCGAAGGCCTAGATATGGAATGCCACATTAATACAAGGTCCCGGAAAGAGAACAAGTCAAACTAGTCAACTTCTAGGTCAATAAATCAATTCTAAGTTAAAAGTCAACTATGGTCAACTCTAAAGTCAACTAAAGTCAAACATGGTCAAACCAAGGTCATCCTCACAAGACATCTATATAAATAATATAGAATAAAAAATACAACAATTAGGAATCAAGGTCTTGATCCCAATTGGTACCCACACAAAGTATAAATAATATACACTCTAATATAAATTATATACAAACCAATATTTATACAAATAATATAATATTTTACTATTAGTATTATACCTCACAAAAGCACATATATATATATACATATATATATATACAATATTAATATATAATAAATAAATTAATCTGCCCAATCGTCCCTGAAAACAGTGAGCTAAAAACAAAGATTAAATAAAATAGGCTTATAGTGACAGTCTTGGCTGTCACAGAAAATCTGTCGCAGAATTCGCTGAAGAATACCCCACTGCTGACACGGATTGATGACAGTTCAAACTGTCATAGAAACTGTCACGGAAACTGCTGCTTAATAAACCCGCCCACTGCATTTAATGACAGAACTGTCATTAAATGCCCTATTAATGCTACAGCGGCTGCTGTTTTAATGACAGGATTCTGTCATTAACTGCCCTGTCGCCAAAGCTATATATATATATAATCTATATATTAATAAATATAAATAAATATAAATATATATATATACATATATAAAACAATTTAATAAATATATATACTTATATATATATACACATAAACTTACACAATTAAATATCAATAGTTACATAACACATGCACATATTAATGTACGTATTTTACATGGCTAGAAGCACACATAAAAATACATTCATTAATATACAAATAATTATATAATAATTATAAATAATATAATTACACATTTAAATACATAAATATATTTTATAAAACATTTATGTACAAATTATTTTATTAACATAAGTACATATATAATTGCATGCAAGAAGCTACATATATATATATATATACATCATATTAGAACACATAAAAATATATATAGATCTATGCTACAATAAATACCATAATAAATACACTAAAATAATATACAATATCTATATATATTTACTAATTATAAATGAAGAATTTAAAGCATAAATAATTAGATCTACACATAAACACACCAAATTGGAAAGTTTCACACCGTATCCCACTAGATCTAGGATACGCATGTGACACGAGTCCAACACACAACCAAATGTACCCCGAAGGACACAAACAAGTCGCAAATAATATTTATGAATAAATCAAAGTGTCAAAAGTAGATCTATGTGTCCGTGTCAAAATACGACATGTACAAACCCCGTGTCGGAGGAAGTCCCAAAATGACACGTATCACCAAATAGTTGGGATACGAACCATATGTACCCAAATATGGACACGACACAAGCCCCAAACACATAAGCACATGCCCAATTGATCTATAGGATCAATTGACACACACAACAAAATGTAAATTCGAAATTCCAACAAAATTGACACAAAAAGTACCATAACTTTCTCCATGGGTCTCCTATGAACACAAAACAAAGTCCTATGGATAGTACATACATATAGGTTGATTTTACATGATTAAATCTCAGATTTAGAAGCTATTTTAATGGGAAAAATTGAATTATACCTATTGGGAGATGGATTTCCAATAAAACCTCCAATTGAGATGAACTTGCTTCCAAATTGTATATCCTTGCTCCTCTTTGTAGATCCTTGCTTCCTCCTTCTAGATCCTTACTTCTCAACTTTCTAATGGTGAATTGGGAAGAATTTGGAATGAATTTGATGGAGAATTGGAATGGGAATGGAGGGAATTTGGGAGTGGAGAAATTCTAGATCTAGATTTGGAATGAGAATGAGAGGAGAGAGAAATTTCCTCCCTCTAATATAGGCCGGCCATGCCCCCTTCCCCAAGCAATTGTAAAATGTCCAATGTACCCCTTGGGGCCTCTCATGAAGAAATAATTAAGGAAGGAAGCTTCTAGTCTAATCACTTAATTAATTTTATCTATCCCCTTAACTATGGGCTTTCTAAATGGGCCAAATCTAACTATTTAATTCATGTTGGTCCATGGGTCCAAACTACACTAGTTGGGTCTACAAAAATAAGTCCAAAATAATTAATTAACATCTAATAATAATTAAATAATACAACAAATAATTATTTACCATGCACAATATTTATTTAAATAGGAAATTACTAAAATACCCTTTTTCCTAAAATGTGGTAGTGACAAAATGTTACCGAACCGTCGTCTAGTGACATTCCCTTTGGGCCAACTGCTCTTACGCATACAAAGGGGATACGCTGCCCAATTTTACACAGGCAGACGTGAGCTTCTTACGCTCCGCAGAAGGCCAACAGACCGCCACAACAGCAGTACTCTTCGTACAGGATTCGAGGCGCATATCTTCATTTAATACGCAGAATGATGGCAAATCTTAAAGACAAGCCTCTGCATTTAATACACAGGATGGGGGTAGATCTCTGCATTTAACGCAAGAGATTTGATTATATCTCCAAGAGCCGTAATTCCGGCTAAAACGTCCACATCATCTCGGCTTCTACACCGACTCGGCTTCTACGCCCACTCGGTTTCTACGTCCACTCGGCCTCTATGACCACTCAGCTTCTACGCCCACTCGGCCTCTATGACCACTCGGCTTCTACGCCCACTCAGCCTCTATGACCACTCGGCTTCTACGCCTACTCGACTTCTATGCCTACTTGGCTTCTACGCCTACTCGGCTTCTATGCCTACTTGGCTTCTACGCCATGGTGACAGTCATTGGCTTCTACGCCAACCTCTTCTACATAAGGGATAACTACCTACGTGGCGTCTATGCCGTGATCTTCGCAGCAGATATACGCGTTGTCCCTTAGTTGGACACACGTCACATGCTCACTCAAAAGGTCATCTATACACAGGCATTGGTTATTTTAACCGTCGTGTAAAAGGAGGTTGTACTTCCACTACTCGGTTTCTACACTGACTGAGTGGTCACTGTCACTAAAAACTCTACAAATAGAGACCTCTATCAACAGAGGTCCAAGGTCGAAAGGAGGTCACAAAATTAAAGATCGAACGATCGAAAATTGGTCAAGGAATCCAGTATCAGATCCAAGGTCGACAATTGGGATAAAAGAAGGAGGAGAGGAAATGGTCGAGAGAGAGAGAAGAATCCAGAGCTCAGGTAAAGAGAAGGGATCGACGACTTTGGCATCGGGCATCCACCCTCTTTAGCAACCTTCGAAGCTGATTTCTGTCTTCCACGGCACTTCTTCATCATCGTGTGGTCCAAGGGCCAAAGTGATCGACTGCATATCAGACTCCTATAGCAATATTTACCCAGATTAAATAAATTGTACTCGACATCCTCGTATAGGATTAAATTGTACAATCTTGTTTGTAAACACAGAAGAAGGGCGGGTTTTCATATAAGACCTCGTTTCCATATATTATCTTTTTGTTTATTTTATCAAACAACAATATGGCGACTTTGCTGGGGAAGATCTTTCTCTTCTGACGAGGAAGCAATTGCTCAACACGATGCGGTATTCGTGGGATCCGTGAAGAAGACACTGGTCGTCCAGTTCGACCAGTCTGCCTACGAAGACATGCTTCAAACAGGGGGTAGCTCTCACTCTCTCTCAGTCCAAGACAACAGGAAGCTGCGTAAGGTCTAGATGCCCAAGGCATCCTCTACCATTCCTGTGGACTCTCCGACCTCTCCGATTCCTCCGACCAACGAGGTTGTAGCATTGCTCCCTCCACGCCTTGCGCGTAAAATTCAGTCGCATGTCTCTGGCAGGGCAGACAAAACTTTTGGCAATATCTCAGCGCTAATCCTGAAGTATCCTCCGCGCTCTACGCATAAAATTCAGTCTCCCATCCCTGGCGGAAAAGACGAAACTTCGGACAATGCCTCAGCGCTAGTCCAGAAGCCTACACCGCGCTCTGTGCGTAGAAACCAGTCTCCCGTCCCTGGCGGAACAGACAAAACTTCTGACAATGCCTTAGCGCCAAATCAGAAGTTCCAAACGCGCTCCGCGCATAAAAATGCATCTGCCTTCCGCGGAAAAGCAGATGATATCTATGCAAGGGAAAGCAAGCGACGGACTACTCAACTTCTCGACCTTTACGCCAGCAAGAGAAGAATCTGCCAGCCCTCCAGATTACGCGAGAGGCTGACGGACGACTGAGGACATCCTCAGCTTTACGCCAACCGGAACAGAGCTCCAAATTATGCCAGGAGAAGCCCCTCAGCCTAAAGAAGGCTCAATTTGCGGAAAGACACCCTCCTCGAGAATTATCCGCTACCCAGATGGCCAACCTGTTGTATACAGGTGGCACAGGGAAAACTAGGGCTCCCAACATCCGCATGCCCACTGATGTGAACAGAAGGAACAAGTCATCTTCTTCTTCTATAACTCCTCCTGACCTGCGCAATTACCTGATCCAGAAATGCAAGGATAGGGGATCTTCCAGCATGTTTATTATGCCTCCTAACGAGCACTCTTGTAATAGTCATAGGATTATAATTAATTGTTGCTGTTCTGAAGCAAAACGGTCGGTTTTTGACCGGTTGAGCTACTCTTTATCTTTCCAGGAAGAAGAGCCCACATATGCATCGGTGAACATGGCTTCTCACATACCTAGAGGAAGATCGGGCTCAAGACGTCATTCCTCTAGAGCTCCGAGCCGAAGGAGATTCAACCAGCTCCTTAGGAACACTGAAGCTGGGGTATTTCGAAACACCCGTTTGAGGTCGCGACAACCGACTTTGTACTCTTCTGATTCCGAAGCTGGGGGTCGTCAGTCTCCCGAATCAGCTACTGAAAGTATAGAGTCAACTTTTACAGAGACCTATACTAATCTTTTAATGACACCTAGGAAGATGGGAGTTTATGCCATTGGAGATGAACGCAAGGAAGCTTCCCCGTCCGGGAGCGCTGAGCAGCGCATTACTGTACTGGAGACATCTCTAAAAGAAATACAATCCATGATGGAGAACATGCACCAGATGATGCTGGCTCAACACACACCTGCTATGGCTCAAGCGTCGGTCCCTCCAACTCAGATACGTGTGGGGGTGGACTTACCACCATCCAACGCGATCCAAGAGCCTGCTCTAGATCAGGAGTCAGCAGTTCCTCCGCTTCCTCACTCGGAGAATGTATTACCTCCCGTCGGAGTCGCGATGCAATCGATTCCTCATCACTCCATGGTCCCGCTACCGGCTGAAGATCCGATACAGGCAGTACGGGAGTTGAAAGCCCAATTTGATGCCCTGAAGCACAAAGATCAGCTCAAGAAATTGGGAATCAACCAACCTTACCCAGCTATCTGGGAAGAGGTCCCTTTCCCTCCTAGATATAAACCACAGACTATGGCTTTGTTTGAAGAAAAAATGTCACTGAGTCAGTACATGAACTACTTCAGTATGATGACGGTGTTATTACAAGGGAACGACGCCCTCCTCACTCGGGTGTTCAAAGGCTGTCTCTCGGGGGTAGCTTACCAGTGGTACCGAAGTCTGGCGGACAACTGCATTACTTCCTTGGAAGACTTCAAGGCGTTATTCTTCATGCGATTCTACGAAGGAGGGATGGACATGTCTATGTCCTCTCTCATCGAAGTCAAGCAGAAGGAAAAAGAGAATGTTCGCACTTTCATCGAACGTTTTTGTCAAGCCACTTTGCAAATGCCTCCAGGAGTTCCAGACTTGGCATTGGTAGAAATATACAGGAAGAACCTTCTCCCCGTGATCTCGGTGTTCACAAGACCATGTCAGTTCCATGATTGGCCTTCGTTTATCATCTCAGCGGTAGCCGCGAAGGACAATAGTCAGAAGGTACACGATAATGGCGTCATGATCTCGGCCTCTGATAAAGGCAAAATGTCATCCTCCAACATCGACCATCCTCGTGGTACCAAGGGTAAAGAAGCTCTGGCGATCAACACGTCCAGGCAAAAGACTGTAGCTACCACGCAGACGAAACCTGGGACTGTCACGCCCCAGTCCCAAAATACCGAGGGACCAGACACGTGGCAATGGCCAGTAAAACGCACCAATGGACAAACCCAATTTAATGGATCCATCAGGGCGTACTTAAGCTGTAAAATAAAGTCAACGACAACATGGCACAACTAATCTCATCCACACAAGATAAAATATGATCTACAGATATAAGAAATATAAATCATCAAACAGTCTCAACAAAGTGCTTCGGGAAACAACCCGATAAAATCTGATATAATGGTTCAATAAACCAAAATATAAATGAATGAATAAAATAAATACTGAGCATGTAACATGGATGCTCAGGAAAAGTCTTCAGCTAACACCTCATCCTCGGGTGTCGGTACAGCTCTTGTATCTGCTTCTGCTTCTGCTTCTGCTACTGCTGTTATCCCGTATACCTCGAGATAAATCTCGTATGCAAATCCTGGGGCTGGGGACATAATTCGGATCCAGGTCCTCAGGGGACATAACAAGGTACAGAAAATACAAGCCAAAGTAAATACAGTGCAGCAAATAATGAAATAAATAGGGTAAGTTATATAACCATCAATGTAAAAATGCAAGATGAGAGCATCACGAGTACTCAGGCTGAGCCACTACAAGCTCTGTGTCGGGGAACCGGTAGCAGTAATAATGAGTAATGGGCCAAGCTCGGGTTTCAGAGTCTTGTGCCTCACAGTAGTAGGGGATATATATGTAATCAGCCTGTAGCCTGTGTGTCTCTCCCCACCCAATATAATCATACATCTCATGTGCATAATATCTCATGTACATGGCACACAAGATCATAGCTAATGTAGTAAGTCGTAGAGTATCCAAGAGTATAATATCTCTGTCAGAAATCTGTATCCTATATAGAATCACCATGAATATCTTAGAAGGATCCTGTCATAAATAGTGTCAAGTGTCCTGGTTATAATGTACTTGATAAGACAAGTAAGAGAATTTAAAGGGGTCACGAATGTCCATCTCTAGATGACATACACAACATCGCGTACGGTGTTGGCACCCGACTAATAATCGGACGCTAAGTAAGTCACACGGTCCTAGGTTAAGCACGCAGAGCAATATAAATAAAGCAAGGAAATATGAAATAAGAACTGTAAAGTTGGCAAGGTATACTTGCCCACTGATATATAACTAAGTCAAGGAAATAAGTAGCAAAGCTGCAGGGTTTGGCAAGGTACACTTGCCTGGGGTTTAAATATCAACAGTTGTCCCTGTAACAGTGGATCCAGTAGGTACACCTCCAAAAGCTATAATAAACATCACCAATAGTCTCAGAAGATATCAAATAGCTAGAAACGCCTATCCTTAAGTCTAATTTGGACACAAGGGCAAAAATAACATTTCCGGGTCAAAGTGGGGTCGACATATGGACCACTTTGCACCAAAAAATATGTCAGGGTCAAAGGTCTCCAAATTCGTCAAACTCAGTGTCAACAGGTCAGAAATAATAATACGAACCCAACGGAACTTCCAGAATTGGATTCCGATGAGCCGATCACAAAATTGCCCGTCAAGTAGAGCCTGTGGGGACCACGATACGCGATTTTATCAACGTTCTCAGAATCGAACCAAACTTGGGTCCCAGGACCAGCGTATTTCTACGAGTCTGATGGCACAAGTTTTGTCTTGATCCGACGTGTGTACACCAAGTTACAGCATGTTCCAGAATGGGCGGATACGGGATGTTGTCGGCGGATATGCGTTGATTTTGGTGTGCACGCACATCAAAATCAGCTTCTGCGAAATCCCACACATCCTTATCAATGACGTGCACGTTTCGGTAAATATCGCGTGCGACCAAGTTGTCCCGTTTGGCGGGGCGCACTCAGTTCCGGGGTGAAACAGAGCGTTGGTTTTCCTATTTTTGGATCGCGGTGTGCGATCACCACAGGACGAGATGTACCGAGCGAGTTATACGGGCATCGAGAGGGTTATACGGTCTATGCATTACAACAGACGAAATCGAAAATGGGATTACGAGGAGAGAGAACGGGTTACCTGAACAGGGCTCCACGAACCGAAGATTTCTTGTGTCCGGGTGACTATTTCGTGTCCTGTCCGAGTCGGCTGTGTTCTGGTGCAGAGAGCTGCCGTGTCCGCTGAGTCGGAGCTAGGACAGCGGGCGGCCGGCCTAGGGCTGGGGTCGTCGGCTCGTCGGCGAAGCGGGGCTGCACGGCAGGGAGGCCGGGCGGCTAGGGCGTTGGTCGACGGCTCGAGGAGCCGTGGGACGGCGGAGCTCATGGAGGGTGAAGGTTGTGAGGGTATGTCGAAGAGTGGTGAGGCAGCAGCGCGGGGAAGAAAGAGGAGGAGGAGGTAGCCGGCGAGGGGCTCGGGGTTGGCTGGGTGCGTGTCTCGGGCGGAGACAGGCAGAGCAGTCGTGGAAGAACAAGGAGAAGTCGACGGGGTTGTCTAGGGTTCAGGCGAGGGTCGTCTACTGCGGCGGTGAGGAGAGAAGAAAGATGGCTGCAGCGACGGCGATGATTATTAGGGTTGCGGCGCTGGGCACAGAAGTCGAGGGGGGTTTTATACGCACGCCGCCGGGTCGGAACAGTGTTTACGACCCGAATTGGGATTAGGGTTCGGAATCCGGGTTTCAGGTTTGGGTCAGGCTTCATGTATCCGACCCGCTACGCTGGGTTGGCTCAGTTCGGTTCAGTCAGCGGTTTGGTTCGGTTTATTTTGGTTCAATTGAACCGGTTCAGTCTGGTTTATATTGGTTTAATTCTACAATAGTTTTTAGGACTTTAAAAAATGATTCCGGAGTCCAATAAATTCGCAAAAAATTATCCTATATCCGATTTTCCATTTTACACCATAAAATATTATTTCCATAATATTTTAACATTAATTAATAGCATTTAAAAATCTTTTAATCATAATTTTCTAAGTTTTAATTCCAAAAAAATATCGAAAAATTGGGGAAAATTATATTAAAAATATTCTAAAAAATCAGGGTGTTTATATTCTATCCCCCTTAAGAGGATTGCGTCCTCGCAATCAAAGGATAAACTACTAAAGGAAAGAACTATAGAAATTACAAGAATGCTTAGGTTATAACTGCATCCGCGAATAAGTGAGGATAACGCTGGCGCATACTATCCTCCCATTTCCAAGTCGATTCGCCCAGAGAATGATGTTTCCAAGCTACACGAATCAGTCTAATTGTATGTCCTCGCAATGTCTTCTCACTGTAGTCGAGGATGCCAACTGGTTGTTCTTCATACCTCAAGCTAGGGCCCACTGTGATGTCTGAATGATCAACTACGTGACTTGGGTCAGTCACGTACCTTCTCAGCTGTGAGATATGGAATACGTCATGCACTCCCTCTAAGGACGGAGGTAATACAAGACAATAAGCCACCTCACCAATGCGCTCTAGAATATCAAATGGCCCGATATACCGCGGGCTCAACTTGCCTCTGCTCCCGAATCTAATAGTACCTCGAGTGGGCGAAATCCTCAAGAATATGTGCTCTCCTTCTTTGAACTCTAGGGGACATCTGTGTGTGTCAGTCCAATGCTTCTGTCTGTCCTGAGCTGCTCGAAGATGATTCTGGATCTGTTTTACCTTCTCCACTGTCTGCATTATCAATTCTGGACCCAGTATTTGACGTTCACCAATGTCACTCCAACATATTGGCGATCTACACTTCCTTCCGTGTAATGCCTCGAATGGTGCCATCTGAATGCTGGCCTGATAACTGTTGTTGTAGGAGAACACCACTAAGTGCAAATGATCTTTCCAAGATCCTCAAAAGTCTAGCATACACGATCGCAACATATCCTCCAAGATCTGAATGGTGCGCTCCGATTGACCATCTGTCGCTGGGTGGTAAGCTGTGCTAAATTTGAGTCTGGTGCCCAGACTCTCTTGTATGCTTCGCCAGAAATGAGATGTGAATCTCGAATCTCGAATCTCGATCCGATACAATACTAACCGGCACTCCATGTAATCTGACGATTTGTCGCATATACATGTCGGCTAGTACCTCTGTGGACTGTCCAACTCTAAATGACAAGAAATGTGCCGATTTAGTGAGTCGATCCACGATAACCCATACTGTATCTCTTCTGCTGGGGCTCCTTGGAAATCCTGTGACAAAATCCATCGTGATATGTTCCCACTTCCATTCTGGTATAGGAATCGGCTGTAACATACCTGCAGTCCTCTGATGCTCGGCCTTTACTTACTGACAGACTAAATATTTAGCCACAAATCTTGCAATCTCCCTTTTCATTCTATGCCACCAGTAATACTGCCTCGAGTCTCAGTACATCTTGGTTCCTCCTAGATGAACAGAGTACATATAGCTATGTGCTTTAGTCATTAACTCCTATCTCAATTCTCCATTTGGAACATACAGGCGATTTCCAAACCTTAATGTCCCGTCTTCATGTATGCGAAGTCTTGTCTGCATGCCTGCTTCTGTCCTCTCTTTGAGTCTTCGGAATCTAGTATCGGTGGACAATGCCTCTTTAATCCTCTCCACAAGTGATGACTTAACTTCGAGATTAGCTAGCAAGCCACTCTGTCCCGGTAAAATAACCTCTATCTGAAGCTCCTATAGATCCCTCAATAACTCCAGCTGCATTGTCAAGAAATAAGCCGTAGGCTTCCTGCTGAGTGCGTCTGCTACGACATTCGCCTTTCCCGGATGATACTGCAGATCTATATCAAAGTCTACCATCAACTCCAGCCAACGTCTCTGTCTCATGTTGAGCTCCATCTGAGTATATACATACTTCAGACTCTTGTGATCAGTAAAGATGTCTACCTTCTCTCTATAAAGATAGTGCCTCCAAATCTTCAGTGCAAATATAACTGCTGCTAGCTCCAGATCGTGTGTTGGGTAGTTCTTCTCGTGGACCTTCAACTGTCTTGATGCATAAGCGATAACTTTGCCATGTTGTATCAAAACACATCCTAATCCACTACCTGATGCATCACTGTAAACAACAAAACCTCTTGACCCTGAAGGAAGAGTCAAGACAGGTGCTGTTGTTAATCTTCTCTTCAATTCTTCAAAGGCCTTCTGGCAGTCTTCTGTCCATGTAAACTCCTGTCTTTACGTGTCAACTTCGTCATCGGCTCCGCGATCCTTGAGAAATTTTCTACAAAGCTTCGGTAATATCCTGCAAGTCCGAGAAAACTTCTCACCTCTGCGACTGATGTGGGTGTAGGCCAAGTCTCTATTGCAGCAACTTTCTCTGGATCAACTGAAAGTCCTTCTCCTGAGATGATGTCCCAAGAAAGGTATTTTATCCATACAAAACTCATATTCTCCTGTCTCAAGGTCTCTAACACGATTCTGAGATGCTCCTCGTGCTCTTCATGGCTCTTGGAATATATTAGAATATCGTCAATGAACACAACCATAAATTTATCCAAGAACTGATGAAAGACTCTGTTCATCAAACTCATAAACACAGCTGGCGCGTTGGTTAAACTAAACGGCATCACCAAGAACTTATAATGTCCATACTTGGTCCTGAAAGCTGTCTTCGGTATATCCTCCTTTCTTACTTTGATCTGATGATAGCCGAATCTAAGGTCAATCTTCGAGAATACCCTAGCACCACTTAATTGATCGAATAGATCATCAATGCGTGGTAAGGGATACCTGTTTTTGATGGTCACAGCATTTAGTACCCTATAGTCAATGCACAACCGTACTGTTTCATCCTTCTTCGGTACAAATAATATGGGTGCTCCCCAAGGTGAAACACTAGGACGAATAAAACCCTTCTCCAAAAGATCATCAACTTGTTCCTTCAACTCCACTAACTTCTTAGGTGCTAGCCGATATACCGATGAGGTGATAGGCTCTGCTCCTGGAGTTAAGTCTATTGTGAATTCTATTTCCCGATCAGGCGGTAATCCTGGAAGATCATCAGGAAATACATCCACAAACTCAGATATGACTCTTGGGTAACCTGTCTCCCCTTCTACAGATAGTACCCTAAGAGTAGGCTGAACTCCTTGCTCTACTGCTCTCCGAAGAAACTCAAATTCTAGATGTCAAGGCGGTCTAAATATAACCCGTCCAAGTCGGCAATCAAGAGTCGCATGGTACTGACTTAACCAGTCCATACCAAGTACAATATCATAATCCGGCATGGAAAAGATCAGAAATTGAGCTCGCATCTCTCTTCCACAGACTACTACAGAACATGATCTACAGACGTCACTAACTGGGATAATTCCACCTCCCGTAAGAATTTTCTTCATCTTCGGAAGGGTTACGGTAGCTACTCTATGGGTGGCTACAAAGCTAGCTGCTATAAATAAATGCGATGCTCCAGAATCAAATAAAGCTACAGCTGGTAATGAAGCTACTAAAATAGTACCTGCGATAACCTCTCCTGCAGTAGCTTCCTTCTCAACGGCCAATGTAAATGCCTGGCCTCGTCCCTGAGCTTGGCCTCTCTGCTGCTGAGCCTGCTGAAATAGAGCTGCCTGTGGTGCTAGTGGTGGTCTCTGCTAATTTCTTCCTGGGACCGATGGTCTGACTCCTCCAACTCCTGTCTGCGGTGCTCCTACTGCTGGATAAGCTGGTCGTGGTGCAGGTAAAGCTAGTCTCGGTGCTCCCTCTCTACGCTCGGTGTAGTCTATGGTTGAATGCTGGTTGGATCCGCAAGCTAGGCATAGTCCCAACTTGCGTCTGTGTTCTCTCTCAATGTGACCTACCTTGCCGCAGTGGTGACAAGTAGGGAGAGATATAGCCCTGTGTGCTGTTCTCTCTGGCATACTCCTCTGGGATCATTTTGGTGAATCCCTATGTGCTGTCCTGGATGGTGTTGATGTGATTGGCCTCTTCAGATTTAACTCCCTTCTAGTGACGCGCTCCATGCATCGTGCTACTGTAAGGATGTCGGTATATGATGTAAGTGCGACCGATCCAATCAACCTCTAAAGCTCGAACTTCAGTCCGTCAAAGAACTTCTCAGCTTTCTCTTCCTCTGTCGAAATCAAGGTTAGGGCGAAGCAACTTAGATGAATAAATTCTGCGTTGTATTCTTCCACTGACATATTGCCTTGGATAAGGCAGTTAAACTTGTCTCTGAGTTCCGACCGAGCAACTGCTGGAATATATATCTCTCAAAAGAGTCTGGAGAACTCTTCCCAAGTGACCCGGTCCTGTCCGAGCCTTCTCTCTTCTGCTAACCACCAATGATGTGCATTTTCAGTCAACTGCATTCTGACCGCAGTCATCCATTTCTCTCTCGGAAGTTCAGCTGCTTCCAACTGGTGCTGGATATTAGTGAGCCATTCGTGAACTTTTGTTGGCCCTTCTTTACCAGAAAAGGTATGAGGCTTGAGCTGACGAAAATCGGTGATAGATCCCGTCACTGATCGCCTCGCTGGTGGGTTTGCCTGCTCCATTGCTGATACTAGGCTGGTCCTCAAATACTCTGCCTCGTGCCACAGAGCCTCGTGCTGAACCTGCTGCTGGGCTTGCATCATGGCATACATCATCTGAAACATCTGTTGCCCGTCCATGGCTTGCCCGAGCGGGAAAACTGGCATCTGTGGACTGAACTGTGGCGGAGGTGGGATATCATCACGTCAGAACCTTGGATTAGGCTGGCCGGTTTGATTGTTTTGTGATATTTATCCTCCATTCCATGGTGTCACTCCATCTATATGAGTAACCACAGCGTTGTGTGGCATATCCAAGGGATTCTCATCTCCGTTCCTGGGATCCATTACTCTGCAATCAAAAAATAAACTATAAGAACGCTCAGAGGAATCAACACAGGATGCAAATCAAGTAACAATTTTGAGTTCGATATAGAGTTCAAAAATGGTTCAAATAATGGATGAGATCCTATAACTTATCCTATCCTTAGGGCAGGCTTGTTCGGTCCCTAAGTTGAAATCGAATGATTTAGTCGTTGACCTGTATGGGCCACCACAAAAACTATGTCATGCCCCTGTCCCAAAATATCGAGGGACCAGACACGTGGCAATGGCCAGCAGCACGCACCGATGGACAAACCTAATTTAATGGATCCATCAGGGCGTACTTAAGCTGTAAAACAAAGTCTACGACAACATGGCACAACTAATCTCATCCACACAAGATAAAATATGATCCACAGATATAAGAAATATAAATCATCAAACAGTCTCAACAAAGTGCTTCGGGGAACAACCCGATAAAATCTGATACAATGGTTCAACAGACCAAAATATAAATGACTGAATAAAATAAATACTGAGCATATAACATGGATGCTCCGGAAAAGTCTTCAGCTAACACCTCGTCCTCGGGTGTCGGTACAGCTCCTGTATCTTCTTCTGCTCCTGCTACTGCTGCTGTCCCGTATACCTCGGGATAAATCTCGTCTGCAAATCCTGGGGACATAATCCGGATCCAGGTCCTCAGGGGACATAACAAGGTACAAAAAATATAAGCCAAAGTAAATCTAGTGCAGCAAATAATAAAATAAATAGGGTAAGCTATATAACCATCTATGTGAAAATGCAAGATGAGAGCATCATGAGTACTCAGGCTGAGCCACTACAAGCTCTGTGTCGGGGAGCCGATAGTAGTAATAATGGGTAATGGGCCAAGCTCGGGTTTCAGAGTCTTGTGCCTCACAGTAGTAGGGGATATATATGTAATCAGCCTGTAGCCTGTGTGTCTCTCCCCACCCAATATAATCACATGTCTCATGTGCATAATGTCTCATGTACATGGCACGTAAGATCATAGCTAATGTAGTAAGTCATAGAGTATCCAAGAGTATAATGACTTTGTCAGAAGTCTGTATCCTATACAGAATCACCATGAATATATCAGAAGGATCCTGTCATAAATAGTGTCAAGTGTCCTGGGTATAACGTACTTGATAAGACAAGTAAGAGAATGTAAAGGGGTCACGAATGTCCATCTCTAGATGACATACACAACATCGCGTACGGTGTTGGCACCCGACTAATAATCGGACGCTATGTAAGTCACACGGTCCTAGGTTAAGCATGCACAGCAATATAAATAAAGCAAAAAAATATGCAACAAGAACTGTAAAGTTGGCAAGGTGTACTTGCCCACTGATATATAACTAAGTCAAGGAAATAAGTAGCAAAGCTGCAGGGTTTGGCAAGGTACACTTGCCTGGGGTTTGAATATCAACAGTTGTCCCTGTAACAGTGGATCCTGTAGGTACTCCTCCAAAAGATGTAATAAACATCACCAACAGTCTCAGAAGATATCAAATAGCTAAAAACGCCTGTCTTTAAGTCCAATTTGGACACAAGGGCAAAAATAACATTTTTCGGGTCAAAGCGGGGTCCACATATGGGCCACTTTGCACCGAAAAGCGTGTCAAGGTCAAAGGTCTCCAAATTCGTCAAACTCAGTGTCAACAGGTCTGGAACGATGATACGAACCCAACGAAACTTCCAGAATTGGATTCCGATGAGCCGATCACAAAATCGCCTGTCAAGTAGAGCGTGTAGGGCCCACGATACGCAATTTTGTCAACGTTCTCAGAATCGAACCAAACTTGGGTCACAGGGCCAGCGTATTGCTACGAGTCTGATGGCGCAAGTTTCGTCTCGATCCGACGTGTGTACACCAAGTTATAGCATGTTCCAGAATGGGCGGATACAGGACGTTGTCGGCGGATACGCGTTGATTCCGGTGTGCACGCACATCCAAACCAGCTTCTGCAAAATCCTACACGTCTGTATCAATAACGCGCACATTTCAATAAATACCGTGTACGACCAAGTCGTCCCGTTTGGCGGGGTGCACTCAGTTCCGAGGTGAAATAGGGCATTGGTTTTTCTGTTTTTGGATCGCGGTGTGCGATCACCACAGGACGCGATGCACCGAGCGAGTTGTACGGGCATCGAGAGGGTTATACGGTCTACGCGTTACAACAGACGAAATCAAAAACGGGATTACGATGAGAGAGAACGGGTTACCTGAACAGGGCTCCGTGAACCGAAGATTTCCTGTGTCCGGGTGACTGTTTCGTATCCTGTCCGAGTCGGCTGTGTCCTGGTACAGAGAGCTGCCGTGTCTGCTGAGTTGGAGCTAGGACAGCGGGCGGCCGGCCTAGGCCTGGGGTCGTCGGCTCATCGGCGGAGCGGGGCTGCACGACGGGGAGGCCGGGCGGCTAGGGCGTTGGTCGACGGCTCGAGGAGCTGTGGGACGGCGGAGCTCGGGGAGGGTGAAGGTTGTGAGGGGTTGTCGAAGAGCGGCGAGGCAGCGGTGCAGGGAAGAAGAAGGAGGAGGAGGTAGCCGACGAGGGGATCGGGGGTGGCTGGGTGCGTGTCTCGGGCGGAGACAGGCGGAGCAGTCGTGGAAGAAGAAGGAGAAGTCGGCGGGGTCGTCATGGGTTCAGGCGAGGGTCGCCTACGGCGGCGGTGAGGAAAGGAGAAAGACGGCTGCAGCGGCGGCGATGATTATTAGGGTTGTGGCGCTGGGCACAGAAGTCGAGGGGGGGTTTTATACGCGCGCCGCCGGGTCGGAACAGTGTTTCCGACCCGAATTGGAATTAGGGTTCGGAATCCGGGTTTCGGGTTTAGGTCGGGTTTCATGGATCCGACCCGTCCCAACCCGCTATGCTGGGTTGGCTCGGTTCGGTTGTCAGTGGTTTGGTTCGATTTATTTTGGTTCAATTAAACCGGTTCAGTCTGGTTTATATTGGTTTAATTCTACAATAGTTTTTAGGGCTTTAAAAAATGATTCCGGAGTCCAATAAATTCGCAGAAAATTATCTTATGTCCGGTTTTCCATTTTACACCATAAAATATTATTTCTATAATATTTTAACATTAATCAACAGTATTTAATAATCTTTTAATCATAATTTCCTAAGTTTTAATTCTAGAAAAATACCAAAAAATTAGGGAAAATTATATTAAAAATATTCTGAAAAATTAGGGTGTTTACAGGGACTTCCAGGCCCATTGAAGTGTACTCTTTCGACGATAACGATATTCCGAGCATATTCGAATGTCTCGTCAAAAGCGGCAAGATTGCCCTTCCTGAGGTGAGACGGCCCAATGAGGCCGGCAGTACAAACAACCCTAAGTACTGCATCTTCCATAGGTACATACACCACCCCACAAAGGCGTGTTATATACTGAAAAGGAAGATCCAAAAGCTGATCGATGCTAAGGCCATCACTCTGCGCAACAGCGAGAAGACGGTCACAGCCAACGTGATCTCTCTACAATTTGACAATCTGCCTCCCCAAAAAATCCTGGACGGTGTTACACCTATTTCCCGGACGACGATGAACATCATTAATCTCCCTCCAGCTAGAGGTCAGAATTATAACCTGGTACCACTAACTACCCAGCGAGGCAAGATTATGTGGGTTCATCCAGATTTGGTGCCCGGGATCGAGAAAGAGACTCAAGCTGCTAAGGCTAAGTCTAAGTCTAAGTCTAAGAAGAACTCGAAGCGCAAAGCATGTCACATGGTTGCGGCAGACTCAGCATCAGAAGACGAGGTCTTGGCCACTGGAACCCGTTCAGGGAAAGCTTACCTCAAGGACCATGAAGCCAGCCAGGAAGATATACCGGCAAACGCTTCAGCTACCAAGCCGTCAGAACCAAAGCCCGCCGTACCAGGGGCCGGTCCTTCGAGACCAACTTCGGCGGACAAAGGGAAGCAAAAGGAAGTGCGTTTTGACAAACCTGTGAAAAACATTCAAAATAAAGGTTTAGAGAAGCCATACAACTTCGACATCCTGGCCCAACTGGCTAATACACCAGCCAGGTTGTCCATCTTCGAACTACTCAGGCTCTCCTAAGACACTCATCTAGCCCTGAGCGAAGCACTGATGCAGGCAGATGCAACTTGACCTAGCTCAAGTCCCCTGACGAAGAACCCGTGGCGTATCCTCAATGCCACAGTGTGATGGAGGTGGTCCCAAATATCACTTTCACTCAAGATGACATGCTGTTAAAACATAACAGGCATGACAGACCCCTCTATTACACCGGGTATGTCAGTTCCATGGAGGTCGACCGGATTCACATAGATCCGGGATCATCAATCAGCATCATTCCTTATAGTCTGCTCAGACCGCTGAGGATTTCTACCAGCGAATTGGCTTACACCACCACTACGATCATGGGTTTCAATGCCAAGAAGAGGAGGCCGTTGGAGAAAATTCGCCTGAGGATCCAGATCGGCAACCTCATATCAGTGGCCACATGTTATGTCATTGATTCAGAGGTGTCCTACAACATTTTGCTGGGCAGACCTTAGATCCACAACCACAATATTGTTCCTTTAACTATACATCAATGCTTTAAATATGTAGACGCCCAAGGAACAGTACAAATAGAGTTTGCTGACCTAAACCCGTTTAGAGGAGTAGAATCCTACTACTCCGATGCCGTGTTGTACTCTCAAGACTACACGAAAGAGGTGTTAGTCGAAGCAGAGAAGGAATCCCACCGGGAGCCAGAAGAATCCTCTATCGAACAACCGCTATCAATTAAGGTGAAAGGACGGACTACTCGTCCAAAAGCCATAGAGCCTATGGCGATCCACCTGAACAAAACCAGGTCAAGAAAAGGGGGTGATCCTATAGTGATCACTTTGAACCAAAGCCTCCATCCTTGGTCATCAACCTTCGGCGCAGCAGGCAGCCGATCGATGTAAATACAACCGGGAATGAAGTTTCATATGATAATAATCATCCTCTTTTCCAGTATATTGACGCTCAAATTCCGAACCAGGAATCCTCTCCCCATGACGATATAGAACCTATAGCACAAAAGTTCTTGGGAGCTATAGATTCCTATCATCCGTATATGTGGGAAGTAGCGTCATCATCCAATGTCACCACGACATATGGACCGCATGAGGATTCTATCTTCATTGTCCCGCCTACTTGCAGCAGTCAGCATTCAATAGTCTTCGGCCGCATGTGCAATGGACCGACCGTACAAGAGGATTCTCCCGACGACGACGTTGGTAAAATACAGGTTCACAGATACAGCCCGCAAGCTTTGAAGATCATGCAAAGTATGGGTTATAACTTGAAGCTGGAACCAGGTCTCAACTATGGGAAAGGCAGACGAATGCCGTTGCACGGCGATCCCTACTATCAATAAACTCGTTTCGGGTTAGGGTATACCACCTCCCTTGCAACTCCTGAGTCAAACAAGGATATCTTCTCCTCTTCTCAAAATGGCTCAGCGCCCTCCGACTCATCTCATGCTCTCGAACGAACATTATCAGTAAATATGGTAGTAACAGATTCCTTCGAAGCAGACGAACAAGAATCTGAACTGTTTGAGAATGATGCTTGGGCTCAGCAAATGGATACACAATGGGAGTTCTGCTTCGAGCAGAGATAACCTTCCACTGAAGACAAAGTTATCCAGATTGACGTTGGGGATAAACTTTTGCCAAAGCCGATATTTATCAGTAATAATCTTTTCGAAGCAGAAAAGGAAGAAGTTATCCAGCTGATAAAAGAATATATCAACGTCTTTGCGTGGAATTATGAGGATATGCCAGGTCTTGATACAAAGGTGGCTACTCATAAGCTCAATATATTGCCCAATTCGAAGCCTGTGAAGCAGCACCAACGCCGGTTCTGCCCGGATATGATGGACGCCATCGAAGCTAAAGTCAAGAAGTTGATAGCCTGCGGCTTCATCCGAGAAGAACAACATCCCGACTGGGTCGCCAATGTTGTCCCAGTCATGAAGAAAAATAGGAAAGTATGTGTCTGCATCGATTACCGAGATCTGAATGCAACCTGCCCCAAGGATGAGTTTTCTCTTCCCATCATAGACGTCATGATTGACAATACATGCGATTTTGAACGTATGTCTTTTATGAACGTATGTCTTTTATGGGGATACAACCAAATCAAGATGCATCCTGAGGACGAGAAGCATACTGCCTTCCGACACCATTGGGGGTATATTGCTATACGGTCATGCCCTTCGGATTAAAGAATGTCGGGGCTACATACCAACGGGCTATGAGTAACATATTCCATGAGCATTTGCGCAAGACAGTGGAGTGTTACGTGGACGATGTAGCTGTCAAAAGCCGCCTCAAGGACAATCACATCCAAGACTTGAAGATAGTATTTGAATTGATGCGCCAACATCAACTCAAAATAAATCCTACAAAGTCCTTTCTGGGGGTATCTAGTGGCAAATTTATGGGATTTGTCATTACCGCCAAAGGCATTCAAGTGGACCCTGATAAAGTCAAGGCCATCTTAGAAATGCGACCGCCCCGTAATCTGAGGGAACTCAGAGGATTTCAAGATCGTCTGGCTTCTATCCGGAGATTCATATCCAACCTCTCTGGGAGATGTCAGCCCTTTTCTTGTCTCATGAAGAAAGGTGTATCCTTCGTATGAGACGAAGCCTGTCAGCAAGCGTTCGGTGATATCAAATGCTCCCTCACTAGCCCGCCAGTTCTGGTGCCTCCAGTCATAGGAAGACCATTTATGTTGTATGTTCGAGCAATGGATCATTCTCTGGGATCTCTTCTCGCACAAAAGAATGATATGGGCCATGAGCAGGCTATCTACTACCTCAGCAGGATGATGGTCGGAGCCGAACACCGGTACAACCCAGTGGATAAAGAATGCTTGGCTCTGATGTTTGCTATCCAAAAAATATGGCACTATGTCACAGACCAAACCATTCACATCATCTCCAGGGTCAATCCTCTGCGGGTACTGATGAACAAGTCAAGTGTTCTTAATTCCCGACTTGCAACTTGGGCGATGTTATTAATACCGTATGACATGGTGTACGTCCCTCAGAAGTCCGTCAAAGGCCAAACATTGGCTGATTTCCTAGCTGCTCATCCGATCCCGGAGGCCTCCAAGCTGTACGTGGACATTCCCTACAAAGTTGCAGAGTTTAATTCCGTAATGGAAGTTGATGCATGGCAACTATTCTTCGATGGTGCCTCCAGAACTGGTCCCAGGGGAAACGTGGTTTCGAGAGTAGGAATTGTCCTGGTTACTCCTGATAAGCTCGTCATCTACCGAGCATATTCTCTTAGCGAGCCCTATTCTAACAATATAGCAGAGTATAATGCTCTACTAATCGGGCTCCAAGTCGCTAAAGAATTGGGCGTCGAATCTCTAGAAGCTTTCGGTGACTCTCTGCTGATCGTCAATCAAGTCAGAGGAATATATGAAGTCTGGAATCCAGACCTCATCCCCTATCACCGAGCAACGGTCGAGATAGCCATAACATTCAAAGGTTTCTTCCTAGAACATGTGTCTCGATCTCAGAATCTGGAAGCTGATGCCCTAGCCAGTCTAGCTGCAGATTTAGCTATTCCTATAAGAAGGCAGAATTCGGTAATCCTTCTTAGTAGAGATTTATTCTGTGTGAAAAACAACTTTTACATAGAATGCAGCTACGCTGTGAACACAGATCCTCCCAGGAGAGACTGGAGAAATTCCTTTATAGATTTTGTAGCATACAGAATCTTGCCGGAGGACCCTAAAGAAGCAGTATCCGTCAAAAGACGATCATTACACTCCTATTTCGAGGCATCCTCACAGTGTCTATATCGCCGGACCTACGATGGACTGCTATTGAGATGTCTCTTAGATGATGAGGCAAAGGGGATCATTCGTGAAGCTCACAACGACGTATGCGGAGCACATCAACCCGGGCCTAAGCTACAGGATTGCATCAGGAAAATGGGCTATTACTGGCCTACTATGATCACAAATGTAATAAAGTATGCAAGACAGTGCAGAGCCTGTCAGGTCCATACAGACTTTATCCATCAACCTCCTGAACATCTATATCCTACGGTTGCGTCCTGGCCTTTCGAAGCATGGGGTATGGATATCATTGGTCCTATTCACCCGTCTTCTTCCAGAGGTTACCGGTTCATACTGGCCATCACGAATTATTTCTCCAAATGGGCAGAGGCGGTCCCTCTTGCTGAGGTGAAGGCATCTAATGTGATCAGCTTCATCAAGCATCACATTATTTATCGCTTCGGGATACCCCGGAGGATAATTCATGACAATGGGCCTCAATTCATCAGCCAAGCATTTTATCGATTTTGCGATAAAAATTGGATACAAAATATGGCCTCTACGACATATAATCCTGCAGCTAATGGTTTGGCGGAAGCTTTCAATAAAACCATTATCAAGCTCATGAAAAAGTTCGTCTCTTCGAACAAAAGGGATTGGAATGAGAAGCTATAAGAATGTCTTTGGGCACACCGCACAACGGTATGAGCACCGACAGGTTGTACCCCATTCTCATTAGTTTATGGAAGCGAAGCAGTTCTCCCCATCGAGATCCAGATTTTGTCACTCAGGATAGCCGTGGCTAATGAGTTGACTCAAGAAAAGAATGACCTTTTAAGGCTTCAAGAGCTAGAAGGATTAGACGAGAAATGCCTCCAAGCTCAACAGCGTATCGCATTCTACCAAGCACGTATTTCTAGAGCTTTTAATCAAAAAGTAAAGGAAAGAGTGTTCAAAGTTGGCGAGCTAGTCTTAGCTGTGAGAAGGCCGATGATTCTTATTCACAGAAGTAAGGGCAAATTCCAGCCCAAATGGGAAGGCCCTTATGTGATCGAGACGACGTTATCAAACGGCGCTTACAGGTTAGCCAAGCCTAATGGAGACCTGTTAATGGCTCCTATCAATGGCAAATTCATAAAAAGGTACTATGCTTAACCTACTTTGCTCAAGTGGAATACGGCAAAAACCTCATTCTGACAAAACTACTTCCAAAACGAGACTAGTTGGATCGTATTCTATCATGTTCATATTACCTCTGAATAGATATATCCTGCTAAAACTTACCGAGAGTATATCATGTCCATATTACCACTGATATCACTTTCACCCAAACCTGTCATTTATATTCCAAAATGATGGGTCCACAAAGTCAGATGAAAGCCTCTTTATTATTCCCAAAAAGGAGCAAAAGTACATCATTTGGGGGGAGCGGTTAGGTCGCGAATCTGTTGTGCCAGAGCAACCATTCTCTCATCCCGGGAGTTCAAGACTTCGGCGCGAGCCCGTTCCAACCTTGCCGCATCGTTGTCCAAAGCAGCTAGCTCAGACCGAGGCCGCACAAAACCTGAGTGGAAAGCACCCACATGCACAAGATTCTGCTGAACAATCGCCCGTCGCTCCTTGAGCACATCTCGGGCTGCCGACAAAGAGAGAGCCTTCGCCTCTACTCGAACGAGCTCATCCTTTAATATGCGGGCCTGCGCTATCGCTTCCTATATTCGGCTTCGTATCGGGTTAACTCGGGAACGACATACCCCAATTGGACACGTTCTTCGTCCATCTTTCGCTGTTGAGCCTTATTGGACTTATTCAGAGATGCCATCTGTTCAGCAAGCTGCGCAGTCAGGGAGTTGTACCTAGCTTGAACGAGACAGTCAATGTTGCCTCGAGCTAGCTGCAAGTATTCGTTAATGGGTTGCTCCAAACCATTAACTATCTCCTCCAGCGCGTCAGCTACCCCAGTGTCGTTGAATTCTCGGATCGGCACTATAGAGGCCCGGAAGGACCTCCTCAGCGACGCAAAGCCCAAATTCTTCTCCATCACTATTGATATTAACATTTTCAAGGTGGTGTAGAAGATACCAGTGTACTGCACGGTCAGCGCAGCTAGATCCGAATGAACGCTGGGAGTGGCCACGATAGTGGCGAGTCCCCCTCCAAGAACAACCGCAGACGATGTTGCCACGGCCATCGCCTCAACAGGAGGTGCGACAAAAGAAGAAGCACCAACACCGGACGAAGTGACCGGCGTACTCAAAGGAGGCATTATCGTAACGACAGGCTCGTCCTCCTCTTGAGATATCGAAATCTCTTCGACAGGCGAGCCGGCACCCGAAGATGCTTCCTCTTCAAGATTAGGCACCACCGTGTCACCGCCAGGACCTGACACAGAGCCAAAGGGCGCATCTACACTGCCCTCCCCGAAGATGTCTTCCCCTGAAAAGAAGACAAAAAGAAGTTAATATCAGCATAATGTTAATTTTCCAAAAAGAGGAGGCATAAAGATGTCATTTACCCATGGCCAATGGTGTATATGTCGCGTCCGTGGCCAGTACAGCTAAATTATTTCTTAGTGATGCTAGGCAAGCTGTCATACCTGGAGAAGGGGGTGCTCTTCCGAATATCGACAAGTACTCTTCCGAATCTTCGCCGAGATCCACTTGAGGTTCACCAAACGGGATCTTACTGGGTGCACCTACAAATACGACAGGGGTCTCTCCCGATGCTGATCCGGATAAAGATATCCTCATTCGGCTCGGCCCCGAAGGTGATCTCGTTCCACTACCAGAAGTGGTAGCAGTGATAGCAGCCTCCAGCAGGAATTCTCTGGCACCGCCAGCCGGGACTGTCGAGGTTCCCTCTCTAAAAGGCGAGGAACCTCCAATCAAAGAATCATCCCCAACATGGAGAGATGCAAGCTCACTTATAGGAGCCTCAATACCAGGAATTCGGAGAGGACGAATAACCGTCTTCTTCTTCCTCTTGCGAAGGGAAGTCTCTTTCGGAGTAGGAGCCCTTCGCTTCCTAGAGATTACCAAAGGCCCTGCAGGCAGAGGTACTTCACCCCTCGATACCACCAACAGAGGCTCATCTGGATTCACGGACTCCTCACCCTCGTCAGAAGAAACCGAGGGAACTTTGACTCTTCCCCCAGACTTGGAAGAAGGCATCCTAAAACTTCCATCAATATCAAAATTATGATGGAAGGTGTTGGTTGCCATATAGAACTGGGCATACGAGTGGAGAATGCGCAGCTCCGTGGAGAGTAAAATGACGGGCACGGTAAAAGTTGCCTCAGTGCAACCCATGATGAAGTCTCTCCATCCTCTGGCTCCATCAATGAGTCCTCCCCTGGACCTGAAGCTGGTGACGGCATTGCCCACGTGCAACTGATCATACCCGAATTGTCGGGCAAACCGACTAGGCAAGTAGGGCTCGAAGAAGCAATGGTCTTCACTCCTGTACAGTAGGTGGAAAGGTCTAATGCAGACCAACCAATTAAAAGACTCAGGAGAAAGAACGGTCTTTCCGTCGCCTACGTCCTGAAGTCTGATCCCCTGTTGATTGAGATATACAGGGAGGACAGTGCAGAAGAGCTTCCAGCTGTGACTGAGGTTCAGAGGCCACCGACAGTCTATAACTGTGGTCACATTCTAGGAGGAATTCTGGTAGTTCAACAAGAAACTAGCCCCAGAGCTACTGCCAGAGCCAGGAGACATAACCCTGGGGTTGTGAAGAATTAACTATCCCATCAGATACATGTATGATAATTCTACCCTGGGAAAGCTATCACGCCGAGTTTTATCGGCGAGCAGCCCGTCAGTCATGGCCCTCAGGACAGCTTGTATGCGGCACACCATGGCAGGGAGCAAGCCCAGTCTTGCCCCAAACACCAGACGCACTACAGGCTATAGCGTATTGCGGTAAATGTGGTCCGTAGATGCGATGTCGGGTACCACCAGTCGGCGCAGCCATATGGAGAGGAAGCCAGCCAGTTGAGCTTCCCTGGACAGAGGCCTGCGGCAACGCCTCAAATAACTATAGGCCTTGGTGCCTACGGGATACTTCCCTATCCCTTCGTCGAGGATCAAGTTCGGAGCCCCAGCGTCTTCCATGAGATCGTCAACTACCTGAGCATTAAGCACGCTCAGAGGATTCAAAGGCTGATCCTTGCCTTCCAATACCTTCTCCGGCTTAGCAGTCTTGGACCGGTGAAAGAAGAGATAGGACGTCCATTTACTGATGTGAGCCAAATCTGAGGGCTCACCATAAAAGGCGGTGCGAGCGAGGTAGTGGCACATCAGCTCCTGGTATACTTCCACTACCTGAGGGTCCAAATCCCCCAACTCCTGGTTCGTGGGAACATACTCTTCATATAGAGTATTCCCTATCGGCAGTCTCGAGATTTCTGCCATCTCGTGGAGGGCCAATCCCAACTCCCCCAGTGGAGTGGCGAAAGTCCCGGTGAGCGAGATATATCGCTCCATCAATGCCAGAAATAGGTTGGGGTTGAGAGGCAACCCAATACTGGTGGCACTCACAGCTGCAAATAGACCAATGCTCTCCAGCTCGATCTGAAAATGCTTCAGGGCCCAATCAGCTAAGCGAGCCCATCGAAGATTTGTAGGGGTGATCCACCCGCCAGTCCGAGGGTTCACCTTAGAGTATACTCCCCCGTTCCTCATGAAATTATTATAGAAAGTCGATAATTGGACCGGTTGGATCACTAAACTGTCTTCACTCGGGATACTGCCCAGGTACAGTCCCCTGAACATCGTCATATTGCCGGTAGGGCGGCTGACAAACGACCCCTGGTCCGCTCCTTTCAGATAAAATATCTTCCCCGGCCTGCCGTGAAGATCAAGAGTCAGTGTCCACGATATCCTCCTAGGATGTGTAGCATGGAAGAATACCGAGATGGGATAGTCTCTCGGCATCTTGGGCAGATACAAAACCAAGCTCCCGGCAGGGAAGACCCAGAGTTCTTTCTTGGGCTTTATCTGGGACTGCTTGTCAATCATGTCCCCGAAGAGGAAAGCCGGCTTTATATATTGGTCCCCATCTATGTACGTCAGGGGCTCTCCGTTGATCATGTTCAGCAGCATTCACTCGCCCTGAGCCGATATCAAAATTTCTCTTCCTTCAGGATACTGGGGCCCGGAGATAGGAAATGTCATGTGCGACAGATCCTCCAGATAGTTGGAGTGCAGCATCCAGGCGGCAGAACCCATCACATCGGCTAGCGGGGACGCATGCAAATTAACTGCAAGAGCGCAAGAAAAACACATCAGACATTACAGATCTTGCATCATATGCAAAAAAATTAACAGTCTATGCTTTATGCCAAGACTGCAAAAAAACTTGAGCTTTTACGCTGGAATCCCATTCCAAGGCGTAAAATTCAAGACTGGCAGTATACGCAAAGTTTTCGACAGTCTGTGTTTTACGCTAGACTGTCAAAATTTGAGTTATTATGCCATAATTTCCATCCCTGCGTGACACTCAAATTATATAGTATACGCCAACTTTCGACAGTCAAAGCTTTTACGCCAGACTGCGAAAATATAGAGTTTTTGCGCTGACACATTAGAAATATGGGCGTAAAAGATGAAACATCTCTGTGCATCATCTTCCTCGAAGAGCCTATCAGCACAGAAGATGACCTAGCGCATTCACGTACAACGTGTGGGAAGGATTTTCAGTCGTTCTTTTTCGTCCCAAAAGCTCTATATTTAAGGCCGGGTGCACTGCTAGTCGGCAGGATACTTCGTTCAGAATGAAGCTCGCCGTGACCGACGAAAGTCGCCCCCGCTTGAGCAGAAGAACGAGAAGAAGAAGCAACCTTCTTTCTCTTAGAGGAGGAGACTTGTTTCGAGGCCATTACTGGAAACTTTGAAGACTCGAAGAAGAAACGAAGAAGAACTCGAACAGTCAAAAGCTTTCTTTCGCAGAAGACGGATGAAAAGTTTTTCTCTCAGAAACTTGGGGTATATATAGAGTTCGGATGGACTACTCGAATCCCGAACCAAATCTCACATTTAATATTTAGTTACGATTAGGGACTACGTCAGCCTATTTACTCATAGAAGGCGGACAGTCAGCGAATTCGAAAAGTTTTCGTGCAAAGAAGATTCATGGTTTTTACGCTAAAGAGCTTTCTACGCACGACGGCTACAGATCTACGGTTCTACGCTCACAGGCTACAAGTCTATGGTTTTTATGCCCGGATGCTTTTATGCTCGGTAGCTTTTATGCTCGAAAGGCTACAAACCTACGACTCTTCGCTCAGCAGCTACAAATCTATGATCTCACGCTCGGTGGCTTTTTACGCTCAGAGGCAACAGATCTACGACTTCACGCTCGGAAGATTTTCTTTTCAGAAGCTACAAATCTATAGTTTTTACGCTAAAGGAGCTTTCTACGCTCGACGGCTACAGATCTACGGTTCTACGCTCACAGGCTACAAGTCTATGGTTTTTACGCCCGGATGCTTTTATGCTCAGTAGCTTTTACGCTCGAGAGTCTATAAACCTACGACTCCATGCTCAGCAGCTACAAATCTATGATCTCGCATTCGGTGGCTTTTTACGCTCAGAGGCAACAGATCCACGACTTTACGCTCGGAAGATTTTCTTTTCAGAAGCTACAAATCTATAGTTTTTACGCTAAAGAAGCTTTCTACGCTCGACGACTACAAATCTACGGTTCTACGCTCACAGGCTACAAGTCTATGGTTTTTACACCCGGATGCTTTTATGCTCGGTAGCTTTTACGCTCGAGAGGCTACAAACCTACGACTCAACGCTCAACAGCTACAAATCTATGATCTCACGCTCAGTGGCTTTTTACGCTCAGAGGCAACAAACTTATGATTTCATGCTCTACGACTTTCCGTATATCTGAAAAATGCGCAGGCCAGTATAGTACATCTGAAAAATTCTCAAGGTGGTCAAAAGCAAGGGTTCACACAGAAGATACTCCTTCTTGACCTCAAAATATCCCAAGTACCCAAGGCATATAGAGTTTAAACATTAAAAGCTACTCTTCTTCATGGGTCGATTCGAAGTTCATCCAGAATCTAGTCTAAATATTTCGTCAAACAGTTCAAGATGGCGACTCAGTTTTTGACAGCCATTTCTCGCCCTGTTCCAAGAGATTTTTGAGAAATCATTCTTGAAGATGACGGTCTAAACAAAAATTATGTTTATCAGAAGTAAAAACAGTTCAGAATTCTACGCGGTTCCTCATTCCTAACAGCAGGACAGTTCGAACACTCGAATGCTAAAGCGGCTTTCTGCGCATCCTTAGTTATGCGTAAAAGATAGGACAGGACCTAGCGCTCTTTCTAAATAGAGTCAGCGTAAAGTATCAGACATATCGAAGATACACATATTCAGACTTCACAGCAAAATATGGCAAGATGATCATATGCAAAGAAGAAGACAATTTTATTAAAATTAAAAGCATAATTATATATGAGAGAAATCTAGTCTACAAGGGTTTTCCTTCATTTTCATGATTACATATGAGGGAAATCCCGTCTATAAAGGACTTCCTCATTGTCGTCTGAAGATCGCGCCCAGAGTCTGTTCTACCAGGTTCTCGAATGGGCAAAATTCTTCATACATCTTCTCCAGCAGTCAGTCGATGACCGTAAACCGACTGACATATGATCAATGTCAGGAGGATATAAAATGGGCCTAGACCCATCCTCTAATACAGGGAAGTAGGGTAAATCTGCTTTCCTACGTCCAGCGTCGTGACAGATTGAGTTGATATATTTCACTCAACTCAATACTGGAGGACAGAGCCAGTTTGCCTGCCCTCATCCACGGATAATGGGAGAAGGTACCGCTTATAAGCTGTGTGGTCTAATAGGACCCTTCCTCTTTCCCGAAGAACCGCCATACAAAGTTGCTGATTATCCTGAGCAAAGGAGGCTATGATATCCTTCCATGATCCATCGTTGCAGAGGATATTTGCTCGAAGATGCCGTCTTTTTTGGCTCCTTACATGCTAGAAAAACATTGTCTCCTTCTTCCTCAAGTCAACCCGACGAACTCCGTCCATCATCTCTGTGTGGTGAAGGAAATGTGGAAAGAACAGGTTAACTCCTCAGCCTTTTTATAGGCGAAAGAGATCACACCGATCCCCAATAAACTCTGCCATAAAGTCAGCCTTGAAAGAACGTGTCAGATTTGACTGTTTCAGGCTCCATTCAGAGCATTTCAAATTACGAGGAACAGTTTATGCTTCATTCAAAGCATTTTAAATTACGAGAAATTTAAAAGCTTTGAAGGGGGTCTTGTAGAAGCATGAAAATAACGCTGGATAGCTATACGCAGCATGTTGATGTAGGGCAGCATAAACAGAGGACCTCAGAGCCATCGACGTGCAAACAGAGCTTTTCCGCTAAGCACAGCGTAAAATGTAGGCTCAAGGACCATTAGCGTAATGCAGTATGTCCAGGCTGCTTCAACGTAAAAAGGGTACTACATCGCCTTTATGGCGTAAAACTCATCCGCTTTCAATGCAGCATTGAAGTATACGAGAAATGCTTCGTATTCTTCGAAATGAACCTGTCAGATCAAGCAATGAACCTGATGTCTGGACTCCTGACAAAGGGTACTACACGACTACCCAAGCGACGGCTATAATGATGGTACGGCACTGCAACCCAGGCTGTCATTTACTGCCATTTCCTTGGCATAGACCGCTTCTACGCATACAAAGGAATACGCCGCCTAGTTTTACACAGGCATATGTGAGTTGTTTATGCTTTGCAGAAGACAAATAGCCTGCTACGTCAAAAGCTTCTTTTCGTACAGGGCTCGAGGCACGTCACTGCATTTAATGCGCAGAGCGGTGACAGGTTCTTAAGGCACGTCTCTGCATTTAATGTGCCGAATACTGACAGACGCCCGAGGTACGTCTCTGCATTTTATGCGCAGAAGGGTGGCAGACCTTCAAAATACGCCTCTGTATTTAATGCACAGGATAATGGCGGATCTCTGCATTTAATGTGGGAGATTTGATTAAATATTACCGAACCGTCGTCTAGTGACATTTTCTTTGCGCCAACTGCTCTTACGCATACAAAGGGGATACGCTGCCCAGTTTTACACAGGCAGACGTGAGCTTCTTACGCTCCGCAGAAAGCCAACAGACCGCCACAACAGCAGTACTCTTCGTACAGGATTTGAGGCGCGTATCTACATTTAATGCGCAGAATGATGACAAATCTTAAAGACAAGCCTCTGCATTTAATGCGCAGGATGGGGGCAGATCTCTGCATTTAATGCAAGAGATTTGATTATATCTCTAAGAGCCCTAATTCTGGCTAAAACGTCCATATCATCTCGGCTTCTACGCCCACTCGGCTTCTACACCCACTCGGCTTCTACGCCAGCTCGGCTTCTACGCCCACTCGGCCTCTATGACCACTCGGCTTCTATGCCTACTCGGCTTCTATGCCTACTTGGCTTCTACGCCTACTCGGCTTCTATGCCTACTTGGCTTCTACGCCATGGTGACAGTTATTGGCTTCTACGCCAACCTCTTCTACACAAGGAATAACTACCTACGTGGCTTCTACGCTATAATCTTCGCAGTAGATATACGCGTTGTCCCTTAGTTGGACACGCGTCACATGTTCACTCAAAAGGTCATCTATACGCAGGCATTGGTTATTTTAACCGTCGTGTAAAAGGGGGCTGTACTTTCCACTATTCGATTTCTATACCGACTGAGTGGTCACTGTCACTAAAAACTCTATAAATAGAGACCTCTATCAACAGAGGTCCAAGGTCGAAAGAAGGTCACAAAGATCGAACGATCGGAAATTGGTCAAGGAATCCAGTATCAGATCCAAGGTCAACAATTGGGAGGAAAGAAGGAGGAGAGAAAACGATCGAGAGAGAGAGAAGAATCCAGAGCTCAGGCAAAGAGAAGGGATCGACGACTTTGGCATCGGGCATCCACCCTCTTTAGCAACCTTCGAAGCTGCTTTCTGTCTTTCATGGCACTTCTTCATCATCGTGTGGTCCAAGGGCCAAAATGATCGACTGCAGATCAGACTCCTATAGCAATATTTACCTAGATTAAATAAATTGTACTCGACATCCTCGTATAGGATTAAATTGTACAATCTTGTTTGTAAACACAAAAGAAGGGCAGGTTTTTGTATAAGACCTCATTTCCACATATTATCTTTTTGTTTATTTTATCAAACAACAACTGGTAAAATATAGGTTCACAGATATAGCCCGCATGCTTTGAAGATTATGCAAAGTATGGGTTATGACTTAAAGCTGGAACTAGGCCTCAACTACGGGAAAGGCATGTGAATGCTGTTGTACGGTGATCCCTACTGTCAACGAACTCGTTTTGGGTTAGGGTATGCCACCTTTCTTGCAATTTCTGAGTCAAATGAGGATATCTCTTTCTCTTCTCAAGATGGCTCGCCGTCCTCCGGCTCATATGATAATCTCGAACGAGCATGGTCAGTAAATACAGTATTGACAGATTCTCTCAAAGCAGACGAACAAGAATCTGAACCGTTTGAGAATGACTCGTGGGCTCAGCAAATAGATACACAGTGGGAACTCAGGTTCGAGCAGAGAGAACCCTCCACTGAAGATAAAGTTATCCAGATTGACGTTGGGGATGAACTTTCACCAAAGCCAATATTTATCAGTAATAATCTTTCCGAAGAAGAAAGGAAAGAAATAATCCAGCTGATAAGAGAATATATCAACGTCTTTGCGTAGAATTATGAGGATATGCCAGGTCTCGATCCAAAAGTAGCTACTCATAAGCTTAATATATTGTCCAATTCAAAGCATATGAAGCAACATCAACACCGATTTCGTCCAGACATGATGGACGCCATTGAAACTGAAATCAAGAAGTTGATAGCCTGCGGCTTCATCCGAAAAGAACAATATCCCGACTGGGTCGCATATGTTGTCCCGGTCATGAAGAAAAATGGGAAAGTATGTATCTGCATAGATTACCGAGTTTTGAATGCAGCCTGCCCAAAGGATGAATTCCCTCTTCCCATTACAGACGTCATGATCGATAATATATGCAGTTTTGAACGCATATCTTTCATGGATAGATTTTTAGGATACAATCAAATCAAGATGCATCCTGAAGACGAGAAGCATACTGCCTTCCGGACACCATTGGGGGTATATTGCTATACGGTCATGCCCTTCGGACTGAAAAATACCGGAGCTACGTACCAACGAGCTATGAGTAACATATTCTACGAGCATTTACGCAAAATAGTAGAATGTTACGTAGACGATATAGCCGTTAAAAGCTGCTGCAAGGATAATCACATCCAAGACCTAAAGATAGTGTTCGAGTTGATGCGCCAACATCAACTCAAAATAAATCCTACAAAGTTCTTTCTGGGTGTATCCAGTGGCAAATTTCTGGGATTTGTCATTACCGCTAAAGGTATTCAAGTGGACCCTGATAAAGTCAATGCCATCTTAGAAATGCGACCACCCCGTAATCTGAGAGAACTTAGGGGATTTCAAGGTCGTTTGGCTTATATCCGGAGATTCATATCCAACCTCTCAGAGAGATGTCAGCCTTTTTCTCATCTCATGAAGAAAGGTGTATCCTTTTTATGGGACAAAGCCTGTCAGTAAGCGTTTAATGATATCAAATGCTACCTCACTAATCCTTCAGTTATGGTGCCTCCCGTCATAGGAAGACCATTCTTGCTGTATGTTCGAGCAATGGATCATTCTCTGGGAGCTCTCCTTGCACAGAAGAACGATGAAGGTCATGAACAGGCTATCTACTACTTAAACAGGATGATGGTCGGAGTTGAATACCGATACAAACTAGTGGAAAAAGAATGTTTGGCCCTAATGTTCGCCATTCAGAAAATGCGACACTATGTCACAGGTCAGACTATTCATATCATCTCCAGGATCAATCCTCTTCGAGTATTGATGAACAAGCCAAGTATTCTTAATTCCCGACTCGCGACTTGGGCGATATTATTAACACCGTATGATATGGTGTATGTCCCTCAGAAGTCCATCAAAGGCCAAGCATTGGCTGATTTCCTAGCTTCTCATCCAATTTCGGAAACCTCCAAACTATACGAGGACATTCCCGACGAAGTTGCAGAATATAATTCTGTGATGGAGAATGATACATGGCAGCTATTCTTCGATGGTGCCTCCAGAACTGGTCCCAGGGGAAACATAATTTCAGGAGTAGGAATTGTCTTGATTACTCCTGAGAAACTCGTCATCTATCGAGCATATTCTCTTAGTGAACCCTGCTCTAATAACGTGGCAGAATATAACGCCCTATTAATCGGGCTCCAAGTCGCTAAAGAGTTGGACGTCGAATACCTGGAAGCTTTCGGTAATTCTCTGCTAATTGTCAATCAAGTCAGATGAATATATATGAAGTCCGGAATCCAAACCTCATCCCTTATCACCAAGCAATGATCGAAATAGCCATGTCTTTCAAAGAGTTCTTCCTAGAGCATGTGCCTCGATCTCAGAATTTAGAAGCTGATATCCTGGCCAGTCTAGCTACAGATTTAGCTATTCCTATAAGAAGGAAGAATTCGGTGATCCTTCTTAACAGAGATTTATTCTGTGTGAAAAACAACTTTCACATAGAACGCAGCTACGCTGTGAACACAGATCTTCCCAAGAGAGACTGGAGAAGTCCCTTTATAGATTTCGTAGCATACGAAATCATGCCAGAGGATCCTAAAGAAGCAGTATCCGTCAAAAGACGATCATTACGCTTCTATTTTGATGCGTCTTCATAATGTCTATATTGCCGAACTTATGACGGACTATTATTACGATGTCTCTCCGATGATGAGGTACAGCGGATTATCCGTGAAGCTCACGATGGCGTATGTGGAGCGCATCAACCCGGTCCTAAGCTACAGGATCGTATCAGGAGTATGGTTTATTACTGGCCTACTATGATCATAGATGCAATAAAATATGCGAGATAATGCAAAGCCTGCCAGGTTCATGCAGATTTTATACACCAACCTTCTGAACATTTACATCCTACGGTGGCATCCTGGCCTTTTGAAGCATGGGATATGGATATCATTGGTCCTATTTACCCGTCTTCTTCTAGAGGTCATCGGTTCATATTAGCCATCACGAATTATTTCTCCAAATGGGCAGAGGTGATCCCTCTTGTTAAGGTGAAGACATCTATCATGATTAGCTTTATTAAGCATCATATTATTTATCGCTTTGGGATTCCCCGAAGGATAATTTATGACAACGGGCCTCAATTCATCAGCCAAATGTTCCACCGATTTTGCGATAAAAATCGGATACAAAACGTGGCCTCTACAGCATACAATCATGCTGCTAATGGTTTGGCAGAAGCTTTCAACAAAACCATCATCAAACTCTTGAAGAAGTTCATCTCTTCGAACAAAAGAGATTAGAATGAGAAGCTAGGAGAATGTCTCTGGGCATACCGCACAACGGTACGAGCACCGACGGGTTGTACCCCATTCTCACTGGTTTACGGGAGTGAAGCAGTTTTCCCCATCAAAATTCAAATTCTGTCACTCAGGATAGCAGTGGCTAATGAGTTGACACAAGAAAAGAATGACCTATTAAGGATTCAAGAGTTAGAAGGATTAGATAAAAAAATGCCTTCAAGCCCAATAGCGCATTGCGTTCTACCAAGCACGCATTTCCAGAGCTTTTAATCAAAATGTAAAGAAAAGAGTGTTCAAAATGGGCGAGCTAGTTCTAGCCGGAAGAAGGCCAATGATCATTACTCACAAAAGTAAGGGTAAATTCCAGCCCAAATAGGAAGGCCCTTATGTGATCGTGACGACGTTCTCAAACGGCACTTACAGATTAGCCAAGCCTAATGGAGACTGGTTAATGGCTCCTATCAACGGCAAATTCCTGAAGAGGTACTATGCTTAATCTCCTTTGCTCAACGAAGTATGGTGAAGAACTCATTCTGACAATACTACTTCCCAAGAACTAGTTGGATCATATTCTATAATGTCCATATAACCTCTGAATAGATTTGTTTAACTAATTTGGAACATCAAAACCTATCATATCCATATTACCTCTGATAGTGTTTTGTGTATAAATTTTAGTTGGAGCATATTCTATCATGTCCATATAACCTCTGAATAGATATATCCAGCTGAAGCTTACCGAAAGTATATCACGTCCATATTACCTCTGATATCACTTTCACCCTAGTCTATCGTTTATATTCCAAAATAATAGGTCCACCAAAGTCATATAAATCCTCTTTATTATCTCCAGAAAGAGCAAATTACATAGAAAAGCAAAAAAAAAGTACATCATTTGGAGGGAGCAGTTAAGTCACGAATCTGCTGCGCCAGAGTAACCATTCTCTCATCCTTGGAGTTCAAGACGTCGGCGCGAGCCCGCTCCAACCTTGTTGCCTCATTGTTCAAAGCAGGTATCTCGAACCAAGCATGTACAAAACCTGCGTAGATGACACCCACATGTGTTAGGTTCTGCTGAGCCGTCTCCATTCGATCCTTCAACAAATTACGAGCTTTTGATAAAGAGAGAGCCTTCTCCTTAGCCTTAGCGAGGTTAGCTTCTAATTTGCGGACCCTCGCTGCCTCTTTCTCATATTCGGCCTCGTACTGAGTCGGCTGGGGAATGACATACTCCAATTCGGCATACTCTTGATCCATCTCCTGCTGCTATTCCTGGACGGATTTGTTCAGATATTTTATTTGCCCAGCAAGTTCTGCTGTTAAGAAGTCATACCTAGCTTGAACGAGACCGTCAATGTTGCCTCGAGATAGCTGCAAATAATCGTTAATGGGTTGTTCCAAACCATTAACTATCTGCTCCAGCGCATCAGCTTTCCCAGCGTCGTTGAAGTCTCTGATCGGCGTTATCGCAAACTGGGAGTACCTCCGCAGAGCCTCAAAGCCTATATTCTTCTCCAGCACCATCGATATCAGCGTTCTCAAAGTGGTGTAGAAAATACTAGTATACTGCTCAATCAGCATGGCGAGATCCGAATGGACGCTGGGAGTGGCTGCAATATCGGAGAATCTCCCTCCAGGAATGACTACAGACGATGTTGCCACAGTCGTCGCCTCAACAGATGGTGCGGCAAAAATAGAGGCACCAACAACGGCCGAAGTGGATGGCGTACTTAAAGGAGGCATAGTTGTAATGAAAAATATGTTGTAGAGTTATACGCAGTATTTTAGTACTGGGCAGCATAAAATATGACTTCAGAGCCATCGGCGTACAACAGGGCTTCATCGCTAGTACAGCGTAAAATATAAGCCCCAGGATAATCCGCGTAATACAGTATTTCCAGGCTGCTTCAGCGTAAAAAGGTTGTTACATCGCCACTTTGGCGTAAAACCTACTCGCTTTTAATGCAGTGGAAAGTCGTACGGGGAACGCTTCGTATTTCTCGAATGAACCTGTCAGATCATGCAGTGAACCTGACTCTGACAACGAGTACTGCACAGCTATCCAAATGACGGCTGTAATGATGGTGCGACACACAAACCCAAACCGTCGTTTAGTGACATTTCCCTGATACAAAGTGCTTTTATGCATACAAGGGAATACGCTGCCTAGTTTTACACAAGCAGATGTGAGCTTTTACGCTCAGCAGAAGACAAAACAAACTGTCACATCAAAAGCGGCTCTTCGTATAGAGCTCGAGGCAAGTCTCTGCATTTAATACGCAGAATGGGGGCATATCTCTGTATTTAATGCACGAGATTTGGTTATATCCCCAAAGACTAGGCGAGCCATAATTACGGCTAATACGTCCACATCATTACCTTTGCACATTACGCCATCAGGCTATTTTTAGCTATAAGAGCACGTTGTACGCTATCTCCTTGAAATACGCCACCGGGCTATTTTTAGCTATAAGAAGTACGTCGTATGCTATCTCCTCGGAATACGCCAACTCAGGCTATATTTGTATTTGTGCGTGATAAGGCTATTTGGTCCAGAATACGCTCAAGGCCTCAGTCAAGGAAGGAGGATCAGCTATCTTTTACGCTAGCTACCTATCCATGCAGCATCAGGCTTCTACGCCTACAAGGCTTCTACACCTATTTGGCTTCTATGTCGACTTGACAACCACTTGGCTTCTACGCCAACTTGACAACTATTTGGCTTCTACGCCATGGTGACAGTTATTGGCCTCTATGCCAACCTTTTCTACGTAAGGGGCAGTTACCTACGTGGCTTACATGCCGTGATCTTCGCAGCAGTTATACGCATTTTCTCATCATGGGACACGCATCACACGCAGATTCAGAAGGTCATCTATACGTGGGTGGCAGTTATTATAACCGTCGCATAAAAAGTGTCATACTCTCCACTGTCTGGCTTTTACGCCGACTAGACGGTTACTGTCATTAAAACCCTTTAAATAGAGACCCCTATTGACAGAGGTCCAAGGTCGAAAACTCAAAGAATAGAAGTCGAAGAAATCGAAGAACTGAGAGAATAGTTCAGACGGAGAGTAGTGATTGACGATTTTGGCATCGAGTATCCACTCCCTCTTACAATCTTTGAAGCATCTCCTTCTTCTACAGCACTTCTTCATCATCGTGTGGTCCAAGGGACAAAGTGATCGACTGCAGATCAGACTCCTATAGCAATATTTACCTAGATTAAATTTTGTACTTAACATCCTCGCATAGGATTAATAGTACTTCTTGTTTGTAAACCTAAGAAAGGGTTTTGTATAAACCTAGTTTTATTTCTTCCATTTATTATCAAACAATCCCGACCCCGCTGAACTCACCGGAGTAGTCCACCCGATCGCTGAACTTCCTCCCGTCGACTCTCCAGTGAACCCAACACCACCTCCTTCTACTTTAACCGCCTGCCGACTTTCTCCCGAGCTGCATCTATCCATCCATCCATCAACTCCTGACCGGAGCAGCCATTTCCTCTACCCCAATTCGCCTGAGCCGCTTGCACGTCATCTTCTCCCGACCCGCCTGACAACGCCGGACCTCCTCCTCGACGAACAGCAATACCTCACGATTGAACGACTGAACCCTCGTTCTTTCCTCGACTGGATTGGACCGAGCACCACCTCAACATCAAACACCCCCCTTATTCACGTGCATGCAGGTTCGAGTTGTTACCTTCATGTTGTGTATATATACGTATGATGGTGTTAGAATTTTAGCGTATATTATCGTAACGTGTTCATTAGATGTTGATATCAAGAGACCCTACAAATAACCCAAACTCGTATGCGTATACGTACGCGTATGTGTATAACATTCCAATTGGTATACATATAATATTGGTTAATACATATTTATAAATATATGGATATATATACGCAATTAAATACTAATATTAGTCATAAATATATTTGTATATGTACTGTATGACCCTAGTATTAATTATAGATATTCCGTATTTATTTTGACTATGTGACCCTGAGAATTATGAGTAGACTGCCTTATGTACACTGACGTACTGGCTAGACATGTGTTAGTGATTTGACTGTCTGATTTTACACAGCATTTGAAGACGTGACACCCGTGCAGCTAGCCGCACACTTGACCCTGTTAGATGACAAGTAGCACCCCTAGCGTAGTCTCTGAGTTCAGTGTATTTATGATTGTGTGTATGTTAGTATATCGACTGATTCTGTATTACTTTAAATAATGTCTATAGGAATGTTGGATTATTCAGACGAGACCTCGGAAATAGGATATTGGTATTTCAAGCAGAGGACCACAGGCGAGTATATTCTCTGACAGTTTTCATTATATTGATTATCTCTATGATTCTAGTTGTATAGCGTACATAATTCTGACACTGTGGATACACGAGTTGGTATCATCGAGACCTGTCATGAGGAGTCATGATTGGGATCTATCGTGCTAGCTGGGGATGGGAAGATATTTATAGATTATGTGATCATACCCAACTCTACATGCATCATAGCTCACCCACACCTCACATCGGTACAGCCTGACCATTACATGCCTCATAGCCTGTTATATATGATTATCCAGACTATTGCTTGCATCATAGCTATCCGGATGGTTAGACTGACCTTACATGAATCATAGCTAATCATATGTAACAATCCTGATCAGTCCCAAGCCGATCACATGATATGTTGATATTTCACACACTTAGCTAGATAGTCTATACTTGTATCCCTAGTTTATTGATCTAGCATTTCTCTATGTTCTAGTTATTGTTCTAGCATTCACATATATTCCAGTTTATTGTTCTAGCATGCACTTGTACTTCTGTTTATTGCTAGTGTACCATTGATGATGACATATGCTCTAGTATTTCTATTTCCAGTATTTTATTATTCCATTATTGTTTTTTGCCAGTATTTATATCCATCTTGTATTTCTTTACACTGTATTATAGTTTTTGTCAATATATGTGGAACTGCTATTAGTGCTTGTACTTTGCTCCAATCCTGACTGGATATTTTTTCAGAGGATCTTGAGGACTTATGTCCTAGAAATTATGGACCAGGTATAGACGCAGACTACACACCAGAGATCTTAGAGGAGTCTATTCTATTAGAGGAGACACTACCTGCAGCTATTTAGATATCATTTATTTTATGCATTGAGACTTATTTTGAGGTTTATTTTGAGTTTAAGTTGAGACTTATGTTAAGTTTAAATTGAGACTTGTAGAGACTTTTTTATGTTGGACAGCTCGACTGTGGATTATCTCTATTTTTGAGACATTGTATTTGACTATGTCATTCTTTCTTATCTTTTATCGTGCCATTTATATTCTTATAGCTATTGTGATTGAGTATACATTATGAGATATTGAGAGATATTTATTTTATTGTACTCCTTATGGAGTTGATATCATTGACAGGTTGTGAGTTATGTTTAGTATATTATTGAGACCTAGACAGTGTTCAACCGTTGATGCTGCGGCATAAGCTGGATGTACCCACGACTCATGCCCAAACTCTGGATATGGGTCATGACATAGAGTGATTAAAGGTGGCACAAAGTAGACAAAAGAGATATGAGGACATCCATAGATGATCCCTTGAATTTATAGCTGGTGATCACGTATTTCTCAAGGTTACGCCGATGCTTGGAGTTACGAGATTTAGAGTAAAAAGGAAGCTAACCCCTCAATTTGTTGGTCTATTTGAAATTCTCGGGTGAGTCGCCCCAGTTGCATATTAAATTGTGCTACCACCAAGCCTATCAAATGTGCATGATGCGATTCATGTATCACAACTGTGGAAGTATGTGCATGATCTGATTAATATGGTAGATTTTGGTCAGTTGGGTTTACAAGCAGACTTGTCCTATAAGGTAAAACTTGTGTCGATCATTAATTGAAAGGATAAGCAGCCATGGAATCGTTCAGTTCCGCTCGTGCGCGTACTCTGGAGGAACCACATGGTCGAGGAGTCGACCTGGGAACTCGAATCATACATAAAAGAGAAATTTTCTATATTATTTTTGTAGGGGTAGGTTCCATTCCTAAGTTTCGAGGACGAAAATTTTTATTAGTTGGTTAAGATATGGTGCCCCGTTTCTCCTATTCGGGGAGCGCGGCTAAGAAATACTTGTATCGTTCGATCGAAACAGATTAAATCAAGATCATTTTCTCGTTATAGATTTGTTTCTTCAAAATTAAGTCCCACATTCAGCAGATCGTACCTCGAGGAAGGACTCGGCGGCAGAGTTGAGAGGGGCCTTTCTGTTGCGTTTATTTCCTTGCCCGTTTTCGATGTCGCTTGGTTGCTTTCTTTTTGGTTTTGTGACTTATATTTTCTTGAATGGTTTCGATGATTTCATTGTCTTCGTTCCTTGAACTTCTCATTTTGTATCAAAATCTGAGAGACCGAAGCAGGAGATATTGATCATCTGTTGGTGCATGCAGGTGATCGTTTAGGCGATGCGCGAGTGGAGTCTTGAAGATCTCCCATTTCTCTTTCCCGATTCTTAAACTTGTGAGTGGACTTACTTTCAATTAGCTTCCTTTTCTGATTCTTTGTTCTTAATAATCTGACTCGTTTATGCGTTCCGATCAACGATACCATAAGAATAATAATAAATAAGTCAAGATAATAAGAAGTAACTTGGAACACTAATGCTTTTCATACAAATTTTTATACAATAACATTGTATGCGTGCTTGTACGCTATGCATCTATCTATTTATGCTTCAGTTATAGCTAAAAATTATTATTTATAACTGTATAATTGAGTAGTGCAAAATATTTGAAATGTGATCACTTTAGCAGGTAGACTATGCCAATCGCACTGTGTTAAAGTAGTTATGCTCATTCTGATGGCTTGAAATGCTTTATTTATTAACTTAGTATTAAGATGTCATTTGTTGGACAACTTGTGCATAATATTTGGTTCCTACGATCGGTCTCTGTGGCACTGGAGCCGATTTGTATCGGGCGGAACTCGGATAGCTATGCTAGCACGACTAGAATAGGTAATGCGGGGTCTTGTAGTGGAGCTTGCTACTCGCGTTGCAAGGATCATCGTCTTACTGTAGATATTGTCCACGGTGGCAATGTGTGCCATGATCCAACATATTACTGCAATATTTGTTCAAGCTAATGATGTCTTCTTGATAGGGAAGAACATGGTAAATCTTGTGCCGGTGGGTACAACGCCACAGGTAAAAATTTACCGAATGGTGGCACAGTTATTCAGTCATTTATATATACATTGCATGTGGTAGCTTGAACTAAGGCAAGAGCGAAAGTCCACAATAATAAATTGTTTACCTCACCTGAATATTGTGTCAATTTGGTTAGTTGGGTTAGCTCGCCTTCATCGGTACTTTTCAAAGTACTGACCCTTATTGTAGCAGGTTCCCCTGAGCCAAGGCGACGCGATGAGGAGCTGAAGCTTCTTTCCTCAACCAGTCCATGCGCACTCTGTTCGTGCTTTTGGAACTTATACAAATCATCCGGAGCTTGTGTACACATCTTATGTAGCTCCAAGGAAAAGCGATAGCTTCGCCCGAAGGTGTTTATTATGTATTTTGAAGTTCTAGTAAATGATGTAATATATGGAACGACTATCTCATTTTGCGTCTATCTTGTAAGCCCGCGTGGTATCTCTTACTTTTGAGTTAAGAGTCTGTAACAAAGATGTATATTATCAATAATGAGAATTTTTCTTTGTGTCAACTTGAAATATTTAGCTTCCGAACTCTGTTGATGTATTTCTAAACATATATATATCATTATGATAGGCCTTGTGCGGGCATGCCTTACGCTCGTACGACATCATGCCCGGTAAAAAGTTAGCGATTATATGGAATCGGGGTATGACATTGATATATGGTTTCATTTGAGAAGAGAAGTATCCCAACTGGATAGCCAATATCGTTCCATTCATGAAGAAAAATGGGAAGGTTCGGGTCTGCATATATTATCAAGATCTGAACTCGGTGTGTCCAAAAGACAAATTTTCTCTCCCCATCATAGATGTCATGATTGACTATACATGTGGCTTTGAATGTATGTCCTTTACGAATAGATTTTTTGGATTCAATCAAATTAAGATATCGCCTGATGATAAAAAATACACACTCTTTTCGTACACCACTGGGAGTATACTGCTATACAATCATGCCCTTTGGCTTGAAGAATACGGGAGCAACGTATCAACGAGCCATGAATACAATTTTCTTGAAGCATTTACGAAAGACAGTAGAATGTTACGTGGATTATATTGTTGTCAAGAGTCGTCTTAAAGATGATCACCTTCAAGATTTAAGGACTGTGTTCTAATTGATGCGCCACCACTAATTGAAGATGAATCAGACTAAATTCTTTTTAGGAGTCTCCAGTTGTAAGTTTCTCGAATTTGTTATAACTTCTAAGAGTATTCATGTTTACCCCGATAAAATTAAAGCTATCCTCGAAATGTGTCCTCTATGCAATCTCAAAGAATTTTGTGGTCTACAAGGCCGTCTAGCATACATTAGGAGGTTCATCTCCATTCTCTCGGGACGATGCTGACCCTTCACTCGGTTAATAAAAAAAGGTATGTCATTTGTCTGAAACAAAGTATGTCAACAAGCATTCGATGACATCAAACGATATCTTACAAATCTGCCAGTTCTAGTGTCTCCGATCATAGGAAAGCCATTTTTGCTGTATGTTCGAGCAATGAATCACTCCTTAGGAGCTCTTCTTGCACAAAAGAGTAACGAAGCCATGAACAAGCAATCTATTATTTTAGTCGAATGATTGTTGGTGCTGAACATCGATACAATCCTATAGAAAAAGAATGCCTTGCTTTGATATTTGCTATTCAAAAGATGCGACACTGTGTCGGGTCAAACCATTCATGTCATATCCAGAGTGAATCTCCTCCAGGTATTGATGACCAAGCTGAGCATACTCAATTCGCGGTTAGCTACATGCGCAATGCTAATATCGCCTTATGACATTGTGTATGTCCCGCAAAAAGCAGTGAAGGATCAAGCGCTAGCTGATTTCTTAGCAGCTCATCTTGTACCGAAAAACTTTCAAACTGTACGATGACATCCCAGATGAAGTCTTAGAGTATAATATGGCAATAAGAGATGACACCTGGCAGCTATTCTTTGATGGCGCATCAAGAATAGGACCCAAAGGCAACATAGTAGCTGGAGTGGGCATAGTCCTAGTATCTTCTGACAAACTACTCATTCATCGAGCATATTCTCTCAATAAACCATGTTCCAATAATATGGAAGAATACAATACTCTAATCATTAGTCTCCAACTAGCCAAAGAATTAGAAATAGAATATCTTGAAGCCTACAAAGATTCTAAGCTGATAGTTAATCAAATCAGAGGAGTGTATGAGGTTCGGCATGAAAACTCTATCCCTTATCATCAGCGATAATCGAATTAGCTTTTACATTCAAAGGATTCGTCATCAAGCATGTTTCTCGGTTACATAATATGGAAGCATATGCTTTGGCCGGCCTAGCAGCATTATTGGTCGTTCACCTAAAGAGACGACACTCAATTATGGAAATCATAAATAAACTAGAGGAAGATACTAGCACGATATTAAATAAAAGAATGGAAATCACAAAGTTATAACTAGAGATGCCACAACCAATATCTAAGTCTAGAGTCTAATAATAAATCATAATAAGTCTAAATATATCAATGACATGCCAATAGTCTAAGGCTAGAGACAGATCCAGTATAATAAGGGAATACTAGCTAAGTGTCTGCTATAACCAGCTGAGCCACCTCAACTGTTGGTACCGGATCCTCCTATACTAAGGGTGCTACCTCAGCTGGCTCTCCGTCTTGTGGGCCATAATATGTAGGACACTAGTTCTCTAAATAATCATCGGAAAAATATATCCAGTCAAAATTGGAGCAAAGTACAAAACTCTTAAAGCAATTTCAAATACATGGTAGAGCATATATGATATGTAATAAAAAAAAACAAGATGTACATATAATTAGGAAATAAAAGTATAACTAAAATAAGTAGATAATCACGATAGATAACTAGAAAGATAAACACAAGCAATATGGTGGGAACTAAAATTAAGAGAACTAGCAAAATTGTCTATGTGCTTTTGAGTACAAGTTCGTTATGTGATCGGCTTGGGAATGCACACGTCTACACTACGGTAACTCAATTATACGTGTATTGTATAATTGGATGGACACGAATACACTAAAGGTTTAATCACATAACCAACTCCTACTCTCCCGCCCCGACTAATATTCATGGATCCAATCACAACACGTTATGCACATGAATATGATATGAGCACACGGAGCACACCAATATAATATGATCACATAGAGCACACGAATATGGCATGAGTATACGGGGCCTACGAATAGATATGAGTACCAGGAATACCCAATGTATACGGTAAAGTAAGAGTACAAGGAATACCCGATGCACACATCAAATAAATAATATCTCCTGATTTGATTCATATAATACCAGCCCGTGTAACATCGTGTAAAAATCAAGTATAGCAGTTCTAGAACATGTGATATAAACAACATTAAGTAGTAAAAACTAACATAGGGATGTAGTCACCTATAGTCCAGAGAAAATGGTACAAATCGGTGTCTAAATTGGTATCACACCGACCAATATATAAAATTCTACGTCATTTGGGTGTATTGAATAATAAATATGCTTAAATAAACTAAAATATGATTTCTAGGCCAAAACTAGGTCAAACTAGGTAAAACTAGGTCGATACCTTGATTTTAGGTTCATACATAGCTTCTAAGTTGGTTATAAGGCTAAACTAGATAATTCTAGGTAATACTAGGCTATACCTAGGGTTCTAGGTCCATACTATGAAGGTATTAGCTATACTAGCTAATATTACTAAGTATCTTTATATATTACTTATACATATATACTAGTATTATCTAATATCTAGTATTACCTTAGTATTTGAGTTATTACCTTAGCCTATACTTATTACCTTGACTAATATCTTCACTTGATATTACCTTATGTATAACTTAATATATTACCAATATCTGGGCACTTAGGTATTAATTGGATAAAATAATAAGTGATATGCTATGTGTATTGTATGTTATAATAATTAGGTAACAGATATTAAGTTTTAGTGACATAGTTGGCTTAGAGCCAGAGACTTTGGATCAGGAGGGTCTTATCCCGGTTTAGACAGATGACCCAGTACCCATAGCTCAGTAGATAGATTTATTTGTACTGGATTTATCTCCAGCATTTTGTTATTAGTATTTCTTTATATAACTCATTGGATATTATTTTATCTTGTGAGTTGTATTTGACTCTTCAGTTCTTTATATCATATTCGTATGAGTGTTCCATCTTATAGATCTATGATTGAGTATTCATATTTTATTTGTGGCATTATTATATCTTGATTGCTAGATAGATAGTTTACCAAACAATGTTCTACCGTCGATGCTGTGGTGTAGGCTGGACGTTGTTCACTACTCGTGCTACTACATCGGGTGTGGGTCATGACATATTTTTAGTGATAGCCCATGCAGGTCTTCGAGGTCACAGTTAGTGCGATTCATAGTAGTGCTCTGATTTGAGTGTTATTACGAGCCTGTTTCAAGATATAGGATATAGGCTATAGGCTGAGAATACTCAATCACATCTAGAAAAAACTCTATTGTTCATTTCAACTGTTCTTCCTTTATATTGATATTTGATCTTTAACTGTCCTTCTTTGAATAAATTATAGCATATGCCATATTGATTTTTTTCTTTTGCTTTGCCTCAGGATACCGCCTAAGACTCAATTACGGCAGAGAGGAGCAGTTTCTAAGAGATCTGCGACTTCCCGAGGACCTACACCAGTCACTTCTTCAGTGATTGCCGTATCAGTTGTGTTCGGGGGTCCACCTCCAGCTCAGAGGACTATTTCGGCTGTGTCTGAGGGACTTCCAATTCCACCTTCTGTGCTAACAGATGTGACTTAGGTGTTCGCATTATTTTTCAAGATATTGGAGGCTCAGAAGGCCCAGTCATAGGCTCACCAGAGGGAGACCAACGTGTTACGGAAGGGTATTAAGAGTGCTTATCAGCTTGCCCTTGTTGTAGTGGAGAAAGGAGCTCCGGTCCAGCAGCAGGTTGCTCCGCAGGTTGCCCAGCTTCGGTCGGGTAATATCCAGGACTTCAAGAAGCTGGAACCTCAGGTCTTCAAGGGGACTGAGGGCATCATCTACGCTGATGATTGGCTCAAGGATATTGAGCATCTCATGAGGGTGTCCCGTCTTGCTGAGGATCTGAAGGTTGAGGTAGTAGGGCTTCAGTTGTTTGACATCGCCCTCACTTGGTTCAGGAATGAGCCACTTCTTGCTGATACAGGACAGTCTTGGGAGGTGTTCAAGGACCTCTTCAAGAGAAAGTTATTTGCTCGGGTAGACAGATTAGACTTGGAGAGGCAGTTTGAGGGCCTTACTCAGGGGAGCATATCCGTGGAGGAGTTTGCCGCAAAATTTGGTAGGCTGAGCCAATTTGCGGAGCATTTGGTATAGGAGCCAGAGGCTCGGGCTATCCGCTTTCGCGTGGGTCTGAACTAGGAAGTGAATATCCTCATTCCGTCTTTCTATGAGACGTATTCAGAGATACTTGTGGAGGCACACAAGGTTGAGCGAGAGTTGGACTTGAAACCCAAGAGAGATCATAATTCTTTTCTGGGGGATAGTAGCAGCGCAGTGACTGCTAAGCGTCCTCATTTCTAGTCTATTCCTTTTTAGTAGCCACAACAGTACCAGACTCCATCTAGGGCACCAGTTCACTAGGCACCACAGCAGCAGAGACAGTCACAGCAAGCTTCCTACCACTACTGCAAGAAGTCCGGCCATATTTGAGTTTGTAGAAAAAGGTTGGGAGTTTGTCTGTATTATGGTGTCGAGGGGCATCAGTTGAGGGATTATACTTCTAACCCTCGTCGTGCAGTTCAGGGAGCAGCTCCAGCTCCGAGAACATAGGTGAGGCCACTAACAGTACAACCGATGGGACCGCCACTTCTGACCCAGCAGCAACGTTATGCCCAGCACCAACATCAGGGGGGTGCTCCTCAGGGACGAGCATTTGTTATGACGGTCTAGGAGGTCTAGCCCACCGGAGATGTCATCGCAGGTTCTGTTCTTCTTGATTCTATTTCAGCTTAAGCTTTGTTTGATAGTGATGCTTCCCATAATTTTGTATCTATTTTTTTTCTAAAGCATCATTTGGTAGCTGAGCCTTTTCTTAGGACTTGCAAGATCATGACCGGGGAAGGCATTATCCTGGTTAGTGATATTTGCAAGGATTGGAGAGTTACTTTGGGAGGCCGGGAGCTGAGTGTATGTCTACTTATAATGGCACTTCTGAGCTACAATATTGTACTCAGGATGGATTGGTTGAGTAGGCACCATGCTAGTATAGATTACAGAGGAGATAGAGTTTTGTTTAGCCCTCCAGGAGAGCCAGAGTTTGAGTTTGCTAGAGGAACTACAGAGCAGAGAGAAGGCATTATCTGTGGAGCGATGATGGAAGACAAAGAGTTGATGCATTCTTTGATATCAGAGTTCTTGGATGTGTTTCCAGAAGAATTTCCATAATTTTTGCCCGATCAAGATGTTGAATTCTCTATAGACTTGGTGCCAGGTGCAGAGCCAATTTTATAGTATGCCTATAGAGTGAACAACAGCGAGCTGGTCGAACTAAAGAACCAAGTGGATGAATTATAGGATAAAGGGTTTATCAGATCTAATTCTTTACCGTGTGGAGCCCCGGTATTGTTTGTACCGAAGAAGGATGGATTGGTACACATGTGCATCGATTACAGGATATTGAATAATCTCACTATCAAAAATAAATACCCATTGCCATGGATTGATGACATGTTCGATCAGTTGAGTGGCGACAAGGTATTTTCCAAGATAAACTTGAGATCAGGCTACCACAAGGTAAAAGTGAAGTCGGAGGACATTCCGTAGGCTGCTTTTATAACTCAGTATGGCCAGTATGAGTTTATGGTAATGTCATTTGGGTTGACTAATGCCCCGATAGTATTTATGAATTTAATGAATAAGGTATTCCACCAGTACCTTGACAAGTTCATAGTGGTTTTCATCAGTGACATACTCATATACTCGAAGACACTAGAGGAACAAGAGGAGCATCTGCGGATTGTGTTGGATGTGCTGAGAAAGGAGAAGCTATATGGGAAGCTGTCCAAGTATGAGTTCTTCCTGGACAAGGTGGACTTCTTAGGATATGTTGTGACTGGTGATGAAATTTCAGTGGATCCGAAGAAGATCGCAGCAGTAGAGTCTTGGAAGACCCCGAGTTCAGTGGCAGAGATAAGAAGTTTCTTGGCTCTGCCAGGGTACTACAGAAAGTTTGTGCAAGATTTTTCAAAGATTGCCGAGCCGATGACTAGACTCACCAGAAAGAACACAAAGTTTGTTTGGAAAGAGGAGTGTTAGGCTACTTTTGAGGAATTGAAGACGAGGTTGACGGATGCTCCTATTTTGATGTTGCCATTAGGGTCTGGAGGTTTTACTATTTATAGTGATGCATCGGAAAAAGGGCTGGGTTATATTCTTTAGCAGAATGGGAAAGTGATTGCCTATGCATCCAGGCAGTTGAGTCCTCATAAGAAAAACTATCCTACCCATGATTTGGAGTTGGCAACAGTCATCTTTGCCTTAAAGTTATAAAAATACTATTTGTACGGAGAGCGTGTGGAGATCTTTACAGACCACAAGAGCTTGAAGTATGTTTTTACTCAGAATAAGCTGAACATGAGGCAGTGTTCATGGCTGTAACTGATAAAGGATTTTGACATATTTTTACAGTATCATCCGAGGAAAGCCAATGTAGTTGCCGATGCCTTGAGCAGGTATCCGGTAGCTATATTTTTTATGCAGGATAGGTATTTGTTAGAGGATCTGGAAAGCTTGGGCAGTGAGGTGATAGTCCCCAGTTTTGCCATGCAGATATGGGGGTTGCAGATACACTCAAAGTTGATGGACATGATTAAGGTGGCCCAGTATGAGGATGTATCTCTGAGGAGCATCAGAGCTCAGGTGAGAACAGGATTGGAGGATGATTTCACCATTGCTGATGATGGTTCTTTGTGGCATGGTGCTAGAGTATGTGTGCCTAGTAAGGAGATGCATCAGGAGGTATTGCAGGAAGCACATCGCTCTCAGTATTCTATGCATCTAGGTGCCAACAAGATATATCAGGATATGCGAGAGTGTGTGTGGTGGTATAGCATAAAGAGGGAGGTGGCACAGTTTGTATCCAGATGTTTATTGTGCCAGCAGGAAAAAGCTGAGAGGTAGAGGCCAGGTGGATTACTTCAGCCATTACCCATTCCAGAGTGGAAGTGAGATCACATTACTATGGATTTTGTGTCCAAACTTCCATGAACTCCAGGAGAAAAAGACACAATTTGGGTCATTGTTGATAGGTTGACAAAGTTAGCCCACTTTTTGCCTTTCAAGGTAGGTTTGTCTATGAAGAAGCTAGCAGAGATGTATGTGAGGTAGATCATCAGGATACATGGGGTTCCAGTCGACATAGTCTTTGATTGGGATAGTCATTTTATTTCTTATTTTTGCAGGAGTTTGTAGACGAATTTGGGCACCCAGCTAAAGTTCAGTACTGTATATCATCCCCAAATAAATGGGCTGTCAGAAGGACCATTCAGACTCTCGAGGATATGATGCACACCTATGTACTATATTTTATAAGATCTTGGGAGGACCATCTCCATTTGGTAGAGTTTGCTTACAACAACAGCTACCAGGCCAGTATAGAGATGTCACTATTTAAGGCTCTATACGGTCGAAGATATCGTACTCCCTTGTTATGGGACGATGTTGGAGAGAAAGTTTTGCTAGGGCCAGAGATGGTTGTGGATGCAGCGGAGAAGGTTAAGTTGATTAGAGACAGACTTCGAATGGCACAGGACAGACAGCGGCATTGGGCCGATATCCACCAGAGACCTTTGGAGTTTGAGTTATAGATTTAGATTTTTGTTTTATGCTTGATATTGGTTGTTTGTTATAGATTAAGTTCTTAAGGTTTTGTTTTGTTCTAGGTTGGTGGTTTGGTATTTCTGAGGATTTCTCTGATATAAGGCACGATTTATTTTGCTGGAGGTAGGATACTTAGTCCGTGATTCATCGGACCTTTCAGTATTCTCGAGAGGGTCGGTGCAGTTGCTTACAGACTAGACTTGCCACCTTTATTGGAGGGAGTACTCAACGTGTTTCACGTATCGCAGTTAAGATGGTACATGGCGGATCCTAGTCACGTATTAGATCACTCAGAGATAGAGGTGGGCCCTACTATTAGCTATCCAGAGCAGCCAGTTGAGATTCTGGATCGGAGAGAGAATGTGCGAAGGAACCAGACCATTTCCTTAGTACGCGTCGCATAGAGGCATCACTCTCTGGGTGAGTCTACCTGGGAGAGGGAGGATGAAATGTGAGAGCATTACCCATATCTGTTTGTACCTTGAGGTATATTCTTTCCTGATTCTATTATATTTTGTTTTCTGACGGTAGTTTCTTCTTTGAATTTTGAGGACAAAATTATTTTAAGGGTCTAGACTTGTCACTACAATATTTCTTAGGAAGGGTATTTTGGTCATTTTATAATTAATTAAATATTATACATGTTGAATATTTATTTATTATTAGATATTAGATTTGATTTTGGACTTGTGTTAGTGGACCTAACTAGTTTAGATTAGATTCATGGACCAACATTAATCCTAGTTTGATTTGAGCCCAATAGTTAGCCCATTCATTAGGGGGATGATTTAATTAGTTAAACCAATTGGATTAGAACCTTATTTCCTTAATTAATTTCTTCATAAAAGCCCCAAGGGGTAATTTGGAATTTTCATAATAACTTGGAGTAGGGGCAAGTCCGGCAACATAGGGGAGGAGAGACTCTCTCTCTCTCTCTCTCTCTCTCTCTCTCTCTCTCTCTCTCTCTCTCTCTCTCTTCATCCATTCATTCTAATTCTCGATCTAGAATTTTTCTCATCCAAATTCCTTCATCCCTATACCAAACACTACCCAAATTCCTTCCCATTTTCTTCTCTACTCGCCACTGTAGGCTATTGGAACAAGGAAGAGGCAAGTATCTACAAGGAGGAGGAAGGAGCACAAGTTGAAGGCTCTTGACACTCATTTGGAGAATTATATTGGAAATCTATCTCCCAATAGGTACAATTCAGTTTTTCTTCTCTAATTAGACTCTAAATCTATAATTTAATCATTAAGAACCCTCCCATGTACTAAGGCTATCCATATGAAGTGGAATTAGGTTCATAGGATGCCTATGGAGAAAGTTATATGGTATTTTATGTCAATTTTGGAAGAATTTTGAGATTGGCACAACTTATATTTCTTCATAGATCAATTAGACCAAATTAATATATTTTAATTGTGTGGGACTAGTGTCGTGTCCATAATTGGATACGTGTAAGCCGTTTCACGATAATTTGGCAATACGGGTTAATTTGGGGGTTTTCTTCCGACACGGGGGTTTGAGAATGTCATATTTTAACACGGGCATGTAGATGAGTAGCTCACACTTCGTGTTTCTTTTAATTGTGATTCTAGACTTACTCGTGTCCTCCGAAATACGTTTGGTGGTATGGTGGAACCGTATCACAAGCGTATCATAGATTGAATGTGATACGGGTGCGGTGCACTCCGCGTGTTTGATATTTTAATTCAATTTACCTTGGTTATAACTATTAGAGTATTATATTTATAGTTGTTATATATATATATATATATATATATTTAGTAAGTTAGTTAGTTAGTTAGTTAGTTAGTTATAGTTATAGTTATGTTTTTATTTCTTTTGAGATGTATTGGTGGTCATTAGAGAGTAGGAAAGTTCATGTGTACTATATATATATATATATATATATATATATATATATATATGTGTGTGTGTGTGTGTATGTGTGTGTGTGGGGGGGGGGTGTATATGTGCTAAGGGGTTCAGATAAGCAGCAATAAGAAGCAGCAACAGAAAGAAGCAGCAGCAGCAGCAAGAAGCAACAACAGCAGTGTGAACAAGCAGTAAGCAGCAGCAGCAAAAATAAGCAGCAGCAGTGTGAAGCAGCAACAAGAAGCAATAAGAAGCAGCGGTAGCAGAAATAAGCATCAACAACAGAAGTATAAACAAGCAGTAAGCAGCAGCAACAGTATATAGCACAGCAGTGCATTAGAGATTAGGACGTATGTATCAGTTAAAGTTAAGTTAGTTAATATTGTTAATTAAATATATATATATATGAGTTAGTATATATATATATATATATATATATATATATATATATATATATATATATATATATACACACACACACATACTAGTTAGCATAAGTATTAGTATTGGTTAATATTATTTCTAGTTTATCTTGAGATACACCAAGGTAATGTCAAGTTATTGGCTCATCCTCAAGGTATTGGGTATGTGTATCTTGAGATGTATTGGCTCAAAGCCAAGGTATCCACTTAGCATTAGTTTAGCTAGGGATACTATGTATTTTCATCTTGTATATATATATTATTGTATTTTTATATCTAATAATTTATGTATCTTATGATACGGTATAGTGTCGATACTCTAATATCCTAACATAGCTAGTATAGCCTAGTTATATAGTGTATAGACCTAATATCCTAGAGATGGACTCCTACAACCTAGAAATAGCTAGTTTGGCCAAATTTGACTAGTTTGACCTAGAGTTGACCTAGTTTGACTATTTTGACTTAGAAATGGCTTTATGGCCTAAAATTTGACTAGTGTAACTTATTTTCATTCTAAAATCTTCTATTGATGTAATATTCCATATTTAGGTCCCCGAGTTACCATTTCAGACATCTTTGATACTGTTCACCAGATTTTAGGCAAGTACATTCTCTGATATTTTTTTATTTATGATATCCCCTATATTTCTTGTATTTAGTGTAGATATCATTGATTTCTTGACACAATGGTTATACGGATTGGTATATCCGATCTCGTCATGAGATGTTATTCTTTGGTATTTATGGTGTATCTTGTTCAAGTCTTATTCCTCGTTCTTCTTGTACATGTACAAACATTGATTCTTGGGGAGACTAGCTACCTACCCAGTGAATCCCATGTCATAACGTACCATGGTTGGATCTACGAAACCAGTCGGGGCTGAAAGTATTATTATAGATATGTGATCATACCCTCCTTGTGCATGTCTTATTCCTTATGAGTGTTGATCATACACCGCACATATGATTAACTAGGCCCTAATCCTTATGCAAGTTCCCAAGCCGATCATATTTTGAAGCTGGTACTCACTCACTTAGTAGTATTATTTCTTGCTCATTTCTATGATGCTGATTCTTGTATTTATTTTCAGTATTCATATTATGCATCTCTCTTGTACCTATATATTGTATCTTGTATATTCGCTCTATTTATTATTACATAGTTTATACCATTTATTAGAACTGTTGTTAGAGATATACTTTGCTCCTTTCTTGACTGGATATATTTTTCCTACATGACACTGAGGAGTGGTATCCCACTCACTACGGGCCTCAGGACGTAGTTGGCTTAGAGCCAGAGACTTTGGCTTAGGAGGGTCTCATCCCGGTTGAGACAGACGATCCAGTACCCATAGCTCAGTAGATAGATTTATTTGTACTGGATTTGTCTCCAGTATTTTGTTATTAGTATTTCTTTATATGACTCATTGGATATTATTTTTTCTTGTGAGTTATATTTGACTCTTCAGTTCTTTATATCATATTCGTGTAATTGTTCCATCTTATAGATCTGTGATTGAGTATTCATATTTTATTAGTGGCATTATTATATATTGATTGCTAGATAGATAGTTTACCAAATAACGTTCTACCGCCGATACTGCGGCGTAGGCTGGACGTTGTTCACTACTCGTGCCCCTACACCGGGTGTGGGTCATGACAAAGATACCAACACACAGCCTACTAACCACCAACACTACCATCTTAAGCTTCAATATGGGAAAAAGTTGGCTGTTAGGGAAGATACGTCTGAAAATTCAGATAGACGATCTCCGGACTAAAGTCACATGTTATGCGATCGACTCCGAAGTATCATATAACTTTTTTCTTGGACGACCATGGATACACGAAAATAAGATTGTGCCTTTTACTTTGCATCAATGCTTCAAATATGTGGATAGCTAAGGGGAGGTCAAAATTGAAGTTGCGGACATCAACCCCTTTAAAGGTGTTAAATCATATTTCTCTGACTCTGCGTTGTACATACCAGAGTACATGGAAAATGAAGCCAACGAAGCTGATGATGAAGCCAAAAATACTCTAAGAGAATAACCTCTCAGAATCTTCGTCAAAGGGCGAACTACTCAGCTGAGTACTTTAGAGCCCCTAGACATTAATCTTCACAAGTCTTCGTAAGAAGATAAGGTTAAAAACCACTAGTGATAAACCTCACTAATAAAGCACCTCCACTTGTCATCGACCTTTGCCGTAATAAGCAACTAGTGCCAGAAAACCAACCCATAATCATCAATAAAACTGTAGAAGCATAGAAAATATGGATCTATGCGGCCAACAACCATGTGTCCCACGACAAAGCTCAGTAGAAATTGGACTACATAGTCATTATGAGGACCAGAAAAGCTATATGCGGTCCAAACAGCCAAAGCAAACCTTCGCCGCAGATGGACCTGACATGACGTCCTGACGACCAGATTAAGTCTGACAATAATCCTAACAGGAAGGATTCTCTGAATGCCTCAAAAGACGAAACCTCACTAAAAGACAGAAGTCTCAAGGAGTGTGTAGCACCACGTGTACAACACGACAAAAGATTACATGCAGCTTCAGCCTATGCATTCCAGACTCCATGCATCCCATGTGTCTCTAACAGCCATGCAGTCCATGCATCCCAAATTCTATTCTTTTTATGCATTTTTGGTCGCATGCATCCCAGATTCTATGTGTCCCATGCATTTTTGGCTGTATGCGTCCCAGATTCCATGTATCCCATGCATTTCTGGCTGTATGCGTCCCAGACTCCATGCGTTCCATGCGTCCCAAATACCATACAAACCAAATCCTGTTGTTACAACTGAAGTGATTCTCTCCAACCAAATAGCGACCACATGTCTATTTGACCAAGTCATGCCTACAACAGTCGAGAACCGCCCAGATACTCAGTAAATAATAAAATCTCAACAAATGTCTATATAATAGCGGATCCTAGATTCGCGCGCATAGCTGTAGCTCCCTTTTGTTAAGAGGGGACACATGGCAAACCCCCACCATCCATGTAGCCCAAAATCTATTCGGCCACAAGTATGGCTGTAAATAGTAGGGTACCATACCCAAACAAAGGGCTGGCTGGCTATCTGCAAATTTATACTCGAGCAATAGAGAAAAGCTTTCCCATTAGATCGTCCACAGAGTAAATAGAGTTGTTACTCTCCTAACCCTCCATCATCACCCTCTAGAATACAAAATTTGTACTTAGATTGTCTGTTTAGTACTCCTCTCTGTACTCCCTTTAGTTTGTTCAATTAAATTAAGTTTATTTCCAAACTTTCGCATTTAATGGAAATAAGATGGTGACTCTGTTGGGGACATCCTTCTCCTCCGATAAGAAGTTGGTAACGCAGTCCGATGCGGCCAAGCTCGGCTCAACGTAAAATATGCTGGTAGTTTTCTTCGACCAGCAAGCGTTCGAGGAAATGCTCTCGAAAGAAAGTGCTAGTCCTTCGCCAAGGCTAGCCAAGCCCAAAAAAACCCGCAGGACGTGGGTAGAAAAGGCCACTGTGCCTTGCCCAACCACGGAGCAGATGCTTCCCACCTCTCACTCTGTTGCTGATGATGGTCGTCAGGCGAACACCCAGGACGTCCACGTCCATGTAGCATCCCCGTCTAACGCAAAAACTGCTCGGCACCTAGACTCTGGCAGAGGAAAGCATTATGATACCAGACGTTCTAGTGCTGAGGCATGTTATATGCGGCCAAGAAAGAGGCCGTATAAGATTGGCCTTGCGGCATCAGCTGACAGCCGTAGGCAAACGGTCGTATGCAGCCCCGACAGCAACAGAATATTTGTTTTCGACCGTATCTCCTGCGGCGCAGATCCTATACGGCTCATTGAGAATGGCGATAACCCAAACCTGGACTCTTTGTACTATGCTTCTGCAGGTGCTTTGTTAAAGAAGTCAAAGGCAGTATGAGCTCTTCATGCTCAAGCAACTGTCCAGTTAGCTGACCGACTGCAGGCACCGTTAACCATTACATGGACCCCTGATGGAAAGCTATATAAGACCGCCTTGTGCGTCCAGCCAGCAGCGACAAATGGACAGCGTCGATCTCAAAAGTCTTTCACTGACGATCCGAGGGAAGTTCTTGTATGAACCCCAGATCAGGGAGCAAATATAATACCTATGCACTTGTGCGTTCGGTCCTTCCGGGCCCACAAAAAGGGTACAAAAGTAGAACAAACCTTGCTTGACTTGCATAATACGATTAATCATAAGCACAAGATGAGGGAAATAATTATGGCTGATAAAATATCCCCTCCAGGGCATCATTGTGCCAAGACCATTATCAATTGCTGCTGCAACAAAGTGGCAACACCCACAAGCAGGCAGTCGGCCTTCCAACGACTACACCAGAAAGCACCAATCCGGCAATAACCCGAAGATCATGGGCGAGTACCAGAGGAGGAGGAGCTGCCCTCTGCCTCATGCTACTCGACTCATAAGCTTTCCGCCACTAAGGGAGGAAATAAGTCAAGTACCTCCACTTCGTCGCTCTCTGCCAGTGCGTTACGAAGGCGACTACCAGAAGGGTTAATAACGGGACCTGCAGAAGGCATTTTTTAGTGTATCCTCTCAAGGAAAAAACTGTCAGCTACTGGGGGTAGTTCTTCCTCAGAACCCCTAGGGTGTCCAAAGCAGAGGGTGGTATTCCCCTCGACTTACGTAACAACCCAGCATTTTGAGAAGACAGCGATTCCTAAGGAACGGACTCTGAGATCCCTGGGGGTAGCTCCCCTCTCCAGGTTGATATAGCCTCCTACGCTGGGGGTAGTATTCCTTCCGAGTTCGAGAAGGAGATGACACTGCCATCTTTTTCTAGTAACTACTCTCTCCAGGGGTCTGAGACGAAAAGTACAATATATACTGCCCCGTCCATCTCTCCCCATTTGAGGACGATATACATGGCCGGGGATGACCATGAAGGCCCCAGCAACCGCTAGTGCCTCAAGACCCTCAAGGCCATGATGCAGACGATGGGTGCATTAATGCAAGTCTTAACCCAGACAATACTGGAAATTAAAGCAAATATGGCTTCTCAACTAGCAAGGACCCCTGGACAAGCAAACTTGGATCGTGGGGCCAACGGAGATTCAAACACAAATGCCCCACCAGCGGACAGTATTCCTCACATGCCTGACTCGTCTGTACCTTCTATGGGAGATGAGACCAAGGAAGCAATAAAGGAGGTCCGAGAGCTTCGGGGTCGCCTAGACTCTATGGACAATTGGGACTCACTTCGCGATCTCGAGGCACGACAACCATACCCGATAGAATGGAGGGATGTACCATATCCTCCCAAATACAAGCCCTTTAACATAAAAATATTTGGCGGTAAGTCCTTCCCTCGCCAGTTCATGAGTTACTTCAAGATTACAACGGGACACCTACCCCACAGCGATGCTATCCTTACCAGACTCTTCGTCGGGGCATTAGCGGGGGTAGCTTTCGACTTGTTCTGCAATCTCGAAGATAATTATATCTCATCACTCGATGACCTTAAGCTTCTGTTCCTCAAAAGATTCTATGAGGCGAGAAATGATATGATAATGTCCTCTCTGATGGATGTCGCCCAGGAAGAAAGAGAACTGAGGCAAAATTACATCGAGCGGTTCCGACAAACAATGCTAAGGTTGTCCCCTGGTAATCCTGAGGCCACACTAATAGAGATATGCCGAAAAAATATGCTTCCGACAGTCTGCCACTGGATGCGCGATAGCTAATTCAAAGACTCGACGACGTTCATTATATTGTCAAGGCTGAAAAGAAGCTCAAAGACGCCCAGCACTTAGGAATCCATATCCCTACTACTGAAGAAAAGGTCAAGTACCCCAACAATAGCAATAATAGCAATAGCGGTAACAACAACCGCAATGTGAAAGGGAAGCAAGCCATGGTCGCTAATATGACCAAGAAATCTGAGCAAAAGCAGGCAGAGGCTCCAAAATCAAAGTAGACCTAGTCTTTCAAATACGATATTGTCAAGCCCATCTTTGACATACTGATGTAGGGATGTGAAATTTGTCTCCCGACATTAAATGTCAGCTTGAGGCAGAGAAGATGAACAACCCAAAGTACTGTCACTTCCACTGGTACGTTCACCACCCAACACAGTAGTGCTACACCTTGAAGTGGTACATCTAATGGCTGATCGATACCAAGGCTCTCTCCCTGGATTTTGACAATATAACTGTTGCCGCTAACATGGTGTACCTCCAGTTTGGCAACTTTCCACCGATGGAAGCCCAAGACGGAGTCACACCGATCCCAAGGGCAATAATGGAGGTAGTCAATTTTTCCCATCTCGCGACCAAGCAGCCGAGCTGACACCTTTTACTACCCCTCGGGGCAAGATCATGTGGGTCCACCCGGATCTGGTCCCAAACTTGACGCAACAAGTAGCGCCTTCTTCCATCAAGCCTAAAACATGAAAAACTAAGTCATGTCGCATGGTTTCTTCCACCACTGAGGAGGCATGGACATGGACAACCAGGTTGGGCCTGGCTTACCAACGAGATTACGAAGTTTCCGACGTCAATACACCTCCAACTACTACACCTGTCATGTCTCATCCGGGTCCATCTCAACCCCCACCAGCGGACAAGTCCAAAAAAAAGAGGGACACTTCGACAAGCCGTTGCGTAAGAAAATGGCTCAGGGATTGGAAAAGCCCTACAACTTTGACGTCTTGGCTGAACTCGCCAATACCTAATAGGATCAATTTATAGATGGTAAAATCCTAATTATTTTTATATAGATAAAAGAATTAGTATTTATTGTATTTATTACTGATTTTACTATATTTATTCAGATTTTATTTCTATTTATAAAAATTAGAATTCTAGGTATTTTATGTAGCAAGTTGACCTAGTTTTTATAAAACTTAACCCCGACAGTTTTAGACATAAACCTCGACCAAAAATCCATATTTTTAGCATTTAAAATTATATTATTATATTTTAATTCTGAATTTTTAAGTATTATTTCAGATTTACTTATTTGTCAAAAATTAATTTTTGGTGACTAGTAGGCAACCCGTTATGACCTAGTTTTAGTTTCTACTTAGTTTTGGACTCATAGAATTTATAGGAGATGACCCTATCACAAAAACCCTATTTTTTAATAAAATCACAGAATTAATAGTTTAAATAATTAATGATTTAAAAATAGTTTATGGCAATGTTAATGGTTAGTAATATTTTAGCATGTAGTTACTTGCATGTGCAACCAACGTAGGATTAATAACTAGATAATAAATTAATTTGACTGATAGAATAAGAGTCTAATTAGTGTAATAATTATTTGGTAGGTGTTCATGACATTCCTGTAGAGAGATCCGGACCATATTTGTTGTGCTCGCAGCTTGGCTTGGAAGGCAAGTACACCTTGCTTGATTGTATTGTTCAGTTTATATTATGCTTAGTTTTTATTTTGCTAGATGTGTGCATGCTTCTTAGAAGTAGTTGACTTGCCTAGTATGTTGTAAAGATACGTGGTATCTTCTGACTTGACACTACTTCAAACACGTTCACTGTTTGAGTGAGTGAGTGAGTGAGTGAGTGAGTGAGTGAGTGAGTGAGTGAGTGAGTTCATGGACTAGCATGTCGACTGATCATCGGTACGAGAGTTTGAGTCTTGTGTTAGTAGTTGGTATTGGTTTAGTTTTTTAGATATTATTTGACGTCTTGCATTATGTCTTCACTGCGTATACAGTTTGGATAGTACATTGGGAAGAAATAATCTACTAGTGAGAGTATGTAATTTCTATTTCTAATGGTGTAAATGGTGTATATCGTGTACCCCGCGAGTTCTGCGTAATGCCTGAAGGGATGACTATTCTTATATTTCTCCCCCCACATGCGCCATTAGAGATGTCTTGAGTGTATTTTATATAGATGGTTTAGTTACCCTATTTATTGTTTACTGCTTTACTTTTATGCATGCTAATTTTTTGTGTACTTGTTACGTCCCTCTGAGCATCGGGCACCCTTTCCTGGTATAGAAGATCATGATTATTTGCAGGATCACGGATCATAACTGGCTACTTCTTTCTCTTTTAAGGAGGTCTTTCCTTCGAGCTTCTCTGATCACTAGAAGATGTACTTATTTTGTTGTCTTTCATATTCTAGTTTGGCAGTGGATCTGTCTCCACCCGACTATTAGTTTCTTCTCGACTATTTCATACTTGGTACATTGCCATATTTGGTTATATATTTTTATTTGGTTTTGTGGATGAGATTAGTATTTCCTGTGACTTATAAAATTATATACCACTTGTGAATTATTATTCATAAAATAGCGTACATATGTATATGGTTTCCATATATTGGATTTGCCATATATATACGGCTGGCATGCTCACGTATTTCTAGTCCTACGTATTTTGAGACTGGTGCGTGACATATTTTTAGTGGTGGCCCAAGTAGGTCAAGAGTATATTTTCTTAGTTACATTACTATACCAAGCAAGCCTGCAAATAGGATTAGAGTATAGGATCTCATCCACTTACTTGACCAACTTTCTTGATTTTGTTCCAAATTTTTTTAAGCTTGATTATTTCTTTTGGCCTTCGTAATTATATCTGCTTTACTCCTTTAATATCACTATCATTGACCCTTCACCTCTCCCTATTTTGGAGGGATGACTGCACCTCCTTGATTATTCCTCGAGTATGATCTTCTGCCAGAATATAGGAATCCTTGTTGTTAGGGTTAGAAGATAATTAGGGTAGCATTCCTACTAAGAATACAACTAGAATATTGACTCACCACTAAGTTTAGTATACCTAATGAACCTTAGCATCCAACACCTATAAATTGATTGAACATTATCCCTTGATATATTTAAGAATGACTTGAGAGTAGTATAGACACTAGAAGGGTTAGTAAAAAATTTGACTATATTGTTTGACCCTAGTATTGAGGAACCAATATAAATCCAAGGTTGAATATTATGACTAAACCTAACTTTCATAGTAAGATAATATAAGAGGATTATAAATTTAGATTCTTGTCTTGATATTAGCAGAGCAGTATCTTAGGAAACTGAGAGAAATAAACCAATACCTTAGTAAGAGGAAGGGTACCCTACCTTCAACTTAGTAGATCCCCTAGAATCTATGATCATCGTTGAGTCATACTTGAGTCTTCATGAGCCACCAATAGTGCCATCTCATCCCTCTATCATAGATCAATTGTACCAATTAAAACATATTGAATGGTTAGAACCTTTCCCTTGATCATACCTCGAACATAGAGACTAGCATACCATATTTCCTTAGGAAACCATGATATTATCAAGAGTCTCTCTATTTACTTTCATATCTTGTTTCTCCGAAATCTTAATGCTCGCTATTTGTGCGATGACTAGAATTTTTCTTTATCTTTCAAATCGTAACACCTTACCCTTCTAATGGTAGGCCTAGTGATTTTTTTTATGTTACGATATATAGTTTGGTAGGATTGTAGTTTGTTAATCATAAATATTTAAATTTTGTTGCTTAGCAGTTAGAACTTGATAGTTTAAGTTATTCATTTAGATTATGATTTTATGATTATCCTTTAGTTTTAAATCAATTAATATGTTCCACATATCTCAATACAGGTTATATCCTCTTTCATTGAGAGCCAGTAACTTCTTCATTCTTAATATTAAACACTTTTGTTCTATAAGCACTATGATTAAGATTTAAGATGACCATTACCTATAGAGTTTTATAATGCAATAGGATACCCTAATAAGTACTAAGATCTTTCTCTCGTATACCCCAACAAGAGTTTCTACTTTATTTATAAGAACAAGGTTATTTTTTAGAATCCTCTTAAGACAGTTACAGTATTAGTTGATTCTCGTAAGTTGGGTAGCATGCCTCACAACCTAGTATCTTATAGTCCTTTTGACCCATTAATGAAGTGTAATTGAATGACACTAACTATATGCTAGCAAAAGAAGATAGTGTTTATCCAAACTATAGAGCTTTAGAGGCCATACCCCCATTCGATCGACCAGAGACTTAGACAAGAAGTTAGTATGGCAACTGTAGAGACACAACACCGGACGAGTCTTAGCTTCTTGGTGAACTTGAATTATTTTGTACCTTCCTTCATCATAATCCCACATGCTTATATTTTGGACTATCTTGACTTATGCTGCTATTATAGCCTAGTTTTGCAAGTTTATTCTTCTATCGAGCTTGATAATGACATATATATTATTGGGTGCACACACTGATACATTTATCTAATTAGAATCGGTATATTATGGTCTGGCCAACCATAGTGCACTTGGTTCTCTCTTCGTATGACTACTTTACGTAGATTGAGATATAGTTGACTTAGCATGTTAGACGAATATACTTGTCCCCTAGACAAGTCCGTGCATATTGTGCCGGTTACATATCTATACTGATACAAGCCTGCGAATAAAATTTTACTAAAAATATGATTTTAATTCACAACTGCCTTGATAACTCTCTTTTGAATTCTTTAATCGCTCTTGAACCCCGTACTTGTATTCTATCACCTCCTCGTTGAACTCTTTATTGTTATTTGTTTTTGTCTTCCCCTATTTCGGAAAGACGAACGCTCGTACTTGATATAAGTTTGACCCACGAATAGTACTAGATATACCCCATAGGCCAATCATATTACTATGTGACTATCTTTTATAATTAAGGGCATATCACATGTGATAGATTTTGTGTTAAGATTTTGAGAATTAGTAAGCACTATTGAATGATCGAAGAAATTTTTTTTATATAGCCTGATGTTATGAAAGATGGATAAATTATAAATTGGGTAGAAGTTGTATTGTCAACTTGAGCCAAATGTTATATGAAGGTGAAAATCTTCGACCGTGATCACGTAAGATAAGATTAAGATATTTAAGCCAATTAATTTTGAGATTTTTTTTGATGATTATGATGATGAGGATTTAACTTTAAAGATAAGAATGCCTTATAGAATAGATTTTGAAAATTTGATATTGTGAACCAAGTATTTATAATTTGAGCACATGATTTAAATTTTAAATATTGGAGATTGAATCATCGATTTAAATTTTGAGGACAAATATAGAATTTTAAAACTTGAACATAGCTGAATTTGATTTAAAATTTACGAATTGATGATTTGAATTAAGAGTTAAATTTTGATTGATGGATCACCTATTTGAAATATTGAGGATGGAAATTAAATTTATAATTTAATGAGTACAAAATTCTTAAGTTCGAAACTAGGAATAAGATTTGATTGGAGTTATTAATATTTAAAAATTTAGAGGAGATTATGATAGTTGGAATCATGATTTAAATTTTGATGTGGGTTATTTAAATTTGAAGATGTCATATAGATTTGATTTAAACCTTGATTATTTAAATTCGAAAAAATATTATGATAGGTTGATTTTTGATTTAAACAGTGATTATTTTAGTTTTGAAAAGATTGTGATAGATTTGAAAAGATTTTGTTATTTAAATTTTTTAGAAGATTGCGGTTGACTTGTCTTAGATACGAATTTGGAGAATTTAAAAAATCATGCCTTATTTTTAATTTTGAGGATAAAATTCTTGTAAGTTGGGTAGATTGTTATCCCCTTACCCAAAATAAATATTTTTTTGTATATTTTGTATTTATTATAATTATTTTAGATTATTTTAAATCGATTAAAGTTTAATTGTTCTATTAGGACACTTCACCATGGTTTGGATATTAATGACATAGAATGACCCCAAAATCTATAACGCATTTCGTAGGAAGTAGCCTACACGGGAGATATTACTTGTAGGATATTTTTGTTACTCAGAATTCGATAATTTAGCATTAGTATGGCACTAGTGTAACAATCATAGTTTATTATATTTAATATTTAGATATTTTATATATATAATTTATTTGTGATTATTTTTCAATCCAACCTTCTTCAATAAGCAACCCATTATTCCTCCATACCAAATTAGGTCACTTCCCCCTTTTGTACAATTTATTTATTTATTTATTTATTATTCTCTTAGAAGCCCAATCAAATTCCAACTACCAAATATTTACCTTAGATTTGCATATTAATTTTTCCTTTAATTATTCCCTTAGAAGTCCAATCAAATCCCAACTACCAAAGATTTACCTTAGATTTGCATATTAATTGCCCATTATTTTATTTTCTTAGAATCAAATCAAATCTTATTCATTAGTTAGTTATTGGTTAGTTATTGACTATTTAATAACTAACAACCTAATTAGTAAATCTCTTAATAAATAACTATCCATCATAATCCTACTCCTGCCCAAACCCGCGACCCCCCCTCCAAACCCGCGACCCTCTCTCTCTCTCTCTCTCTCTCTATATATATATATATATATATATATATATATATATATATATATATATATATATATTTTCTTATCTTTCCTCCACAAATCCTAACATAATCTTCTCACCTCCTCCATCACCAATGTCGACTCCCCTTCACGTGGACACCCACAACCATCTCCTCTGTCACGACCCGCACCCGGTTTAGGGGCACGAGTGCGTGGTACGTCCAGCCTACGCCGCAGCATCGGCGGTAGAACGCTGTCTAGGTCTTGATACTATCTAACTAATATCACGCAAACATCCAATCTCCATTAGGAGGCACGGATGTCACAAATAAGATGAACATATACTCAATCACAGGATTACAGCACGATAAGATTTCGAAACAGAAATTAAAGTTAAACACAACACAAGTCCACAAGTAATACTCTAACTCAACAATATCCAGAATCATCAAAATGCCGGAGACAAATCCGGTACCAAAAAGTCTGTTAAAAGAACTAACTAAAAATAGTAATTTCCAGCTAGACCTCCTGGAATCACAACTACTATCAAGTCTGCAGCTACTCGCCATAAGGTCCACAAAGTGTCGGACAGCGGTCCTCTAAGGCATAGTCTGGAAAAATGTTTCCAGTCAGGAAGGAGCAAAGCACAATCTCAAATAACAGTTCCATTAATTGATAATGTCTATAATACAATAAGACATGTCATGCTAGCTACTGAGAAGACAGTGAAATAATTGAAATGGCAATTTAAGAGAGACAGGTAATATAGAGAGACAGGCAATATGTTACAGTCGGTGCATGTATGGAAATAAAAAGAACAAGGAACAGTATCATATACGGGTAATGTAGTATATGATTTAAAATAGGGAACTGTAACTATTCTAAGTGGTTTGAGATTGTAGTTTCAAAATGTGATCGGCTTGGGACATGTACAATTGCTACAGTCTGGCTAATCATACGTGGGGTATGATTAACACCAATAATATAAACTTGTACGATAGGTATTTGATCACATTTCTCACTAGCAATTTTCCCGCCCCCAACTAGTACTGTGGATCCAATCATGACACGTCACGAATACACAACATTGTCTAATGTATTATGTATAATGTCTAATGTAAATATCAATGTAAATGTCAATGTAAATGTCAATGTAAATGTCGTGTATAATGTCAATACGATAATCAAGGTAACATCTCATGACTGCAGATCCAAGCTATACTAGTCCGTGTAGCACAGTGTCAAAGATTCAGTTGTAACATTTCAAGATCATTGAACTTATAGCTATTATCAAGAATTGGAAATTATCAGAGAATGTACTTGCCTTGGTCCTTAGCTGGTATTTATGGATGTCCTGTTCCAGAGTATCCCCTGGGTAAAACCAACAGTCCTATCAACACATTACAATATAACATTGGTAACAGAAGCTATCCTAACACACAATAGAAATACACTGGCCTTAGGGCTACGCTAGGTACGGTAGGGGTCATCTACTAGATAGGCCAACTACATATATATTAATATCCCTTAATTACAATAATAGCTATAAGTATAAGTCTATACACTTTAAATAAAACTAATACTTGTATGTACATACAACATATCTCAAATTAAATACAACTACAAAATATACATGTATATATATTATAAAAATGTACTAAGGGTTTATACAAAATATACCTACACATATATATCTATGTCAATTGAACAATAAAGATATATATACACACCAAAAATAGTACGTATACTATTATTTTTATATACTAATTTATACCAATTAAACATACCTTGAAAATATGCTAAGTGTTTATATATTAAAAATGCTTATAGTAGAACACGTATTTATATTTATCAAATTAAACACATATACAATGTATACGTATATATTTTAAAAAACATGCCAAGGGTTTATAAAATATATATACACATATATATATGCCAAAATGTTTTTGTTAAACATATACCAATACGAAAATATATATATACATATATATTTATACCAAAATAATAATTATACTATATACATGTATAATAATATACACATACACAAAAATACATACCAATATACATATATATACATATGCCTTAATTAAATACATACTTATACAATAAAATAAAAATAAATGATATACTTATTCATATTTAAAAACATCCATTACATTATACAGTTAATTATTAATAAAATAAATAATATACATTTATACATTTATACCAAAAATACGTATTTGCTTTTATTTACTAGATATCTCGTATATATATAAAATAACCAATATATATATATATATATATACGATATATACATATATCAATTTAATCACACCTACTAGAATACACATATATATATAATCATACTTAAATATATATACATTAATTATACACATTAATTAATATCTACAATACATATACTAATTTTACATTTTTTTGAAAATATATTAAGTATATATATTTATACAAAATATATACATATACCAAGCTTTATATATTTTTATTCTAGAATACATACATATATATATTAGAGGAAATACACATATACATATTCATTTAAATATGTATATGTATATAAATCATAATAAATGTATATACATATACACCAAAATACCAAAATATGTTTTTATTAACCATATACCAATATAAACTATATATATATATATATACCAAAGTAATATTTATACTATACACAGGTATATATATATACCAATAGGGAAATACACTATGTATCTATATATATATATATATATACATATGTATGTATGCGTACACATATACACACACACGCGTATACACATACATGTATATACGTATCTACATACGTTTATATTTATACACATTTATTAATATACACAAATACTTGTACTAGTATATACATATACATTAACACATTAAGTTATTATACACACACATATATTCACAGGGAAAGGGAAAGGGAAGAGGGAAGGAAGCTTACAGCGGATGGTCGACGGAGGCTCGCCGAAACTCAGGCGGCGGGGTCACGACAGGGAGGAGCAGGCCAGCGGGGGTCGGCTGAAGCAAACAGCAGAGGGAGGAGGACTGAGCAGCGGGTCTGCCGCTCGGCTGCTCGCAGCAAGGAGGGCTCGGGGAACTCGGCCGCTCGCCGGAGGGATGTGCAGTAGGGTCGGTGGCGCGAGGGGTGAGGTCCACCGGAGAACACAGCGGGGATGGCCGGACTGCCGGAGGTCGGGTGCGAGGGAAACTCGAGCGTGGGGGGAGGAGTTAGGAGGATGGGGGAGAGGTCGACGGGGTAGCGGGACGCTCGGTCGGCCGAAGCAACAGCAGAGGGAGGAGCAGCGGGGTGGTGATCGGCGTAGGGATGTAGGCCGCCGGAGTCGCGGTGGACTGACTACGCCGGAGAGGAAGTAATGGCAGAGGGAGGAGGAACCCGTGAGGGCCGCCGGAGTGATGCACAGCGGGGAGGACCGCAGCGGGCCGCCTGAGGATCACCGCAGAGAGGGAGGAGATGATCTGCGGTGGCGGGGGAGAAGCAGGCCAGCGGGGTGGCTGCCAGCGGCCGCCGGAGGATCTGGGCAGGAAGTCGGAGCACTGTGCAGCGCCGGAGGTCGGAGAGACAGGGACCGCCGGAGTTCGCCAGGAGCACGGGTGAACAGTAGTTTGGGGGGGTGAACAGTATTCCCCCCTCCTATTGAAATTCAAATTTTAATGAAGAAAAGGAAAAAAAGAAGAAAGGAAGGAGAAGAGAAGAAGAAAAGAAGAAGGAGAAGAGAAGAAATGAGAAGAGGAAGGAAGAATTTTGCATACGTAGGGGAGAGGGAGGAGACTTGTGAGGTGGGGGAAAACCTAGGTGTCTTGGGATTAGGGTTTGAGGGTACAAGATATTTAAATAGGGAGAGAGAGAGTGTTGATGGAGGGTGGTAATTGAACCCCTAGAATGAGTGGCTATGATGGTTCATGAAGGAAATTAATTCATGTAGGAAAAATACAATTTGGTCCACAATTAATTAGCCTTTCCATTTGGTCTTGGACAATGGGGTGATGACACCTACAATTGAATAATTGCAACTTAGCCCCTTAAATTCGGGAAATTGCACAAACACATAAAATGACGAAAATTTGGCGGGCGATTCGGGGTCCAGTGTTTTGTAGGGTCAGGGGGCACTGTAAGATGGGTATGGGCTGAATTTGCAGGGCACTGGAATTAAATTGGGATTTTAGAATTGGTTTAAATAATATCCTCAATTTAAATAGAAATAAATGCAAGTCGTGTTCAACAATTAATTAGGAGTACTTGGAGCCAAAATCAGGTCAATTCATCAATACCAATAATGAAGAAGACTCAGAACAGAATATTATCCTAATTTGGGCCGCACGAAAAATAGGTCAAGATGGCCTCCAATTTTCGATTGGAACGCACAACGATACAAAATAGGAATTTTAAAATAAACGTCCGCGACGATTTTTGCGCGGCCAGAAATAATGCACAAGGAGCAAAATTATGAGTTGCAAAAATAGCAGAATTGAAGGCGGGCATGCCTAGGGCAAGATGGTGAAATTTGTTGGAAGACAAAAGTCTGGATAGTGCTCCAAATATCGAAGCAAAGGCAATGCGCAAAAATATTAAATAAAATACAGTAATTAATTACAATCTCCAAATATTAAATTCTAAATAAAATAATAAAATCCAGAATTCTATAATTCGGACAGGGGTTCGTCTACTGGGCTTCTAGGTCTAGTCTGCTAGCTAAAATAAAATAATAACACTGCATATAATCATATATTTAATTACACATCGCACAAAATTATTTAAATCAAATACACTATCATGCAATTAATTAATTGTAAATAACATAATATTAAATATTGTAAAAATTCGAAAATACCCCTGTTTTCGGAATGTGGTAGTGACAAGTCTACCCACCTTAAAAGAATTTCGTCCTCGAAATTTAAAATCCTCATACTAGTGTTTAAATCATACACACTTATCATTCCCTCAATTAAATTCATCAACCACGAATAATCCACAAGGTCTTTTCATAATTTAAAAAAATCTGAAATTATTGTATAACCTGAAAATCCTCAAAGTAAATCAAAGTCCATCAAAAAATTTCTTGAAAGTTTTGAGTTATAATTCAATACCCAGAATTTTAATATCCACTCCTCAAAATACTCAACAATATGATATTTGAGGATTCTCCAAATGTTACATCCAATTATAAAGTTCTAAAATTCATAACTTGCAATTAAATAAATACATTGATAAATCTCCCAAAATTTCCAAATTAATAACCAACTTAAACATGTCATAATATTTCCTGGAATTAATTAATCATAAATTCTGCCATGTTAAATTATTGGCCCTTTATTTAAATTAATGTTTATCCTCGAATTTTTTTTTTTTTCACATAATATGCAACGATGTAATACTTATGAAACCTCCAATACAATATTCAAGATATAAGTTCATAACTTGCAGTCCAATAAATATATCGATGACCTTCTTAAATTCCTCAAATTTAATGATAAATATTTCATAATCTTCTTAAAATCAATGATTTAACAAAACTTCAATTACGCCATATTAAATTCCCAACTCCTTATTTAATTTAATATTTTTCCTCAAAATTTAAGGCACCTTGTCTCTCTTTGTCAAGTCATAACCTCTTCGTTAATCTTTGTCAAAGTTAAACCTCGATAGTCATGGTCAAAACTTCCTACAATTATACAACATGCAACCTAAGGGAATATGTATGGTCATGGTATTGCAGTCTATGTATCAGGGGTACTACTAACTACATTATAACAAGAAATCATGCATACAAGCTACGGTACTAAGGTATCAGTCAATCAAATAGGTAGGAACAGAATAAAGGAAAGAACAGAAACTGCTAACACATTACCTGTAGTATCTTCTATCTTTAACATAATCATAGGTCAAATGATGCATGTAATGGTTGATACCTCTATCTCTTTAGGTACCACACTCTACTACAAGCATACTCACTGCTAGCTTCCTTACCTACTGCAATCGCTGATACTGGTTATCCTTATCACTCAAGTGCATAACAGTTGCAACACACCATACTAACTACTGCTCTCTCTCTCTCTAATACAATCCTAGTTGAACACCCAAGCCAGTTGACAGTGAGATCTCAATCACGCTCAAGCCAACAGATCTTTACACATGCATCTCATCTACTGTACACTAATATATCTCCCACTATAAGATTTTTATCCTCAAACAAAATTCCTCAAATAACTCCTCGAATAAACTTTAAAGTAAAATGTATACACTTCCCTCAAGGTTAATTATTTAAATACTGAAATAAAACTTAATCACACAAAATCCTTACAGACTTGTCCAGGTTTATTGAATTGAATCTGAATCCTCAAAAATAAGATTTTAATAACAATATTTCAACTCCTCAAATTTCGAAATTTTTGCAATTCCTTGAAATCTTCAAAATAAATTTTAATAACAATCTCAATCTTCTCAGATTCCTAAAATTTGAAATTCATTTTCAATCTTCAATTAAAATTTTAAATCCACCTTCTGTAGTCCAATAGCTCTAATGTTTATTTATTTTCACTGTCCTCATTGACGGCATTATCAAATAGTACCATAAATCAGTCTGCAATTTACCTTGATATGAAATCAACTCTATAATGACACCAAAATCCTAATTTAATACCTAATCAATAACAACAAGCAAATTCAACATCAATAGGTGAGAATGGACGGAACAAAGGAAATAATTTAAATTGGAAATTTTAACAAGGAATTCTTAGAGAATGTGAGTTCAAAAGAACTGGATTGAGGACGGAAGGTATCTTTACCGCTAGTAAAGAAGCGATGGAACAAAGTCCTGGAATAACAGAAAATAGATAAGTCTTGAGATGATACTTTAAGAACCAATTTAAGATACAACCTGATAATCATACACGTCTGTCAGAAATCATGACACACAGAATCCTCGCCACGCCAGTAAGCAGAGATGCGATAAACGACAGGTTCCGTAACTAAGGTATGCAACCCTATAATCATGTCATCTAGAATCCTCGCCACGCCAACCGGTATGGCTGCGAGAGACCCTAAGTTTCATAACTACAGTATGTACATCCAAGTCAGGTTCCTACGTTCTCGTCACGACAGCTAATATGGCTGCGATAAACTCTAGGTTCCATAACCAAAGTAGACGTTTTACCTCTCTCACTGTCCTCATCAATATATGTCATCAGATGATACCATAAATTCTAGTCCGTAAAATTTATCTCAATATGAAATCAAAACTCCACAACGATATCAGGAATTAAAGTTAACAACTGGTCAACAAGGATCAAACTCAATATCAACAAGTGAGAACGGACGGAAACAAGGGTGAAGGATTTAAATTGGAAATTATAATAAGATTCTCATGGGGTCATCCCAAGAATCTCTCAAGAATTTTGTGATTGAGTATCCTCTCTCATCCTAGTATCCTATGTCCTATATTCTATAGTAGGCACGCAGTAGTACAACTAGGACGTCGCACTACCACGACATCGCACAACTCGCGAAGTCTGACCTGCATGGGCCACCACTAAAAACGTGTCACGACCCGCACCCGGTTTAGGGGCACGAGTGCGTGGGTACGTCCAGCCTACGCCGCAGCATCGGCGGTAGAACGCTGTCTAGGTCTTGATACTATCTAACTAATGTCACGCAAACATCCAATCTCCATTAGGAGGCACGGATGTCACAAATAAGATGAACATATACTCAATCACAGGATTACAGCACGATAAGATTTCGAAACAGAAATTAAAGTTAAACACAACACAAGTCCACAAGTAATACTCTAACTCAACAATATCCAGAATCATCAAAATGCCGGAGACAAATCCGGTACCAAAAAGTCTGTTAAAAGAACTAACTAAAAATAGTAATTTCCAGCTAGACCTCCTGGAATCACAACTACTATCAAGTCTGCAGCTACTCGCCATAAGGTCCACAAAGTGTCGGACAGCGGTCCTCTAAGGCATAGTCTGGAAAAATGTTTCCAGTCAGGAAGGAGCAAAGCACAATCTCAAATAACAGTTCCATTAATTGATAATGTCTATAATACAATAAGACATGTCATGCTAGCTACTGAGAAGACAGTAAAATAATTGAAATGGCAATTTAAGAGAGACAGGTAATATAGAGAGACAGGCAATATGTTACAGTCGGTGCATGTATGGAAATAAAAAGAACAAGGAACAGTATCATATACGGGTGATGTAGTATATGATTTAAAATAGGGAACTGTAACTATTCTAAGTGGTTTGAGATTGTAGTTTCAAAATGTGATCGGCTTGGGACATGTACAATTGCTACAGTCTGGCTAATCATACGTGGGGTATGATTAACACCAATAATATAAACTTGTACGATAGGTATTTGATCACATTTCTCACTAGCAATTTCTCCGCCCCCAACTAGTACTGTGGATCCAATCATGACACGTCACGAATACACAACATTGTCTAATGTATTATGTACAATGTCTAATGTAAATGTCAATGTAAATGTCAATGTAAATGTCAATGTAAATGTCGTGTATAATGTCAATACGATAATCAAGGTAACATCTCATGACTGCAGATCCAAGCTATACTAGTCCGTGTAGCACAGTGTCAAAGATTCAGTTGTAACATTTCAAGATCATTGAACTTATAGCTATTATCAAGAATTGGAAATTATCAGAGAATGTACTTGCCTTGGTCCTTAGCTGGTATTTATGGATGTCCTATTCCAGAGTATCCCCTGGGTAAAACCAACAGTCCTATCAACACATTACAATATAACATTGGTAACAGAAGCTATCCTAACACACAATAGAAATACACTGGCCTTAGGGCTATGCTAGGTACGGTAGGGGTCATCTACTAGATAGGCCAACTACATATATATTAATATCCCTTAATTACAATAATAGCTATAAGTATAAGTCTATACACTTTAAATAAAACTAATACTTGTATGTACATACAACATATCTCAAATTAAATACAACTACAAAATATACATGTATATATATTATAAAAATGTACTAAGGGTTTATACAAAATATACCTACACATATATATCTATGTCAATTGAACAATAAAGATATATATACACACCAAAAATAGTACGTATACTATTATTTTTATATACTAATTTATACCAATTAAACATACCTTGAAAATATGCTAAGTGTTTATATATTAAAAATGCTTATAGTAGAACACGTATTTATATTTATCAAATTAAACACATATACAATGTATACGTATATATTTTAAAAAACATGCCAAGGGTTTATAAAATATATATACACATATATATATGCCAAAATGTTTTTGTTAAACATATACCAATACGAAAATATATATATACATATATATTTATACCAAAATAATAATTATACTATATACATGTATAATAATATACACATACACAAAAATACATACCAATATACATATATATACATATGCCTTAATTAAATACATACTTATACAATAAAATAAAAATAAATGATATACTTATTCATATTTAAAAACATCCATTACATTATACAGTTAATTATTAATAAAATAAATAATATACATTTATACATTTATACCAAAAATACGTATTTGCTTTTATTTACTAGATATCTCGTATATATATAAAATAACCAATATATATATATATATATATATATATATACGATATATACATATATCAATTTAATCACACCTACTAGAATACACATATATATATAATCATACTTAAATATATATACATTAATTATACACATTAATTAATATCTACAATACATATACTAATTTTACATTTTTTTGAAAATATATTAAGTATATATATTTATACAAAATATATACATATACCAAGCTTTATATATTTTTATTCTAGAATACATACATATATATATTAGAGGAAATACACATATACATATTCATTTAAATATGTATATGTATATAAATCATAATAAATGTATATACATATACACCAAAATACCAAAATATGTTTTTATTAACCATATACCAATATAAACTATATATATATATATACCAAAGTAATATGTATACTATACACAGGTATATATATATACCAATAGGGAAATACACTATGTATCTATATATATATATATATATACATATGTATGTATGCGTACACATATACACACACACGCGTATACACATACATGTATATACGTATCTACATACGTTTATATTTATACACATTTATTAATATACACAAATACTTGTACTAGTATATACATATACATTAACACATTAAGTTATTATACACACACATATATTCACAGGGAAAGGGAAAGGGAAGAGGGAAGGAAGCTTACAGCGGATGGTCGACGGAGGCTCGCCGGAACTCAGGCGGCGGGGTCACTACAGGGAGGAGCAGGCCAGCGGGGGTCGGCTGAAGCAAACAGCAGAGGGAGGAGGACTGAGCAGCGGGTCTGCCGCTCGGCTGCTCGCAGCAAGGAGGGCTCGGGGAACTCGGCCGCTCGCCGGAGGGATGTGCAGTAGGGTCGGTGGCGCGAGGGGTGAGGTCCACCGGAGAACACAGTGGGGATGGCCGGACTGCCGGAGGTCGGGTGCGAGGGAAACTCGAGCGTGGGGGGAGGAGTTAGGAGGATGGGGGAGAGGTCGACGGGGTAGCGGGACGCTCGGTCGGCCGAAGCAACAGCAGAGGGAGGAGCAGCGGGGTGGTGATCGGCGTAGGGATGTAGGCCGCCGGAGTCGCGGTGGACTGACTACGCCGGAGAGGAAGTAATGGCAGAGGGAGGAGGAACCCGTGAGGGCCGCCGGAGTGATGCACAGCGGGGAGGACCGCAGCGGGCCGCCTGAGGATCACCGCAGAGAGGGAGGAGATGATCTGCGGTGGCGGGGGAGAAGCAGGCCAGCGGGGTGGCTGCCAGCGGCCGCCGGAGGATCTGGGCAGGGAGTCGGAGCACTGTGCAGCGCCGGAGGTCGGAGAGACAGGGACCGCCGGAGTTCGCCAGGAGCACGGGTGAACAGTAGTTTGGGGGGTGAACAGTATTCCCCCCTCCTATTGAAATTCAAATTTTAATGAAGAAAAGGAAAAAGAGAAGAAAGGAAGGAGAAGAGAAGAAGAAAAGAAGAAGGAGAAGAGAAGAAATGAGAAGAGGAAGGAAGAATTTTGCATACGTAGGGGAGAGGGAGGAGACTTGTGAGGTGGGGGAAAACCTAGGTGTCTTGGGATTAGGGTTTGAGGGTACAAGATATTTAAATAGGGAGAGAAAGAGTGTTGATGGAGGGTGGTGATTGAACCCCTAGAATGAGTGGCTATGATGGTTCATGAAGGAAATTAATTCATGTAGGAAAAATGCAATTTGGTCCACAATTAATTAGCCTTTCCATTTGGTCTTGGACAATGGGGTGATGACACCTACAATTGAATAATTGCAACTTAGCCCCTTAAATTCGGGAAATTGCACAAACACATAAAATGACGAAAATTTGGCGGGCGATTCGGGGTCCGGTGTTTTGTAGGGTCAGGGGGGCACTGTAAGATGGGTATGGGCTGAATTTGCAGGGCACTGGAATTAAATTTGGATTTTAGAATTGGTTTAAATAATATCCTCAATTTAAATAGAAATAAATGCAAGTTGTGTTCAACAATTAATTAGGAGTACTTGGAGCCAAAATCAGGTCAAGTCATCAATACCAATAATGAAGAAGACTCAGAACAGAATATTACCCTAATTTGGGCCGTACGAAAAATAGGTCAAGATGGCCTCCAATTTTCGATTGGAACGCACAACGATACAAAATAGAAATTTTAAAATAAACGTCCGCGATGATTTTTGCGCGGCCAGAAATAATGCACAAGGAGCAAAATTATGAGTTACAAAAATAGCAGAATTGAAGGCGGGCATGCCTAGGGCAAGATGGTGAAATTTGTTGGAAGATAAAAGTCTGGATAGTGCTCCAAATATCGAAGCAAAGGCAATGCGCAAAAATATTAAATAAAATACAGTAATTAATTACAATCTCCAAATATTAAATTCTAAATAAAATAATAAAATCCAGAATTCTATAATTCGAACAGGGGTTCGTCTACTGGGCTTCTAGGTCTAGTCTGCTAGCTAAAATAAAATAATAACACTGCATATAATCATATATTTAATTACACATCGCACAAAATTATTTAAATCAAATACACTATCATGCAATTAATTGTAAATAACATAATATTAATTATTGTAAAAATTCGAAAATACCCTTGTTTTCGGAATGTGGTAGTGACATCCTCCATCCAAGAATCCTAACATCCCCTTCCTTCTTCTTTTTCTAGTAAGATCTTCAATCCTTCTCTCCTTCCTTCTTCAATCTCTTCTTGAATTATGAATATATGTAGATTAAATATATGTGTGATGATGTAAACTCTAATATTTTATTTTGAAGAACTCGTACAACCCGTGAACCCTAATTTTGATATTCAACTTAATACTTTTGTGCATGCATGAAACCTCCTTCAAAATCTTCTTTAATTATTGTTAATGAATTTATATAAATGTTATTAATAGATAATATATTCTGTTTTTATAAATAAATCCAGATTTATTAAACTATATTAAATTAGAGTTTTGAGCATATTTTATGGGTAGTTGACGTAGTTTTGATGTATGCATGTTGGAGACCCTAGGACCTTGTTAGGACTTGATCATAAGATAAAAAATCCTAAAAATTTTGATGAATTATTATTTTTTCAGAAATTATATATTCTAAATTTTTATTAAATAAATATTATTTTGATATCACAACACCCATGTACCACCCTTTTTGCGTGCATACTAGCAAGTTTGATTGCCAACCCTAATAGGATCAACTTATATATGGTAAAACCCTAATTATTTTTGTATAGATAAAAGATTTAGTATTTATTGTATTTTTTACTGATTTTATCATAATTATTCATATTTTATTTCTATTTATAAAAATTAGAATTCTAGATATTTTTTGTTGCAAGTTGACCTAGTTTTTATAAAACTTGACCCCAACAGTTTGACTTAAACCCCGACCAAAAATCTATATTTTTAGCATTTAAAATTACATTATTATATTTTAATTTTAAAATTTTTAAGTATTATTCTAAATTTACTTATTTGTCAAAATTTGATTTTTGGTGACTAGTAGGCAACCCGTTATGACCTAGTTTTGGTTTCTACTTAGTTTTGGACTCATAGAATTTATAGGAGATGAACCTATAACTAAAAACCATATTTTCTAATAAAATCCCAGAATTAATAGTTTTAATAATTAATGATTTAAAAATTATTTTTGGCAATGTTAATTGTTAGTAATATTTTGGCGTGTAGTTACTTGCATGTGCAACCAACGTAGGATTAATAACTAGATAATAACTTAATGTGACTGATAGAATAATAGTCTAATTAGTGTAATAATTAATTGGTAGGTGTTTGTGACATTTTTGTGGAGAGCTCCGGAGCAGATTTGTTGTGCTTGCAGCTTGGCTTGGAAAGCAAGTACACATTGCTTGATCGTATAGTTCAGCTTATATTATGCCTAGTTTTTATTTTGCTAGATGTGTCCATGCGTCTTAGAAGTAGTTGACTTACCTGATATATTGTAAAGATACTTGGTTCTTACCTGATACAGTTTTAAACACGTTCACTGTTTGAGTGAGTGAGTGAGTGAGTGAGTGAGTGAGTGCATGGACTAGCGTGTCGACTGATCATCAGTACGAGAGTTAGAGTCTTGTGTTAGTAGTTGGTATTGGTTTAGTTTTCTAGATATTATTTGACATCTTATATTATGTCTGCACTGCGTATACGGTTCGGATAGTACATTTAGAGGGGAGAATCTACTAATGAGCGTATGGGATTTCTGTTTCTAATGGGGTAAATGGTGTATATCGTGTACCCCTGAGTTCTACGGACCGCCTGGAGGGATGACTGTTCTTCTATTTCTCTCTTCTCATGTACCACTAGAGATGTCTGGAGTACATTTCACATAGATGGTTTAGTTACCCTATTTATTATTTACTGCTTTACTTTTATGCATATCGATTTCTTGTGTACTTGTTATGTCCCTCTGAGGACTTGGCACCCTTTTCAGGTATAGAAGATCATGATTATTTGCAGGAGCACGGATCAGGACTGGCTACTTCTTTCTCTTTCGAGGAGGTCTTCCCTTCGAGCCTCTCTGATCACTAGAAGATGTACTTATTTTGTTGTCTTTCATATTCTAGTTTGGTAGTGGATCTGTCTCTACCCGACTATTAGTTTCTTCTCGACTATTTTATACTTGGTACATTGCCATATTTGGTTATATATATCTATTTGGTTTTGTGGATAATATTAGTATTGCCTGTGACTTGTGTAATAATATACCACTTATGAATTATTATTTATAAAATAGCGTACGTATATATATGGTTTCTATATATTAGAGTTTTTATATACATAAGGCTGGCATGCTCATGTATTTCTATTCCTAAGTATTTTGGGACTGGGATATGACATGGGCAGGGGTAACCAGGTCGGGCCTTGCTTACCAACTAGATTATGAAGCTCCCGACGTTAATACACCTCCAACTACTACACATGTCGCGTCTGATCCGGTTCCATCTCAACCCCCACCAGCGGACAAGTCCAAACAAAAAGAGGGAGCTTCGACATGCTGTTGCGTAAGAAAATGGCTCAGGGATTAGAAAAGCCCTACAACTTTGACGTCTTGGCTCAACTAGCTAATATCCCGGTAAAGTTATCGTTATTTGAGCTTCTGCGTCTTTCCAGAGACACTCAAGCCGCCCTGAGCAAGGCATTACAAAATGACGACACCTATCTGGCTCAAGTCAAGTCGCCAGCTAAAGATCCAACGACATGCTCCTACTATAAAATATTACGGATGCAGTACCCAATATTACATTCTCGCAACAAGATATATTGCTTAAGAATAACTTGCATGATCGTCCCATGTACTACACAGGGTATATTGGTGCTATAAATGTAGATCGGATGCACATTGACCCCGGTTCATCAATCAGCATCATCCCGAGGAGTCTGTTACAAACCTTAGGCATCCTAAAGTACAGCCTGGCAGCTATCAATACTGTCATTAGAGGCTTTAATATAGGAAGAAGCTATCCTCTGGGGCAAGATTTGTCTGAAGTGCCAAATCGGCGACCTAAAAACAGAGGTCACTTGCTACGTTATTGACATAGATGTATCCTACAACGTCTTGCTCGGACGCCCCTGGATACACCAATATATGAGCGTGCCATCAAATCTGCACCAATGTTTAAAGTACGTTGACGATCATGGCATTATCAGAATGAAGTTCGCAGACATTGTCATGCCCCAGTCCGAAAATGTATGGGACCAGACACGTGGCATTGGCCAGCTGGTACAACTCCGTAGGGCTTTTCAATTTAATGAACCCGACGAAGTGCACTTACGCTATCTACGGTCAAATGATTAAACTAAGTATCTAATTATAACATGCAATAACTAAACTAAATCTTAATCCATGGTAAATAAATCTCAAGAAAGAACGATACGCATCATTAGTCTGCGCCCAATAATACATTCGTTCGAATAGGCCAAAAGAATAACATAGGCCTATAAAAACTAGGCTATAAAAGCAAAATCAAAAATAAAAAGTAGTACATGACTATAATAGCTGAAAATGTAAAGATACCTGCAACGATGTCCACACTCCACTAGACCAAGCATCCTGCAAACTGCACAAATAACCTGGAAGGGAACCAGGTCCTCAAAGGTACATAACAAGATATAAAAATATATGCCATAAAGTAAATACTGTGAAAACTTGAGGGTGAACTAACCAGCTAAATGAAATGCAATTTGAGGACAACTTAGTACGTATGGGAAATACAGGCTAAACATATGTTGATGTAATTCACCAATCCCCGTGACTGGCTAATATATGCCACATATGCCCCCCATCTTAGGGCACTCTGCAATATAATAATGTCCAGCTCCGAATAGCATAGTATCTATATATGTAACATCCATCGTTCCGAAGAACGAGGTATCTGCAATATATATATACGTCTGTATCGCTCCGCGGAGCACGATATCTGTATAAAGGAGGTGGGTGTCCCATACGCCTACTAGTCATCCTCCTTGCCCAATGCCAATGTACAAATCTCAAGTGAGACATGGACATCTCGTACTATACTGCAAGTCACTAAAGAAATAATACAACTAAGCTAAATACCGTCACACGTGATGCTCATACCGATGGCCAGTCAAACATGAAGCACCCATCCCTACATGAACTCACTCTGTGTCGTACAATAATACGTGTCAAGGCCTAGGGAGTCATATTGATAACTCCACAACTTTAGGTTGGTTTACTAGATACTAGGTCAGACATAAGTCCTAACGTCGATGCCTTCGTTGACTGCACCCGAGTTTTTTCGGACGCGCACAGTTATGTAATATTAAAATAATAAAATATGCAACAAGATAATGTCTGAATTTAAACATTAAAACAAGGCAAGGTATACTTGCCTGGGTCCTCAAGCTGCGAGTACCAATAACCTGCTCCCGAAGTCTCGCCTGAATGGTCCAGCGACCCTATATATAAAATATAATAATATGCTCATCAGTTACTACAATAGTACGCACAGGAACACAACTACATTGCAATTAGGAACTGACGCAGGGGTCACAACTGGTCATCTAGCAGAGTCGCGTATGCACATAGGTAAGACGTACATGTGTCATCTCCTCAATTACCGTGTACAGCAAGATAATGAATTAGCAAACTACATTATGAATCTAAACAACTTATAATACAGAAATACCAGTCCTAGCTATCATGTTAGAGTGCACAAGGCCAATGTCTAACCCTCTAGGTCAACACAGTGTTCACATTAAATAACCCTAATTTTTATGAGGTAAATTCTAACACCAATTTTATTCTAAAATAAACACACACACACACATTGCACTAGGTTTCACATTACCTGTGTCCGTTCAATGACACAATGACACATTAACACATGAAGAAAAGAAGACAATAATTATGTATACCTAGTTCATTCATGGCCGGGGGGGAAACTATGGTTCAACGACGGCTTGTCTACAGCGGGGGAGGGTAGAACTCCGGCGTGCACAGTACACGACAGTAGCAGCTCCGGCAGCAACTTGCAGCAACCGCAGTAGCTAGCAGCGGCAGCGGCGGCGAATTGCTGGTGGTGGAGGATGGCCATGGGGGAAAGGGGGTTAAGGCAATCGTGGTCTCCAACGGGTGGTCGGCTGAGGATGGGTGCGGGTGATGGTGGTATTGGTAATAGTGATGATGGTATTGGATATGGCGGTGCTAGGGATGGTGGCGTTGGTTGCTGATGGTGGCGATGTTAGTGGTGGAGATGTTAACGGGGACGACGGTGGCGGAGATGGTGATGGTGGTGGCAGTTGGATGGTGAAAAGGGTGGCGGTGGATTCGGGTTGAGGGGGTGCGAGTTGGTGATGATAATGAACGGAGAAGGAGGCAGAGACGGCTGTGGTTGCAGTGGCAGGCGGTGCTGTGGTCGGGGTCGAGGTCGATGGGGGGGAAAACAGGCGGAGGAGGAAGGTGGTCGTAGGAGATGGGATGTTGCAGGAGGTGGTCGGGGAAGGAGGTATGTCGGGTTACAGGGTATTGCGGTTGATGTTGGTGATGGTGATGAACGGAGGGAAGAGGCGGAGATGGCTGGCTGACGGTGGCAATGCAGCATCGGGTTGATGTCGAGGGTGACAGGCGGAGGAGGAGATAGGGGAGGCTGCTCGCAAGTGGTGGTGGAAGGCGGTCGAAGGAAAGGGAGGTGGCCGGGTTGATGAGGGTGATGGGGATGAAGTAGGTTGTAAAGTTTAAGGTTAGGGTTGGGTTTGATGAAGGAGGATGGTGGTTGATGATGTAGAAAATAATGAGGAAGAGTTTTCATGTAGGAGAGAGAAGAGGGGATGCTAGCCTAGGGATTAGGGTCGGCCATATCTCCTAGGGATTGGGGTTGGATGCTACATAAAGGAAAATTGGACGGCTAGGATTGAGTGGGTGTGAATGGAGGACCAAGATGGTGAGGGGGTGATGTTTGAGTGTTGCACACTCCAAAAATATGAGAAAAATTATATATGATCGGTCAAAGGAGAGGGAAAGAGTTTCTTCATATGCTGGGTCCAATGGAAAGTGGACACCTCATTGCATATTTGCATAAAAGTCCCTTAACAATTGAGAAATTGCACAATTAATAGAATTTGGGATTGGATAAGGCAAATTACCATGTTTGGTGTGATATAGTGGGCTAAAATGGTGTATGGTATTTAGTATGAACCTTGAGGGTATGAGTGGGGGTTTGGGTTGGTGTTGGGTCTAATTTTGGGTGATGTTCCTTATACCATTTTAATTAAAATTAGTATAAATGGTGCATTTTAATTAATTGGGAATACATAGGGTTAAAATTGGGTAGGGCACAAGTGTCATGGATGTAGTAGACTCAGAATAGAATATTGTCATAAATTAGGTTGTATAAAACGGGTCGAGATTGTGTCTCCAATTTCGATTGGAATGGACAATAATGCAAAGTTGGATTTATTTGGATTTAAGATTGGACATTTGTAATGAATATTTTGCGGCTAAAATAAAGCACAAGGAAAGGTACTTATGGGTTACACAAAGGTCAGAATGGAAGGATGGCACATCTAGGAAATATGCGTAAAGTTTGGTTGAAAGCAAAGCTAGTGTAGCGCTCCAAATATCGAAACAACGGGAAGGTGAACTAAATGATACAAGTATTGCACAATAAATCTAAAATACTGTGTTCTAATTCTAATTGGCATCAAACAACCTAGTCTCTCTATCTAAGCCAGGTAGACCTAAATTTGGTCGAGGGGTTTTATAATCTACCCAACTTATAAGAAATCGTCCTCAAAATTAAAATAAACACATAATAAGCTATAACTTATCAAGCAATGCTACGGACATAACTAGGACTTGTGGAGCTGCTGGGCTCTATTGACATACTGGGAACACTCCTGAGCTTGATGTTGGTTCGATCCGCGCCTCAAACACTGTACTAACCTTCTTCTGTAACTAGGATGGTTAATATCTCAATATTCTTTCCTAGGTATAACGTCACCATCCTATAGTATCCACAATGGAATCATATAAACTAACTTCTTATAATCTGTCCTAGCAGTAACAAGTCTAATCAGTCAGTCATACCTAGTCTAGAAGCTCAACTCGAATAATTTCTAGGAGAAATATATGTAATAAAATACAACCCAAGTCACTACTCAATAAATAGTAATAAGGATATATAGAAATTATGTAATAAATACCTATTCAATCATTCTAAATACCCTAGAATAAAATGTAACCAATAATAAGATTACTAATCCTAAAATCTAAAAATCCACCGACTAGGGTAATTAAAAATATGTTCTCATATAACCATCTACTACTAAGGATTAGGTTCAGCAAGCTCATGTCCTATTAGTCAAAAGTCTAAATATTTATCCCTAATATTCAGCTACCATTCCTGTCAGACTTCTATCTTCCATTTACACTCCATACTCACATGTCAATATATAATCTAGGAGTCTAGTGGTAATCCTCTACTAATTGACCAATAAGTCAGCGTATGATCTAAACCTATATTTTGTTCCTTAAAATAAGACCTCCATAGACTGTCCAACTCTGAAAGGTAAAAAGTGAGCGGTCTTGGTGAGTCGATTCATGATCACCCATACCGCATTGCGACCACTGGACTACTCGGAAAGCCCGTAACAAAGTCCAAAGTGATGTGCTCATATTTTTACTCAGGTATCGGGAGTGGATTTAAGTAAACCTGCAGACCTTTGATGCTCAGCCTTGACCTACTGACACACCAGACACTTTGCCACAAAGCGGGCTATCTCCCTCTTCATTCCATGCCACCAATAGTTCTACCTCAAATTTCTATACATCTTGTGCCTTCTGGATGAATAGTGTATGCTGAACTGTGCGTCTCCGATATTAGCTACTGACGAAATCCTCCTTTCGAAACATAGAGACGATCTCCACATCTCAAGTTCCGTCCACGTGTATGTATAATCATGTCTGCATCTCGGCCTCTATCCTCTGTCGAAGCCTCTGGAATCTGGCATCTGTTAGCAAGGCAGCCTTGACCCTCACAACCAATGTCGATTATACCTGGAAACTCGATAACTGGTAGTCTGCTCCAGGCATAATGACTTCTATACTCAACTTCTCCATATCTCTCTATAGGTGTTGCTGGGTAGTCAAAAAGAATGTCCTGGGCCTCCTGCTTAATGCGTCAGCTACCACATTGGCCTTTCTTGGATGGTACTGTAGCTCAGTCTCATAGTCTGTCATCACTTCGAGTCAACATCCTTGTCTCTGGTTCAGGTCCTTCTCTAAATTTTTAAAAAGCTCAAGGTCAGGTACTTGTCGCAAATCTCATCTTGTTGTCACTCTATCTTTTTACCTCGAACTTGAGGTTTCTCCTAATTTACTCCATGCGTACCCTTCATTCAAACTACATGGGTACCATCTTGCTTATAACTGGCCATCCAATATAGGTAGTTTACGATATCCAACTCAAGGCTATAACATCTGTCGATACTCTCATCCTTCAATCTAATTGCTCTATTTCAGATACTAGCTCAACTATTCAAGTTTTCAAAGGTGAAGCTACGAGCCTAATAGGTACGAGCAATCCAAATAAATCGAGTATATCTAATCTGATTTGAAAGCTATATTGTAGTACCTAAGTTGTCAAGTCAATCAACAACCAATCTAGCAATCCACATATCTATTTTAGCCTAGTCATATAATTATGTTTATCTAAAGGGTAAAAAAATTCTAGGTCTGGTACAGTAAGTCACAAGGCAACTAGGGATCAACCACTATGGTTTGCTACCTAAGTGCTATTTTATACCCTATTTTTATTAGTACCCGATAATCTTCTTCTAGATGTGAGTCTAAAATTATGTCTGGTCAAGCTCATAATGTCGTTCCTTGTATCACTACCCTAAGACTATAATTAATTTCTAGCATCTAGGTACGTCTCTCCTAATTTATTCTAGAACCTTAGAATCAAACAAACTTTCTAGCTTCTACTACTAGCTTCTAATACTTACAAATCTCTGCTACCTTAAGTAAGGGTAGGGTCTAGTTTTAAGTCTTTACTTCTATATCTAATTCATATGCCAACAGTCTATACAAGCTCTAGCAACAAGAAAGAACTTATCAACCTTCTCTACCATGGTTAACCATCTACTCAAACATCCTATCAAATATGCCATCTTTGTCTTGACGAGGATCTGCCCCTGGAGGAAATCACCGTGCACGAGCATCCATCTTTCCGAAATAAGGAAGATGAGAAACAATAATAACAATATCGACGGTAAATGTATGAATACAGTAATGAAGTCCAAGGGCGACAATCGAATATAAGAGGAGTTTTAAAATCAGTTATGGATTGAGATCTTATTCAACATTAATCCTAAGTTGCAGGCTCGTTCGAAACAGTAACGTAACCGAAACAATATGCTCTGACCTACATGGACCACCACTAAAACTATGTCACGCCCCAGTCCCAAAATATATGGGACCAGACACGTGGCATTAGCCAGTTGGTACAACTCCGTAGTGCTTTCCAATTTAATAGACCCGACGAAGTGCACTTACGCTGTCCACGATCAAGTGATCAAACTAAATATATAATTCTAACATGCAATAACTAAACTAAATTACAATCCATGGTAAATAAATCTCAAGAAAGAATGATACGCATCATCAGTCTACAACCAAATAATATATCCGTTCGAATAGGCCAAAAGAATAATATAGGCCTATAAACACTAGGCTATAAAAGCAGAATAAAAATGGAAAGTAGTACATGACTATAATAGCTAAAAATATAAAGATACCTGCAACGATGTCCACACTCCACTAGATCAAGCATCTTGCAAACTGCACAGATAACCTGGAAGGGAACCAGGTCCTCAGAGGGACGTAACAAGATACAAAAATATATGTCATAAAGTAAATACTATGAAAACTCGAAGGTGAACTAACCAGCTAAGTAAAATGCAATTTGGGGACAACTTAGTATGTATGGGAAGTATAGGCTAGACATATGCTGACGTAATTCACCAATCGCCATGATTGGCTAGTATATGCCACATATGCCCCCCATCTTAGGGCACTCTGCAATAAAATAATGTTTAGCTCCGAAGAGCGTAGTATATGTACATGTAACATCCATCGTTCCGAAGAACGAGGTATCTGCAATATATATATACGTCCGTATCGCTCTACGGAGCGCGGTATCTGTATAAAGGAGGTGGGTGTCCTATATGCCTACTAGTCGTCCTCCCCGTCCAATGCCAATATAAAATTCTTAAGTGAGACATAGACATCTCGTACTTATTTAAATAAAAAAATGAAGGAGAGGGCTATAGGAAACCCTTTTTGCTTCCAAACAAGAAAAAAGAGTACAATTAATCCTATACGAGGATATTAAGTACAATAAAATGATTCTGGGGAAGTATTGCTATAGAAGTCTGATCTGCGGTCGATCGCTTTGTTCCTTGGACCACACGATGATGAAAAAGTGCTGTAGAAGAAGAAGAAGCTTCTAAGGTTGCAAGTAGGATTGAATTCTCGTTGCCAAAGTTATCAACCAACACTCTCTGTCTGTGCTCTCTCTCTGATCTCTGATTATGCCTTGTCCCCTCTTTCTTACCCTGTGACCAGGGGTCTCTATTTATATAGATCAATCGAATAACTGTCTAGTTGGCGTAAAGGCCAAATAACTGTTTTTGTTGGCGTAAAAAGCTAAATTGTGAAGAAAGTTGCATCTTTTATGCGGCGGTTATAATAATTGCTACCCACGTTCAAATAATCTTCTGAATCTGCGTATAACACGTGTCCCATTATAAGGTAACGTGTATAACTGCTTCTTGAAGATCATGGCATGCAAGCCACGTAGGTAACTGCCCCTGCGTAAAGATGGTTGGCGTAAAAGCCAAATAACTGTCTTGTTGGCGTTAAAGACCAAACTGTGAAGAAGAAGACTTCTTTTACGCTGCGGTTATGATAACTGCTACCCACGTTCAAATAATCTTCTGAATCTGCGTATGACATGTGTCCCTTTATAAGATAACGCGTATAACTGCTTCTCAAAGATCATGGCATACAAGCCAAGTAGGTAACTGCCCCTACGTAAAGATGGTTGGCGTAAAAGCCAAATAACTGTCTTTTTGGCATAAAAGGCCAAACTCTGCGTAAAAATTGATGATTCATGAATAATAGATAACAAGCATAAAATAGCCAATTATCCGTCACGACTGAAGTCTTTAGCGTATTCTGGGTTAAATAGCCTTATCACGTACCTTTACAAATATAGCCGAGGTGGCGTATTTCGAGAAGATAGCATACGGCGTACTCCTATAGTTAAAAATAGCCTGGTTGGCATAAAAATGCAAGGATGGTGATATGAACGTATTAGCCACAGTTTTAGCTTTTCCAGTCATTTTAAAAATAGAACAAAATCTCGTGCATTAAATTCAGAGATATGCCACCAACTCGTGCATTAAATGCAAAGATATGCCTCGAGCTCTGTATGAAAAATAGCTTTTAATGTGGCATCTAATTTTGTCTTTATCTTGAGCGTAAAACTCATTTCTGCCCATGTAGAATAGGCAGCGTATTCTTTGAATACGTAAAATTGACTTGTATCAAGAATATGTCACTAAACGACAATCTGGGTCTCTGTGCAAAATCATCATCACAGCCGTCCTCTCGATCATCGTGCAGTATTTTTGTCAGGTACCAGGTTTACTGATTTGTCTGACAAATTCATCCGAGGAATACGAAGAGTTCCTCGTACAACTTTACGCTGCATAAAAAATAAACGTATTTTAAACTTTACGCAAGAAGGTATAGCAACCTTTTACGCCAAAATAGCCTTGAAGAACTGTTTTACGCGGATAGCTCTGACGCTCTACTTTACGCCAGACAGCTCTGAAGCCCTGTTTTACGCATACAGCTCTGAAGTTCTACTTTACGCCAAACAGCCTTGAAGCTCTGTTTTACGCGTATAGCTCTGAAGCTATATTTTATGCCATACAGCCTTGAAGCTCTATTTTACGCAGACTTCATGTATGTTGAGGGTTTTGACTGTATAATACGCGTACAATTCCCCAGTATATTTACAAGATCCCCTTCAAACTTTTCAAATTCCTCGTAATTTGAAATACTTTGAATGAAGCATGAAAAGGTTAAATTTGACTCGTTCTTCGAGGCTGATTTTTCGGCTATATTTAAGAAGTTGTTGGGATTTGTATGTTCTCTTCTGCCTATATAAGGGCAAGCAAGTGAACTTGTTTTTCCATACTTTCTTCACCACAAAGATGGCTGCTGAGATTCATTGGGCTGAACTGAGAAAGAAGAAGATTATGCTCTTCCAGCATGTAAGGAACCGTAAAAAAAGACGTCTTCGAGCAAATATTCTCTACAACGATGGATCATGGAAGGATATCATAGCTTCCTTTGCTCGAGATAATCAGTGATTTTATATGGCAATTCGTCAAAGAGAGAGGAAGGGTCACATTAGACCACACAGCTTGCTAGCTGTATTTTCCCCTATTATGAAGCTGGACCCTGATGGGCAGCTTGGCCGTATCTTCCAGTATTGTGTTGGGTCTGAATCCCAATCATAATTCTAAGCATGGCTGCCGATGACGTATGGGGGGTGGGCTTGAATAATTTAAACAGGCCCAATTTTGTATCCTCCCTCCATTCACCATTTTCTTGGCCCCCGACCGAAGAAGTGCTGTAGAAGAAGAAATAAAGATCTCCATCAGACGAGAACCTAGCGTAGTAGACTCCCATCATATATAATCGTGATCTTGAATATTAATGAAAAATCCTTTGTAAAAAGTGTATTTCCATCATATATAATCATGAATAAACTTGTCTTCTTTTACGCACTATTGATTTGCCATATTGCTGTGAGGAAGTTTGATAATAAGCCGCTTCAACATGCTTGAGTAATTTTTATGCAGACTCTGATAAATATACATCCAATAACGTTCCAACTTTTACGCATAAAGAAAGATGCGTAAAAAGCTCTTTAGCATTAAATTGTCTTGAAGATCCAATCGCCATGCTATTTTTGATGAGGAGTCACATAGAATTCTGAACCGTCATTTCTTCTTTATAACTACGAAGAACATCGGTTCAGAATATCATCTTCAAAATGGCTTCTCGAAAGATTCTCGAGACAGGGCAAAAAATGTCTGCCGAACAGGCCATCCCTGAACTAGATGTAAAAGATTCTGGCTAAACTTCGAATGAACTATCAATGGCCAAAAAGTCATCTTCAATGAAGACAGACATTTTCAGGGAACTCCTTGGCCCTTCATCTGATGAAGTCCTATCGAATGAAAAGGAAAAGAAAATACTGATAAGAAGAGCATTTCCTGCGTAAACTCTTATGACTGGCTTTTTCAAGCGTAAAACCCAAATTATCAAGATATACGCGTATTCTTCTAGCTGATCTGTCCCGCGTAATTTAAGATGTGCGTAAAATTATAGATCTGTAAGATTTGAGCGTAAAATCATGGATCTATAGCTTCTGAGCATAAAATCGTAGATCTGTAGCATCTGTGCGTAAAATCGTAGATCTGTAGCCTCTGAGCGTAAAATCGTAGATCTGTAGCCTCTGAGAGTAAAATCGTAGATCTGTAGCCTCTGAGCGTAAAATCATAGATCTGTAGCTTCTGAGCGTAAAATCATAGATCCTTGCTCTGCGCGTAAAATCATGGATCCTTGCTCTGCGCATAAAATCTGAGCATAAAATCATGGATCCGTTACGCAGCATGACTATCTGTCTTCCTTTTCAAATGATCGACTGACATGGTCCCAAATCATAACCGACTATGATAAAAATCGGATTTGGTTAAGGATTCAGAGAGTCACTTGAACTCTATAAATAGGCCTAGGTCATGAGAGAGAAAAACCCTTCTATCTCTTTCAGAAAAGAAAAAACAAACTCTTCATCTTTTTCTGAAAAAACCTTAGATTTGCCATTGCACCAAAACAGACCTCTGCTGCTAAAGAAAAGAAAGCTGCTTCATCATCTCGCTCCTCTGCTCAAGCACGAGCGACTCCTACTAGGCCAAGCGAGCCCCGTTCTGAATAAAGTGCTCCGCCGTCCAGCTGTGCACCAGGCATCACAAGTGAAACTTCGAGAGAAATAAAATCCCTTCGCACACGTTATACGTGTATGCGCAAGTACGCCCATATTTTAATGTGTCAGCATAAAACTCCATATTTTTGCAGTCTGGCGTAAAAACTCAGACTGTCAAATTTTGGCGTATACTGCAAACCTTGTTGTCACGACCCGCACCCGGTTAGGGCACGAGAGCGTGGGTACGTCCAGCCTACGCCGCAGCATCGGCGGTAGAACGCTGTCTAGGTCAAGTACTATCTAAACAATCTCACTCTAGTATCCATCTCCATAAGGAGACGTGGATATCAAAAATAAATCTAGAAATACTCAATCACAACTACAGCACGATAGGAAATGAAGAAATAAAAGAATACAATACAAGTCTAAAGACAACATAATCATACCTGCAATCATTAACTTCCAATCCCCAAGTGTCAGAAACCAGTCTACTAATGTCACAGTCTGGAAAAATATTTTCCAGTCAGGAAGGAGCAAAGTACATCTCTAAATAGCAGTTCTATATAAATGACATAAACTATGTAGCAGTTCTAGATGGAAACATACTAGATGCATGTATAAGTACGAGAATGTACAATGAGAAGTACTGGAAATACTGTAAGTAAATGCAGGAAAAGAAACAATATGTCCATGAGCAAGAATTCTATGACTAAGTGTGTGAGTACTAGCTTTAACATGTGATCGGCTTGGGATCTTGATCAGGCTGGTTACATGTGATTAGCTATGGTTCATATAAAGTCAGGCTAACCGTTGGTTAGCTATGGTTCATATAAAGTCAGGCTAACCGTTGGTTAGCTATGGTGCATGTAGAGATCAGGCTAATCACACGTAACAGCTATGGTTCATATAAGTGGTCAGGCCGCACCCGACGTGAGATGTGGGGTGAGCTATGGTGCATATAAAGTTGGGTATGATCACATATCTACACTAAAGTACTCCCCAAACCCCCGACTGGTATAGTAGATCCAATCATGGTACGCTATGGCACAGGATTCCCTAGGAAGGTAGCAAATCTCCCCGGGAATTAGTGTCTGTACATGCACAAGATATCAAGGAAACAAGTCTCGTACAAGCTACACCATGAATAAGGAATAACATCTCATGACGAGATCCGTGTATACCAATCCGTGTAACCAACGTGTCAAGAACATGGATATTTACACTAGATACAGTGAACATAGGAGATATCATAAATTAGAAACTAATCAGAGAATGTACTCGCCTTGGGTCCTTAGCTGGTGAATATACCAAGATCCTGTTCCAGAGTGTCCCCTGGGTAAACCAACAGTCCTATAAATATAACACAAGGAAAACCATATTTGCATCAGATGCTACACTAACACAGTCAAAATACTGGTCTCAGGGCCATGTCAGGCAGGGCACTAGTCAACTAGGGTCATCTAGTAGGGACACGTATATAATATACATTACCTTTATTAATACTTACAATATTTATACATGCACCAATTTAAATGTATTTACAATATATGTTCGATTTATACTAGTTGAACATTATATATGTATACTCATACATATGCTAAACTATATTTTAATATATATATATATATATGTGTATTGCCAATGTTATCATTAAAATATATACTAATACTAGTACATCACATTAAATACATATACAATACATTAATTGTATGTACAAGATATATATATACATTTATACTAATTATACGTATTTGAAAATATATTAGGTACATATATATTTATATATATACATTTATTTACATATACTAAACATTATATATTTTATACCAAATAATACGTATACTATTACATATATGTGCAAAAGTACATTTTAGAATATACCTATACATATTGTCAACATCATTCGTAACATACTAATATTAATTCACCAAATTAATTTTATACCATATAAAATACCCAAATATACATACATATACAACTAATTACACATGCTTAATTATACAATTTTTTTTTATTAATAAATTAAATAATATATCTATTCATATTTTAAATACATACCTATACCAATATGAAAATATAAATCTACATATATATTTTTATGCCAAAATACGGTTATATATATATATATACAAATTTCATAATCAAAACCCTTATATATAATACATAATTAAATTTTTAAACAATAAAACTAATATGCATATATATGTATATTACCAAATTTATTATAGGAAATTACTAAATTAATTATATTTAATTAATAAACAAATTACTAATTACTAATTACTAATTTATTAAGAAATTACTCACTGGTCATTAATTAACAATTTAAATTAACTAAACCAAACTATGTTAATTAACTACTGACTAAGAATTAATTACTAATTAAGAATATAGTTACTGATAAAAATAATTACTGATAAAAATAATTAACCAATTAATTATAACTAAACTTCTTATAATTAAACTAATTAATCATTAACTAATTAACTATTTAACTAATTAATTAATTTACTACTTAACTAATTACTAATTAATTAATTTACTAATTTACTTAACCTTTTTTTTTTTCACAGAAACTCGAAGAAGAGGAAAGAGGGAAAGAAGGAAGAAGGGGCTCACCTAGGGTTCTCCCGTCGGCGCGGCGCGGTGGGGTCCGCCGGGCAGGGCGGTCGTCGGTGGATCTGGCGCTTGTCGGCTCCGGTGAGGGAAGCAGCATCTCGACGTGAAGAGGAGTGGCCGGCCGCTGTGCTTCGAGGAAAGGTGGATCTGGTCGAGGCGGCTGCGGGTCGACGCTGAGGGGGAGGCGGCGGCGGCTCTGCGAGGCGGTGGCGGTGCTCGACTTCCAGCGGCGGCGCTCGGCTCAGCGGCGGCTTTGAGTCGGATCTGGGCGGATCGTGGTTCGAGACAGGGGGGGAAAAACCGAGGGCAGCGGCGGCTTCGAACTCGGCTTGAGACGGCGGCGTCGGGTCGAGGAGCGGCGCTCGGCGCTCGAGGAGGCGTCGGCGTTCGATTCCAGCGGCGACGGCGGATCTGGCGGCGTCCGGCTTCAGCGGCCACGGCTCGATGCGGCCACGGTTAGGTTTAGGGTTTGATCGGTTCTGTGCGTCGGGGTCGTGTCCGGGGGCTGGACACGGCGGGGGTGTACTGTAGACGTGTCCGGTGTTGGACACGGGTGATGCTGTGTACAGTGGTGGATGTGGAGGTGGTGTCCGGGTGTGTCGGACACGGAAAAGCTGGTTGTAAACTGTAAATCTGGACACAGGAAAAGAAATGGATATGGTGGGACACCCGGGGTCGGACCCGAGGCCATCACGGCTGACACGGTGATGCTGGACACACGGACACGAGTACACAAGATGATGGTGATGGCTTGTTGGCTTGGGAATTGTGGAGGCTAGCTAATAATTAGGAGATTAGGGTTTCTAGGGAGGTGATGATGAGAACTTAAATAGGGAGAAAGGGTGTGGGATAAAGGGTTGCGGGTTGGCCCAATGATGAATGGCCCAGAATTTATTTAAACGGGTTTTACATGTGGGAAAAATGCGGGTGCAAAAAGGGGAGACAGTAAACTGGTAAATTTAAATAGAGAAGAAATTTAAGAAAATGTTTTTAAGAGGCTTTCAAAGGCTGACTGATTAAATTAGCTACGAATTAACTTCATTTTGGCAAAACCTTAGAAAATATGTAATTTGTTTATTTATTATTCCAAAATGGATATGATATCTTATTATGAAAACAACTAGTCCTATAATAATTTCATCAATAAAAATTTATTATTTCAAGCCAATAAACATTTGAAACTAAAATATATATTATTATTTATTTATTTATTTTGTAATACATCGACATTTAGAAAAATGACTTTTATAAAAGATTTTTAAATTACCTTCTATAATCAAACATCGTTCAAAATAAAATAAAAATTTTAAGGAGAATTATTTTATAACTTGATATTTTAAAATAAATAAAAATCTAATTATTTTGGAAATTGGAATTGGAGGTTACAAGTCTATCCACCTTAGAAAAATTTCGTCCTCGAAATTTAGGGACGACTAGGATAGAAAAATTTGTTGTTCATAATGATGAATATGTCATTGAAGAAATATTTCTATAAGGAAAATATTTACCAAACAGAAGGAAACATGAAGAAAAAGAAAATATGGTTTAAGACAGGAATAACTTGAAGGAATCATGGCTCGGCTTTGAATCCTCTAGAAGGTTAGGTGTTGGAAAGTAGACACGATCACTGAAAACAGATAATTTGAATAATGCACGTTACATTTTCAAAGTAACTAAACCAAGGAAGACCCAGTATAATGAATGATATAGACATGAAAGTTATAGATAATTCGAAAGATACGGCCGACAATTTGATTTAAGAAACTTAATACATCTTTCAGGATGTAATCAAGAGACATCTAATTGCCTTCTTAATTTCTAGGAAAAAGTCTACACTACCATCTGAAAATAATCCTTCCTTTTTATCCTCGTTCATTTTACTTTTCTCAATCTTGTGATTCATCATTAACTAACATTTATAAAAGTTCAAATTCCACAAACTTTATTAGATTAGATCTTAGAATTTCTGAATCAAAAAGCCTTATCATCAAATTCGAGTTTGTTTATCTTAACATCAACTATACCTCGATTATTTTCTTCGATTTCAAATGTTACTGTCATGGTCAAGATTTTAATTTAAATCACAACCTCAATATACCATGATCTAACCTTACGACCTTCAATTATATGATCCCATAATCAATTATATTATAATATTCTTTATCATGAGTTTCATTTCATTCCATATTTCTCTATCCGTATGTATAATGTTTCCGAATTTTGAACTAATATTTTTTTTTTTCATCCTCTGAATTTATTATCCCAATGTGAAATTTTTACTACTCAAATCCTCAATATTTTAATTAAATTCCAGTCGTAACATAATCTCCTCAAATTTTGAGTAAATAACTAAATACAAAATTTTACTATCCAATCCTTTTAATTGAAATCCAATCAATGTATATTTATAAAAATCGTATCCCAACATTTAAATTTTTAAACACAATCCATCAATCACCTTACTCCTCTAACTCAAATTCAATTGATGCTCATTCATAATCTAATCCTATCCCGAGAATTGAATTCGACACTATTTCATTAACGATTTTATTTCCTCCTTTCTTTTCTTTTCTTTCCCTTTTTTTTTTTTTTTCTCAAAACACTTAACGATGTGATACTTACGAAATCTTCAATGCAACCTTCATAATATAAAATTTTAACTTTTTATCTTGCAATCAAATATATATGATGATAATCTCTCAAATTTCTCAAACTTTTCATAGTCAATTCAATCATATCAAGACCTCCTTAAAATTAATAAATCCTCAAATTTTTGGCTCTGTCAATTTCTGAACTCTCCCTTCAAGTCAATATTTATCCTCGAGTTTCAATCATCCTCAATCTTCGTAAAATTAATGATCCGTCAATTCTTTTATTAATGCCTTAACTTTTTATTTAATTTAATGCTTATCCACAAATTTAATCCTCTTGTCTCTTTTTGGTCAGTCATAACCTCGTCATAGATCTTTGCTATGGTCAAAAACCCAATGATCATGGTTTAAGAAACTCTACCTACAGCCATGCAATTTAAGAAAATATAGGTCATGTGTCCTGTCATGGTATTTCAGTCTCTGTTAAGGGGGTACTACTAATTATGTTCTAACAAAAAATCATGAATATAAACCACGTTACTAGGGAATCAATCAATCAAAAGACGAAAAAGAACATTAGGAAAGAAAAGAAAGAACCTGCTAACATATTACTTGTAGTGTCTACTATCTCTAACAACACTTAACTCTAGCACATTCACTAACTAATTCCTATTCATGTACACTGGTACCCATATCAACTAATCATATATTAATATTCATATCTCTCATCTACCAAAAATTAATTCTCAAAATAATCGTCAAGGTTTAACTTCCCGATCAACTTAAAATAAAATGCATATACTTCCTCAAAATTAGATACTCCACATCGAAATAAAAATTTAATCACTTCTAAAATCTTTGTAGCCTTAACTATGTTTAGTGAATCAAATTTAAATCCTCAATAATTTAACAACATAAAATCTCAACTCCTTAAAAATTCTGAAAATTTAAAATTCATTTCCACCTTTTATTTTATAACTCCTCAATGTACATATTAGTGCTCACGGTCTCTGATACTCAAGGTGCACTCAATACCTCTATTGTCTAGAACTGTGTACTAAATTTGTACTGCTCGAATCACTTGCACTATTACCTCCAATGATCAAAGTTATCATCAACTGTGTTTTCCTTCATGATTTCAATTATGTCAATTGGTATATCATCTAATTATCAACACACAGAGTGCTTACTGTTATTAACGTCATCCTTGACTAATCCGCGATATAGAATCATTAGCACTTCTTGGTATTATATCACTAGCTGCATTAATGGATTATCTCGTCAAGCTCATTAGACTCATGATCACCTGTATCCTCTATAACACTCATGTTTCTTTACTCTCATGGGTATGTGTATGGTTCCTCATCTCGATGGTTGTATGTGTATTTCCTTCAATCCCTTAAAGCCTATTAAACTAATCCGTGATACGTTTCACAACTTCCATTACTAATCCTGATATTTCTCTACTTATGACATCTCATTAAACCCTTTATGCATATACATTTCTTTAACATTTCCGATATCAATCATCAATTTGGACATCATGCTCCATAAATCCTTAACACAATTCCTGGATACTTAATCGTTTACATAGATCACTCAATTACATAATCATGATTATCCAGGACGGGTAACTGGCTCTGATACTAACTCTGAGAACTATCACTGATACTCTATACTCTCCTCTACTTATAGTACTATAAGGACACTACTCCTAGAATCATTGGTACAAGGTACTATACTAAGGGCTAACTCTAGATTAAAGCCTACTGCTCACATGTCCAACTAAGAAACACTTACAAATCACTAGCAACACAGTCAATACTAATACCAGACACAACAAAATTACAAGCCACTAATTACCATGCTTAACAAGAAATCCTCAAGGAATAGGAGCTCAAGACTGAATTGAGGACAGAAGGTATCTTTACTGCTAGTAAAGGAAGAAGCGGTGGAACAAAGTCCTGGAATAACAGAAATAGATAAGTCTTGAGATGATATTTTAAGAACCAATTTAGGATACAACCTGATAATCATACATGTCTGTCTGAAATCATGACACTCAGAATCATCGCCACGCCAGTAAGCATAGATGCGATAAACGATAGGTTTCGTAACTAAGGTATGCACTCTATAATCATGTCGTCTAGAATCTTCGCCACGCCAACCGGTATGGCTGCGAAAGACTCTAAGCTTCATAACTATAGTATATACATCCAAGTCAGGTCCCTACGTTCTCGTCACCACAGCTAATATGGCTGCGATAAATTCTAGGTTCCATAACCAAAGTAGACGTTTTACCTTCCTCACTGTCCTCATCAAAATATGTCATCAGATGATACCATAAATCCTAGTCCGTAAAAATTCATCTCAATTTGAAATCAACTCAACAACGATACCAGGAATTAAAGTTAACAACTGGTCAACAAGAATCAAACTCAACAATGATACCAAGATTTTAATTTAATAACTGCTCAGCAAGAATCAAGTTCAGTGACAACAAGCGAGAGCGGACGGAAACAAGGAAAGATTTAAATTGAAAATAAGATTCTCATGGGGTCATCCCGGGAAATCTTTCAAGAATTTATGATTGAGTATCCTCTCTCATCCTAGTATCCTATGTCCTATATTCAATAGCAGGTACGCAGTAGTATAACAAGGATGCCACACTACTACGACATCGCACATCTCGCGAAGTCAGACCTGCATGGGCCACCACTAAAAACGTGTCACGACCCGCACCCGGTTAGGGCACGAGAGCGTGGGTACGTCCAGCCTACGTCGCAGCATCGGCGGTAGAACGCTGTCTAGGTCAAGTACTATCTAAACAATCTCACTCTAGTATCCATCTCCATAAGGAGACGTGGATATCAAAAATAAATCTAGAAATACTCAATCACAACTACAGCACGATAGGAAATGAAGAAATAAAAGAATACAATACAAGTCTAAAGATAACATAATCATACCTGCAATCATTAACTTCCAATCCCCAAGTGTCAGAAACCAGTCTACTAATGTCACAGTCTGGAAAAATATTTTCCAGTCAGGAAGGAGCAAAGTACATCTCTAAATAGCAGTTCTATATAAATGACATAAACTATGTAGCAGTTCTAGATGGAAACATACTAGATGCATGTATAAGTACGAGAATGTACAATGAGAAGTACTGGAAATACTGTAAGTAAATGCAGGAAAAGAAACAATATGTCCATGAGCAAGAATTCTATGACTAAGTGTGTGAGTACTAGCTTTAACATGTGATCGGCTTGGGATCTTGATCAGGCTGGTTACATGTGATTAGCTATGGTTCATATAAAGTCAGGCTAACCGTTGGTTAGCTATGGTTCATATAAAGTCAGGCTAACCGTTGGTTAGCTATGGTGCATGTAGAGATCAGGCTAATCACACGTAACAGCTATGGTTCATATAAGTGGTCAGGCCGCACCCGACGTGAGATGTGGGGTGAGCTATGGTGCATATAAAGTTGGGTATGATCACATATCTACACTAAAGTACTCCCCAAACCCCCGACTGGTATAGTAGATCCAATCATGGTACGCTATGGCACAGGATTCCCTAGGAAGGTAGCAAATCTCCCCGGGAATTAGTGTCTGTACATGCACAAGATATCAAGGAAACAAGTCTCATACAAGCTACACCATGAATAAGGAATAACATCTCATGACGAGATCCGTGTATACCAATCCGTGTAACCAACGTGTCAAGAACATGGATATTTACACTAGATACAGTGAACATAGGAGATATCATAAATTAGAAACTAATCAGAGAATGTACTCGCCTTGGGTCCTTAGCTGGTGAATATACCAAGATCCTGTTCCAGAGTGTCCCCTGGGTAAACCAACAGTCCTATAAATATAACACAAGGAAAACCATATTTGCATCAGATGCTACACTAACACAGTCAAAATACTGGTCTCAGGGCCATGTCAGGCAGGGCACTAGTCAACTAGGGTCATCTAGTAGGGACACGTATATAATATACATTACCTTTATTAATACTTACAATATTTATACATGCACCAATTTAAATGTATTTACAATATATGTTCGATTTATACTAGTTGAACATTATATATGTATACTCATACATATGCTAAACTATATTTTAAAATATATATATATATGTGTATTGCCAATGTTATCATTAAAATATATACTAATACTAGTACATCACATTAAATACATATACAATACATTAATTGTATGTACAAGATATATATATACATTTATACTAATTATACGTATTTGAAAATATATTAGGTACATATATATTTATATATATACATTTATTTACATATACTAAACATTATATATTTTATACCAAATAATACGTATACTATTACATATATGTGCAAAAGTACATTTTAGAATATACCTATACATATTGTCAACATCATTCGTAACATACTAATATTAATTCACCAAATTAATTTTATACCATATAAAATACCCAAATATACATACATATACAACTAATTACACATGCTTAATTATACAATTTTTTTTTATTAATAAATTAAATAATATATCTATTCATATTTTAAATACATACCTATACCAATATGAAAATATAAATCTACATATATATTTTTATGCCAAAATACGGTTATATATATATATATACAAATTTCATAATCAAAACCCTTATATATAATACATAATTAAATTTTTAAACAATAAAACTAATATGCATATATATGTATATTACCAAATTTATTATAGGAAATTACTAAATTAATTATATTTAATTAATAAACAAATTACTAATTACTAATTACTAATTTATTAAGAAATTACTCACTGGTCATTAATTAACAATTTAAATTAACTAAACCAAACTATGTTAATTAACTACTGACTAAGAATTAATTACTAATTAAGAATATAGTTACTGATAAAAATAATTACTGATAAAAATAATTAACCAATTAATTATAACTAAACTTCTTATAATTAAACTAATTAATCATTAACTAATTAACTATTTAACTAATTAATTAATTTACTACTTAACTAATTACTAATTAATTAATTTACTAATTTACTTAACCTTTTTTTTTTTCACAGAAACTCGAAGAAGAGGAAAGAGGGAAAGAAGGAAGAAGGGGCTCACCTAGGGTTCTCCCGTCGGCGCGGCGCGGTGGGGTCCGCCGGGCAGGGCGGTCGTCGGTGGATCTGGCGCTTGTCGGCTCCGGTGAGGGAAGCAGCATCTCGACGTGAAGAGGAGTGGCCGGCCGCTGTGCTTCGAGGAAAGGTGGATCTGGTCGAGGCGGCTGCGGGTCGACGCTGAGGGGGAGGCGGCGGCGGCTCTGCGAGGCGGTGGCGGTGCTCGACTTCCAGCGGCGGCGCTCGGCTCAGCGGCGGCTTTGAGTCGGATCTGGGCGGATCGTGGTTCGAGACAGGGGGGGAAAAACCGAGGGCAGCGGCGGCTTCGAACTCGGCTTGAGACGGCGGCGTCGGGTCGAGGAGCGGCGCTCGGCGCTCGAGGAGGCGTCGGCGTTCGATTCCAGCGGCGACGGCGGATCTGGCGGCGTCCGGCTTCAGCGGCCACGGCTCGATGCGGCCACGGTTAGGTTTAGGGTTTGATCGGTTCTGTGCGTCGGGGTCGTGTCCGGGGGCTGGACACGGCGGGGGTGTACTGTAGACGTGTCCGGTGTTGGACACGGGTGATGCTGTGTACAGTGGTGGATGTGGAGGTGGTGTCCGGGTGTGTCGGACACGGAAAAGCTGGTTGTAAACTGTAAATCTGGACACAGGAAAAGAAATAGATATGGTGGGACACCCGGGGTCGGACCCGAGGCCATCACGGCTGACACGGTGATGCTGGACACACGGACACGAGTACACAAGATGATGGTGATGGCTTGTTGGCTTGGGAATTGTGGAGGCTAGCTAATAATTAGGAGATTAGGGTTTCTAGGGAGGTGATGATGAGAACTTAAATAGGGAGAAAGGGTGTGGGATAAAGGGTTGCGGGTTGGCCCAATGATGAATGGCCCAGAATTTATTTAAACGGGTTTTACATGTGGGAAAAATGAGGGTGCAAAAAGGGGAGACAGTAAACTGGTAAATTTAAATAGAGAAGAAATTTAAGAAAATGTTTTTAAGAGGCTTTCAAAGGCTGACTGATTAAATTAGCTACGAATTAACTTCATTTTGGCAAAACCTTAGAAAATATGTAATTTGTTTATTTATTATTCCAAAATGGATATGATATCTTATTATGAAAACAACTAGTCCTATAATAATTTCATCAATAAAAATTTATTATTTCAAGCCAATAAACATTTGAAACTAAAATATATATTATTATTTATTTATTTATTTTGTAATACATCGACATTTAGAAAAATGACTTTTATAAAAGATTTTTAAATTACCTTCTATAATCAAACATCGTTCAAAATAAAATAAAAATTTTAAGGAGAATTATTTTATAACTTGATATTTTAAAATAAATAAAAATCTAATTATTTTGGAAATTGGAATTGGAGGTTACACTTGTGTTTTACGCACTGGAAGTAAATTCCAGCGTAAAACTCCATATTTTATAATCTGGCATAAAACTTAGACTATTAGGTTTTGGCGTATACTGCAAACCTTGCATTTTACGCACTGGAAGTAAATTCCAGCGTAAAATTTAAATTTTTTTGTCTGGCGTAAAAACTCAGACTGTCAAATTTTTGGTTTATACTGCAAGAATGTAGCACTTTACGTTTTACGCACTGAAATTAAATTCCAGCATAAAACTGACTTATTCTCTTGCTTTTTGCAGTGGACCTACAGATTCCCCCTATAGCTGAAGTAATGGGCTCTTCTGCTGGAATGTTGAATTCCAACTACTTGGAGGACTTGTCCCATGTGACTTTCCTCATCTTTGGAAACAAGTATCCTCAAGAAAGGGGAACTCTGATCTCGGCCCAAGGAGAAAGAATGTTGCTGAGTATGATCAGTGGGGAACCCTTGACATACATAGATGGAACTGAATATAAGAAACCAGCTTTCTTATTTGGGGATGTTATTGATAAGCAATCCCAAACGAAGCCCAAGAAGGAAGACTGGGTATTTTCTGTTGAGGGAACTATTATGTATCTACCAATGATATCCAGAGATTACCCCATTTCTGCATTCTTCCATGCCATACATCCAAGAAGGATGGCATGGACTCTGACCCCTGATCTTCATGGCCAGCCAGGGAAGATCTTCTATAAGAAAGGATTAGACCAAGGATCCTTTGTAAGTTGTCCCTCAGGTCCTATTATGCCCTTCAGAGGCTTACTACCAGGCAGCATCCCTAGTGAGGGCTCTTCTTTGATCCAGCCATTTCAAATGTCAACTTTCTGCAATGAATTCATGGAGTAGGGAGGAGTATATCCCAAGGTTAACTCTCGCACTAGTGGATGGCTTAACCCCCATAATCTTCGATGGACCGGATTAACTGCATGGGCCCTGAAGCACTTTCAAGTGGAGCTAGAAAGTATTAACTTATTTGAGGCTATGAGTGCTACTAGTGTTGGGCTGCCTATCAACACCAATTTGTTCTTAGCTTTGATGGAGCGATATAACTCGTTCACTGGGACTTTCGCCACTCCAATAGGTGAGTTAGGCCTAGCACTTCATGAGATGGCAGACATCTCAAAACTACCAATGGAAGATATTCCCTATGAAGAATATGTCCCCACCAACAGAGAGTTGAAGGATACCAACCCTCGGGTAGTGGCTGTATACGAAGAACTGATGAGCCACTATCTTTCATTCACCACTTTCTATAGAGAGCCTTCTGATTTAGCCCATATTAACAAATGGGTATCTTACCTTTTCTTCCACCAGGCTAGAAATGCCAATCAGGACAAGGTTGTAGATAGCAAAGACAAACCTTTGAACCCTCTGAGCATTCTGAACGCCAACACAATCGATGACCTTATTGAAGATACAGGAGCTCCATATTGTGTTCTTAATGAAGACATAGAGGATTATTGTCACGACCCACACCCGGTGTAGGGATGCAAGTCGGGAACAACGCCCAGCCTACGCCGCAGCATTGGCGGTAGAACGCTGTCTTGGTCAACTATACTATCTAATTATCTCACTATAAAGCATAAACCTCCAATAATATCTCAACTCCAAGAAGAGAGTAATCAACTTAATTCAACACAATACTCAATCACATTTCTATGGCACGAGAAGATATCACAGAAGTCTAACATAACTAAGCAGTTAAAAATATAACAACAACAAATAGAAATAATATCCAAACACAAATATATGCCGGAAACAAATTCGGTACCAAAATGCTAAAGAGAACTAACTATGCTAACTAGTGAATCCGGCTAAATCTTTCGACAGTCACTCCAGAACTAGTGGGTCCAAGTCTGCACCATCTATAGGCTGAGGTCCGTAGTATGTCGGACACCAATCTCCCGGATCCTCTGAAAAATGTTTTCCAGTCAGTAATAGAGCGAAGTACAACCCAATAGCAGTTTTAATTAATTCACGAAAACTATAAAGCAGTAGAATAGAAGATGCTATCTACGATGAGGATATAACTAATAATCAAGAACAATAAGAGAATAGGCAATACTAACAACAGAATATAATCAATGCGTACAAGAATAAAGGAATGAACTATAATGTCAGAATAGAACAAGGTAATCAATGAACTGAATAATGGAATCTACAATAACTATGTGATTTGAGATACTAACTAAATATGTGATCGGCCTGGGAGATTCAATGATTACACTAAGGAGCTAACTCAACCATACGTGAATTGCATGGTTAGTTAGTAGCCAATGATTACACTACTAGCCGATAGTTTCTTGATAACATATTTAATTGGTATTTCTCCCGCCCCGACTGATATGATGGATCGAATCATGACACGTTACTAGCCAATGTATCCAATGTTTAATCTACAATATTCAATGTTATCCAATACCAACAAGGACAGTATCCGATACCATCTCCATAATCAAGGTAACATCCCATGACTAACGATCCAATAACAATACCAATCCGTGTACCATCGTGTCAAGAATCATAAGTAACATTTCTAAATACTTGAATTATAGTGGTAATTAAATAATAAAAACTATCAGAGAATGTACTCGCCTGTGGTCCAGAGCAAATGATAAAAAATGATGTCTGAACTGGTGTCACAGACCTATATATGAAATATTGCATTAATACAAGTTTTTGGGAAGAGAAATAAATTAAACTAGTCAACTTTCTATGTCATAAAGTCATTTCTAAGTCAAAAGTCAAACTAGGTCAACTCTAAGTCAACTATGGTCAACTATAGTCAAATTATGGTCAACTACCTATTTCTAGGTTACATGAGTCTAACTCAACGATATTGGGCTCACACACTATGAATCTAGGCCATACAAGCTACATCTTAGGATACTAAGATACCGTATCTCAGGATACGCAAATAAGGGATAAATATAACACATATGTACATATTAAACAATATTATATATATAAAATCCTAATTACAAATGCTAAATGGATACCTTGGTTTCGAACCAACTTGGTATCACAATACTAAACCTCTATCTTGATATCCAAACCCAATACCTTGATTATCCTCCAATACCTTGATACTTACCTTTGCATCTCAAGGTAAATTCAAAACCTTATTTATACTAACTACCCAACAATAATTATAAACTACTATGTATTTAATATTTATATAATTCTATATACCTTATTTTAGTTACCTTAATACCAACCCATAATTAGTTTACAACTATCCTATTACTTATGTCAATACCTACTACTCATACATTGGTATATCTTGATACTTACCTTGATATCTCAAGGTAATTGCCAAAATCTCATATATATACTAACTACCCATCAATAATTACATATATCAATTCAATATAACTCTAGTATGTACTAATAGAATAATACTAACTACCAACTACACACTAACTATTAATACATATATACGTACATACATACCAACAAATATATAATATATAAAAAATACTCATAACAATTGATAACTAAAGTATACTAATTATCCTAATAAATTTATATGCTACAACTAAATATATACATATATAGTATACTATAATACAAATAGCAATTAGGAACATATTTATATATATATTAATTACCATATATATATACATATATATCTATATATATATTAATATCTAATATATTAAAAACTGCCAAACTGTCGCTAAATACCCTGTCCACTGTCACAGAAAGCTGCTGTGTATATAGATACACTGCAGTTTTTGTGACAGTTTTCTACACTGTCACTAAAAACTGTCGCTGAAGCTTCTGATACTCTGCTGATACACTGTTGTTTCAGCGACAGTTTTCTGCAACTGTCGCTGACTGCTGTCGCTGAAAAGCTGCTATTATTTGCATTTGTTGCTGCTGTTGCAACACTTCTGGCTCGCTGTTGTCGCTAAAAATATATGTATATATATATACACAATATATATATAAATACATATATATAACCCACTATATATATTTATACAATATATATATAAAACTATATATAACTATACATACACTTATACATAGTAAATTGTATAAAATACCACATAGTAACACATACACACACACATATAGTAATATGTATATATAACTATACATATATGTATATATATATATAATCATACAATAATATAAATACATAACAATATATAATATAACTATATATATAACCACATATAAATATATCTACTATATTATATATACATATGCTACCACTTATAAATATATATCTACATACATATATATATATATATATAAATAATCATATAATAACTATAAATAATCTAACTACTTAATTAAACATACACATATATTATATAAAACATATACATATATTTACATCCCTAACATATATTATAACATATATATTAATGCATGTAGAAGAAAGCTACATAATATATATTATATTAATAAATATATAATACATAGATCTATGATACAATAAATACTATAATAAATATACATAATACATATATAATATATATAGATACATACACAATTATAATTCAAGAATTAAAGCACAATTAATTAGATCTACACATAAACACATAATAATTAGAGCGTATCACACCGTATCCCACTAGATCTAGGATACGCATGCGACACGAGTCTGCCACACATCCAATTGCACCCCGAAGGACACAAATAAATCACATATAATATTTATGAACAAAATAAAGTGTCAAATGTAGATCTATGTGTCCGTGTCAAAATACGACATGTACAAAATCCCGTGTCGGAGGGAAAATCCCCAAAACAACACGTATCACCAAATTATTGGGATACGAACTACACGTATCCAATTGTAGATACGACACTAGTCCCAAACACATAAATATATGTTAAATTGATCTATAGGATCAATTGACACACACAACAAAAGTCATTTTCGGAATTACCCCAAAATTAACACAAAAAGTACCATAACTTTCTCCATAGGCCTCCTATGAACACAAAACCAAATCCTATGGGTAGTACATACATATGGGTTGATTATTCATGATTAAATCTCAGATTTAGAAGCTATTTTAAGGGCAAAAATTGAATTATACCTATTGGGAGATGGATTCCTAATGAAATCTCCAAAATTGGTGAAATTAGCTTCCAAATTGTAGATCCTTGCTCCTCTTTGTAGATTCTTGCTTCCTTCTTCTAGATCCTTGCTCTTCTAGTCTCCAATGGTGATTTGGGAAGTAATTGGGTGGAAATTTGGTAGGAATTTGATAAAATTTGCTTGAGGGAAATTCTAGATCTAGATTTGGAATAAAAAATGAAGAGAGAGAATGTTTTCATCCCCTTTATATAGGCCTCACTTGCCCCCTCCCTCAAGCTACTATGTAAAGTCTAAAATACCCCTTAGGGCCTCTCATGAAGAAATTAATTAAGGAGGGAAGCTTCTAGTCTAATGGTTTAATTAATTTAATCATCCTCCTAATTAATGGGCTTTCTAGTTGAGCTCAATTCTAACAATTAAAACATGTTGGTCCATGAGTCTAAACTAAACTAGTTAGGTCCACTAACATAAGTCCAAAAATAAATCTAATATGCTAATAATAAATAAATAATACAATAAATAAATATTTAACATGCACAATATTTAATTAATTATAAAATGACCAAAATACCCTTTTCTAGAAAATACGGTAGTGACAAGTCTATCCCCCTTAAAATAATTTCGTCCTCGAAATTTAAAGGTGATCGTACTCCTTCTAGGTCAAACCCCCAGCAATCATAGTCTAATAAGGTCTTATCTCACTAAGAATAGTCCTATGCAAAGAATAACATGCATGGTCATGGTCTCCACCTGTCTTCTGTCTTATTACTGTTGTCTCTGTCAGGGTATTCTATAGCTACACTAACTATATAACACAAGCATCCAAAAGGTACTAAAGAATCAATCAATCAAAATAGTTGAAAGGAACAGAAAGAATGAACAGACTCTCTAACCCATCACCTGTAGTATTGGTCTCCTCGACCGTCATCGCAAATGCTCCGCCCTGCCGAGGTAGCTCCCTCTGTGGGTGATGAGCAATCTGTGGTGCTACAGGTGGCCTAACTCCACCTCTCTAGCCTCGATCTGCATCCTGGCCTGGACGTTGAAGTGTCCAGAGACAATCTTTTACCATATCCTCCGTTGATCCACAATGTAAGCATGCTCCAAGTCTCTTCCAATACATCTCCCAAGTGTGCCCAGTCTTCTTGCAATAGGTGCATTGAGGAGCTTGTTGTACCTGTCTCTGAGGCTGCTATGGTATCTGTTGTACTAGAGCTTGTACTGGAGCATCAATAGGTTCTGGCATCTTATATTGCAGCTGATAGGCTCCAAATTGTATTGGAAACTGCTGTTGCTGGAACCGCGGCCTCTTTGCCGGTCCCGTACTACTACTGTCACCCCCAAACATATCACGGTCCCTCTTTGGCTTCAAGTTCCACTCCCGTTCGACCTTGCGTGCCTCCGAAAGTATCTCAGAATACGTCTCGTAGAAAGACGAAATAAGAATCTTTACTTCCCAATTCAGACCCTCGCGGAAACGGATAGCACGAACTTTTGGCTCTTTCACCAAGTACTCCGCAAATCGGCTCAGCCTCCCGAACTCTGCGGCATACTCCTCTACGGACATGCTTCCTTGTGTAAGGCTCTCAAATTGCCTTCCTAATTCTAATCTGTCCGTCCGAGCAAAGAACTTCTTCTTAAAGAGATCCTTGAATATCTCCCAAGACTGTCCCGCATTAGTAAGAATTGGCTCATTCCTGAACCAAGTGCGGGCAACGTCTATCAGTTGGAGTCCTACCGCCTCAACCTTCAGATCCTCCGTAAGACGGGACACCTTCATGAGTCGCTCGATATCTTCAAGCCAATCGTCAGCATAGACTATACCTTCTGTACCCTTGAAAACTCGAGGCTCAAGCTTCTTAAAATTTTGAATGTTGCCTGGCTTGATCTGAATATCCTGTGGCTGTGGAGGAGCCTCTTTCTGAACTGCTGTTATAGCTATCTGATAGGCGTTTTCCATACTCTGCCGCATCAAATCTGACTGCCTGTGCTGGGCTTCTATCTGTGCCCTCTGTAATTCCATCATCTCTCTAAATAGTGCAACCATCGGTGCGGTATCTCCTGAAAATGGAGGTGGTGGAAGTCCCTCCGAAGCAACTGGAGTAGTCCTCGGAACAGGTGGAGGAGAACCCCCAAAGGCAGCCAAGACTCCTACGTGAACTGATGTCGTAGGAGGTACAAACCCTACTGCCTGAGTGAAAGATTGAGAGGTGGCAGACCTCGCAAAAACTGCTCCTGATCGATGGGATCTAGTCTTCGGCGGCATCCTGAAGACAGATCGAAACAAAGGAGATCAATTCGACACAAGATAAGATATCATCAAGGAAGGACAAAAGTATTCAGAAGGAATCAAAAGTAGCGATTCAATTCAGATTGGAATTCCTAGTTGTGATTGAGTATCCCTCTCTCTTCCTAGTATCCTATGTCCTATATCCTATCGCAGGCTCGCAGTAGTACAACTAAGTCATCGTACTACCACGACATCGTAATATTGCGAAGCCTGACCTGCATGGGCCACCACTAAAAATGTGTCACGACCCACACCCGGTGTAGGGATGCAAGTCGGGAACAACGCCCAGCCTACGCCTCAGCATCGGCGGTAGAACGCTGTCTTGGTCAACTATACTATCTAATTATCTTACTATAAAGCATAAACCTCCAATAATATCTCAACTCCAAGAAGAGAGTAATCAACTTAATTTAACACAATACTCAATCACATTTCTATGGCACGAGAAGATATCACAGAAGTCTAACATAACTAAGCAGTTAAAAATATAACAACAATAAATAGAAATAATATCCAAACACAAATATATGCCGGAAACAAATTCGGTACCAAAATGCTAAAGAGAACTAACTATGCTAACTAGTGAATCCGGCTAAATCTTTCGACAGTCACTCCAGAACTAGTGGGTCCAAGTCTGCACCATCTATAGGCTGAGGTCCGTAGTATGTCGGACACCAATCTCCCGGATCCTCTGAAAAATATTTTCCAGTCAGGAATGGAGCGAAGTACAACCCAATAGCAGTTTCAATTAATTGACAAAAACTATAAAGCAGTAGAATAGAAGATGCTATCTACGATGAGGATATAACTGATAATCAAGAACAATAAGAGAATAGGCAATACTAACAACAGAATATAATCAATGCGTACAAGAATAAAGGAATGAACTATAATGTCAGAATAGAACAAGGTAATCAATGAACTGAATAATAGAATCTACAATAACTATGTGATTTGAGATACTAACTAAATATGTGATCGGCCTGGGAGATTCAATGATTACACTAAGGAGCTAACTCAACCATACGTGAATTGCATGGTTAGTTAGTAGCCAATGATTACACTACTAGCCGATAGTTTCTTGATAACATATTTAATTGGTATTTTCCCCGCCCCGACTGATATGATGGATCGAATCATGACACGTCACTAGCCAATGTATCCAATGTTTAATCTACAATATTCAATGTTATCCAATACCAACAAGGACAGTATCCGATACCATCTCCATAATCAAGGTAACATCCCATGACTAACGATCCAATAATAATACCAATCCGTGTACCATCGTGTCAAGAATCATAAGTAACATTTCTAAATACTTGAATTATAGTGGTAATCAAATAATAAAAACTATCAGAGAATGTACTCGCCTGTGGTCCAGAGCAAATGATAAAAAATGATGTCTGAACTGGTGTCACAGACCTATATATAAAATATTGCATTAATACAAGTTTTTGGGAAGAGAAATAAATTAAACTAGTCAACTTTCTAGGTCATAAAGTCATTTCTAAGTCAAAAGTCAAACTAGGTCAACTCTAAGTCAACTATGATCAACTATAGTCAAATTATGGTCAACTACCTATTTCTAGGTTGCATGAGTCTAACTCAACGATATTGGGCTCACACACTATGAATCTAGGCCATACAAGCTACATCTTAGGATACTAAGATACCGTATCTCAGGATACGCAAATAAGGGATAAATATAACACATATGTACATATCAAACAATATTATATATATAAAATCATAATTACAAATGCTAAATAGATACCTTGGTTTCGAACCAACTTGGTATCACAATACTAAACCTCTATCTTGATATCCAAACCCAATACCTTGATTATCCTCCAATACCTTGATACTTACCTTGGCATCTCAAGGTAAATTCAAAACCTTATTTATACTAACTACCCAACAATAATTATAAACTACTATGCATTTAATATTTATATAATTTTATATACCTTATTTTAGTCCCCTTAATACCAACCCATAATTAGTTTACAACTATCCTATTACTTATGTCAATACCTACTACTCATACATTGGTATATCTTGATACTTACCTTGATATCTCAAGGTAATTGCCAAAATCTCATATATATACTAACTACCCATCAATAATTACATATATCAATCCAATATAACTCTAGTATATACTAATAGAATAATACTAACTACCAACTACACACTAACTATTAATACATATATACGTACATACATACCTACAAATATATAATATATAAAAAATACTCATAACAATTGATAACTAAAGTATACTAATTATCCTAATAAATTTATATGCTACAACTAAATATATACATATATAGTATACTATAATACAAATAGCAATTAGGAACATATTTATATATATATTAATTCCATATATATATATATACATATATATCTATATATATATTAATATCTAATATATTAAAAACTGCCAAACTGTCGCTAAATACCCTGTCCACTGTCACAGAAAGCTGCTGTGTATATAGATACACTGTAGTTTTTGTGACAGTTTTCTACACTGTCACTAAAAACTGTCGCTGAAGCTTCTGATACTCTGCTGATACACTGTTGTTTCAGCGACAGTTTTCTGCAACTGTCGCTGACTGCTGTCGCTGAAAAGCTACTATTATTTTCATTTGTTGCTGCTGTTGCAAGACTTCTAGCTCGCTGTTGTCGCTGAAAATATATGTATATATATATACACAATATATATATAAATACATATATATAACCCACTATATATATTTATACAATATATATATATAACTATATATAACTATACATACACTTATACATAGTAAATTATATAAAATACCACATAGTAACACATACACACACACATATAGTAATATGTATATATAACTATACATATATGTATATATATATATAATCATACAATAATATAAATACATAACAATATATAATATAACTATATATATAACCACATATAAATATATCTACTATATTATATATACATATGCTACCACTTATAAATATATATCTACATACATATATATATATATATATATATATAAATAATCATATAATAACTATAAATAATCTAACTACTTAATTAAACATACACATATATTATATAAAACATATACATATATTTACATCCCTAACATATATTATAACATATATATTAATGCATGTAGAAGAAAGCTACATAATATATATTATATTAATACATATATAATACATAGATCTATGATACAATAAATACTATAGTAAATATACATAATACATATATAATATATATAGATACATACACAATTATAATTCAAGAATTAAAGCACAATTAATTAGATCTACACATAAACACATAATAATTGGAGCGTATCACACCGTATCCCACTAGATCTAGGATACGCATGCGACACGAGTCCACCACACATCCAATTGTACCCCGAAGGACACAAACAAATCACATATAATATTTATAAACAAAACAAAGTGTCAAATGTAGATCTATGTGTCCGTGTCAAAATACGACATGTACAAAATCCCGTGTCGGAGGGAAAACCCCCAAAACAACACGTATCACCAAATTATTGGGATACGATCTACACGTATCCAATTGTGGACACGACACTAGCCCCAAACACATAAATATATGCCAAATTGATTTATAGGATCAATTGACACACACAACAAAAGTCATTTTCGGAATTCCCCCAAAATTGACACAAAAAGTACCATAACTTTCTCCATAGGCCTCCTATGAACACAAAACCAAATCCTATGGGTAGTACATACATATGGGTTGATTATTCATGATTAAATCTCAGATTTAGAAGCTATTTTAAGGGCAAAAACTAAATTATACCTATTGGGAGATGGATTCCCAATTAAACCTCCAAAATTGGTGAAATTAGCTTCCAAATTGTAGATCCTTGCTCCTCTTTGTAGATTCTTGCTTCCTTCTTCTAGATCCTTGCTCTTCTAGTCTCCAATGGTGATTTGGGAATTAATTGGGTAGAAATTTGGTAGGGATTTGATAAAATTTGCTTGAGGGAAATTCTAGATCTAGATTTGGAATAAAAAATGAAGAGAGAGAAAAATTTTATCCCCTTTATATAGGCCTCACTTGCCCCCTCACTCAAGCTACTATGTAAAGTCTAAAATACCCCTTAGGGCCTCTCATGAAGAAATTAATTAAGGAGGGAGGCTTCTAGTCTAATGGTTTAATTAATTTAATCATCCTCCTAATTAATGGGCTTTCTAGTTGGGCTCAATTCTAACAATTAAAACATGTTGGTCCATGAGTCTAAACTAAACTAGTTAGGTCTACTAACACAAGTCCAAAAATAAATCTAATATGCTAATAATAAATAAATAATACAATAAATAAATATTTAACATGCACAATATTTAATTAATTATAAAATGACCAAAATACCCTTTTCTAGAAAATACGGTAGTGACAGTTATCCTGCAGGGATTAAAGCCTACAGTTATATGAGGCATTATCTAAAGCCTCTGTCAAGAGAAGCTCAACTGGCTGGCTTTCTTTCTATTTGGCTACGCCGATGGGTGGTGCCTGGCATTGCGTCGGCAGATCGTATTCATCGCAATACCCTATGGCCCGTAGTACGTTTGGTATTTGGGGCAAGATTGGACCTACTCCCTGCCATGGTATGCAGGATACAATCCGGCCTGAGGGCTATTACTGATGGGCTGCTGGTCGATACTACACAGCGCGAAGGATATCCCAGAGTAGAATTACCATTCTTATATTTGATGGGATGTTTAATCCTTCACAACACCAGAGTGATGTCTCCCGGATCTGCCAGTGGTTCGGGCAATAACTTCTTGTTGAATTACAAAAATTCTTTTTGGAATGTGACTAGCGTCATAGATTGTCGACTAGCACTAAATTTTTCCCATAGTTGGAAATTCTTCTGCACCGTTCCCCCGTACATATTAATCAGTAGGGGGCTAAACTCCATGATATAGGTCAGGGGAAGACTATTCTTTCTCCTGAAGCCTTTTACTGGTTGGTCTGCATTAGACCTTCCCACCTGCTGTACAGAAGTGAGGACCACTACTACTTGAAGCCTTATCTGCCTAGCTGTTTTGCCAGACAATTTAGATATGATCAGTTGCACGTGGGTGTCACGCCCCTGTCCCAAATTATGCGGAACTAGGCCACATGACATTGGCCAGCTGACACATCTCCGAGGGAATACCCAATTTATTGGACCCAATGAGACGTGCTACGCTGTCCTAAAATACTAACAAATCTAATACTAGCATATAACAGGTAACATCTAATCTCATCCACAATATATCAAGAAATACTGAAATAAGTACTGGAATATAAGTGTTGAGTCTGAATGTCATAGTACAAACCAGATATGTCTGGTGGGAACAAACCCACTACAAAAGCTAAATAAGAGTGCTGAAATATAGCATGACTAGAGCATCGTCTATCTAGATGAAGAGGCTCCAGCACTAGATGGTGAGTCTACCAAAGATCAGGGGGACTCTGATGGCAGCACCTCTAGCTCCTCCTCGGATACGTACCTCGTCTTCTGCCTAGGTCCGTACACCATGGGATAGTATGCCTCATCTAAATCTGGAAGGGAACCAGGTCCTCAGTGGGATATAACAAGATACATAAAAGCATGCCATATAAAAATACTGAATAAAAATAAATAAGGGTGTGCTAACCATCTAAGTGAATGCAATGTGAAGACAACCTTGGTACGTATGGGTAGGCGTAGGCATATCGTCCACTCTCCGAAGAGTGTGGTATCTGAACATGTAACGTCCATCATTCCAAAGAATGAGGTATCTGCAAATATATACGTCTGTATCACTCCGAAGAATGCGGTATCTGAATAAAGGAGGTCATTGGATCCGTGGCTCCTCTGGATACTACGGCATCTAATGTGTGTATCCCATACGCCTACTAGTTGTCTTTCCCGCCCAATGCGGATATACAAGTCGAATACACAACGTGCATACAACGTAGCTATATGCCAAGTCATAATTTTGTAGATAATCCTGTTTACGTGCTAAATCGTGATGTGTGTCACACGCACCGGTAGCTAGTCGAGTATGTGAATCCGCATCCCAATATGAGTTGCAATCGTAATGCATGTACAAGTGTCAGGTCTAGGAGGATATCAGAATACCCTCGTATTTGTAGGTGGGTATACTAATGTCTAAGTCAGTTATACTACGTATCGACGTATTTGTTGACTGCACCCGAGTAATTCTAGGGCGCACACAGTTATATGTATATTTCGATAGGATAATATGCAACAATTTATAATTTAACCATTAAAGAATTTGGCAAGGTATACTTGCCAAGTAAGAGTTCTATAGAGTGCAACTTCCAATACTATGCTTAAGTTGTTGTAAGAAGAAGTGGGATTAGTTTGAGAGAGTTGTAATATATATAGAGATAAGAGGCGGTGGAAAAACTTTGTGTTTAAGAAACTATTGCCGCTGCTATTTCTTCCTTTCATTGGTTTAGGTTTCGGTTGGGGAGATTTTAGTAACAACAGGTAAAGAGGCGATGGGGGATGAGTCACATGCGGGGGTTGTTTTATGCGCGCTAAAAGGAATTAAGCGGTACAATTAGTTTATGTGCAGAGGGGAGAAAAGTTGGTTTGCTACTGCTGCTGTTTATTTCTAACTTTACGCGGGTTTGGGTGCAAGCAGGTAAGGGGTTTAAGAGTTTGGGTTTTGGTTGAGATCCAATAGGAATTATATTCTAATTATTTATATATATATATATATATATATATATAATTCTAAAAAATTATACTGGTGTATACGGTTAAGCTAGCTACTGTCTACAAGGTCTGCTACATGGAATAAATTAGGAAAAAAATTAATAATGGCTCCAAAAATCCTTTAAATGCACAAACACCTCAAATAAAAATAAAATCTATTCTCTCTATTTAGCTCATAACTACTATAAATAAATAAATAAAATAATAGAGAAATACGGTTTTTCGGATTAGGGGTCTTATAGTGGGAAATCCCATCACCAGCTTTAAATTCAAAGGTGGGCTTATTGATGGAGCTAGAGGATGGCGTTATTTCATCATGGGTTGTACTAGAGCAACCTTTGTTGTTCCTGCGACCTCTCTCTCCATGGAGTTACGCATTCTTCATTCATATGTACAGTTTTATGTGTCCATCAATACCTTCCATCGTGATTTTGATGTATATGAAAGTTTCAGAATGACCTCCCATAAGTCCACTAGAAGGGAGAAGATACCATCTGTCTCCTCTGATGAAGGTGATGAAACTACTGGTGCAGATAATTATTTATTGATATTACCGAGAGGCGTAATAGCTCCCCCGGCAGAACCACTCATAATTTCCAATAAACGAAAGGCTTCTACTCTGAAAGAGCCTTCCCCCCGTAAGAAGAAGCAGACTACCAGAGGTCCTAAAAAGACTTCCACCAAGGGGGCCTCTTCCAGGAGTAAGCCTATTGTTTTCCCTGTTAGGGATGATTCTTTGATTAGGGGTCCTTCGCCTATTAAAGAAGGAGCCTCCACCGTCCCAGCTGAAAGTGCTGGAGATTCTTTGCCAGCGACTGTTGCCGCTACCACCGTTACTGGTGATGCTTCTATATCGCCTTCGAGGCCAATCTCGCTAATAATCCATATACCTTTTACAAGACAAATAATGAGACTAGCCCCTCCTTCATCTGTAAGTATTTCAAGCAAGATTCTACCCGATGAACCTCGAGTAGATCTGGGTGATGACTGGGATGACGAACCTCAAGCGTCAGTTGGTGTACCCTCTTCTCCAAGTATGACAACTTGTTTAGCATCATTAAGAAATGATTTAGCTGTACAGGCTGCAGACGCAATATACATACCATCGGCCATGGGTAAATATTGTCTTCACGCTTTTTTCAGGAAAATTTAACATCAAATTGATATTAACTTTCTCTTTTCTTAGTTTCAGGCAAAGACATTTCTGGGGTGGGCGGAGCTGAAACAACCTTTGATTTTGTTGCGGATCCAGCTAATGAAACGGCGGTGACCACCGTCGAAGAAGCATACCTTGAAGCCGTTGATCTTTCGTCCGCAGCATTCTCAGATATAATCCCGCCAGTAGCAGTTTAAATAATATCAGAGGTGGATGAACCCACCATCTCGACTGTGCCTCCTTCGTCGAGCATGCCAGCAACTTCAACTGTTGTTGGTGTCTCTTCTTTTGTCATGCCATCTGTTGAAGCAACGACTGTGGCAACATCCTCTGTAGTCATTCCAGAAAAGAGATTTACCGATATTGCGGCTACTCCCAGCGTCCATTCGAGCTTTGCTATGCTGGTTGAACAATACACTAGCATATTCTACCTCACTTTAAAAGAATTGATATTCATTGTACTGGAGAAGAATCTAGGCTTTGATGATCTGAAGACGTCCTCTAAGCTCACTATAGCCCAGATTAGAAATTTTAATGATGCTGAAAGAGCTAATGCGCTAGAGCAAATGGTTAATGGTTTAGAACAACCCATTAACGAATATTTACAACTATCCCGAGGCAACATCAATGACTTAGTTTAGGTTGAGTATAACTCCCTAACTTTAGAATTTGCTCAGATGGATGAAACTTTAAACAAATCCATCCAGGAACAGCAACAAGAGATGGAGAAAGAGCAAGCGATATTGGTGGAGAGTATTCCTCAGCTAGCTCAGTGCCGTGCCGAATGTGAGGGATATGAAGTGAGGGTTCAAGAACTGGAAGCTGAACTTACTCAAATAAGGGAGAGGCTTCTCAAAGCATCGAGTTCGTGATGTATTAGAGGGCCAAGTGAATACAGCTCAACAAAACTTGACACATGTGGGTGTCATCCATGTAAGTTTTGTTGATTCTCTGTCCGAACTCTCTCTCTTGAGCAATGATGAAGCAAGGCTGGAACTGGCTCGCACCAATATTTTAAACTCCAGGAATAAGAGGATGGTTGCTTTGGCACAACAGATCCGCGATTTAACTTCTCCTCCCCAATGATCTACTTTTTTTGCTCCTTTATGTAATTTGTTATTCCCAGAAATAAAGATACATTTTCTGACTTTGTGGACCCATCACTTTAGAATATAAATGATAGGCTAAGATAAAAGTAATATCAGAGGTAATATGGACATGATATACTTTCGGTAAGGTTTAGCTGATTATATCTATTCAGAGGTAATATGAACATGATAGAATATGATCCAACTAAATTTGTATACAAAATACTATCAGAGGTAATATAGATATGATAGGTTTTGAAGTTTCAAATTAGTTAAACATATCTATTCAGAGGTCATAAGAACATGATAGAATATGATTCAGCTAATCTTTGTATGTAGTATCAACAGAATGAAATCTTCATCATACTCCGTTAAGCAAAGTAGATCAAGCATAATACTTCTTCAGGAATTTGCCGTTGATAGGAGCCATTATCAAATCTCCATTAGGCTTGGCTAATCTGTAAGCGCCATTTGAAAATATTGTTTCAATCGCATAAGGGCCCTCCCATTTGGGCTGGAATTTCCCTTTATTTTTATGTGTAATGATCATTGGCCTCTTCACAGCTAAAACTAGCTCAACAACTTTGAACACTCTTTCCTTCACTTTTTGATTAAAAGCTTTGGAGATGCGTGCTTGATAGAACTCAATGCGCTGCTGAGCTTGAAGGCATTTTTCGTCTAACCCTTCTAGCTCTTGAAGTCTTAAACGATCATTATTTTCCTCAGTCAGCTCATTAGCTACTGCTATTCTGAGTGATGGAATTTGAATTTCAATGGGGAGAACTGCTTCACACCCGTAAACTAATAAAAATGGAGTATAACCCGTTGGTGTTCGTACCGTTGTACGGTATGCCCACAAACATTCCCCCAAATTCTCGTTCCAATCTCTTTTATTCGAAGAGACAAACTTCTTTAAGAGTTTGATGATGGTTTTGTTGAAGGCTTCCGCCAAACCATTAGCAGCAAGATTATATGCCGTTGAGGACATATTTTGTATCTGATTCTTATCGCAAAATCGGTGAAACGCTTGACTGATAAATTGAGGCCCATTGTCATAAATTATCCTTCGGGGTATTCTAAAGCGATAAATGACATGATGCTTGATAAAGCTGATCACATTGGATGTCTTTACCTCAGCAAGAGGAATTGCCTCCACCCATTTGGAGAAATAATCAGTGATAGCCAATATAAACCGATGTCCTCTAGAAAATAAAGGATGAATAGTACCAATGATATCCATACCCCATGCTTCAAAGGGCCATGATGGAATAGTAGGATGTAAATATTCAGAAGGTTGATGTATAAAATCTGCATGAACCTGACATGCTTTGCATTGTATTGCATATTTTACGGCATCTGCAATCATAGTAGGCCAGTAGTAACCTATCCTCCTGATACGATCCTGTAACTTAGGAACGGGTTGATGTTCTCCATATACTCCATCATGAGCTTCTCGGATAACCCGCTTTGCATTATCATCAGAGAGACATCGTAACAATAGTCCATCATATGTTCGACGATATAGACTTTGTGAAGAAGCATCAAAATAGAAACGTAATGATCGTCTTTTGATAGATACTGCTTCTTTAGGTTCCTCTGGTAAGATTCTGTATGACACAAAGTCTATAAATGGACTTCTCGAATCTCTCTTAGGAGGAACCATGTTTATAACATAGCTGCGTTCTATGTAAAAAAAATTCACACAAAATAAATCTCTGTTAAGAAGGATCACTGAATTCTGCCTTCTTATAGGAATAGCTAGATCTGCAGCTAGACTGGCTAGAGCATCAGCTTCCAAATTTTGAGATCGAGGAACATGTTCTAAGAAGAATCCTTTAAAAGATATTGCTATCTCGATCGTTGTTAGGTGATAAGGAATGAGGTCTGGATTGCGGACTTCATATATTCCTCTGACCTGATTGATGATCAGCTGAGAATCACCAAAAGCTTCCAAGTATTCAACATCCAATTCTTTAGCAACTTGAAGCCTAATTAATAGAGCGTTATACTCTGCCACATTATTAGAGCATGGTTTACTAAGAGAATATGCTCGATAGATGACGAGTTTATCAGGAGTCACCAGAACAATTCCTACTCCTGAAACCACGTTTCCCTTGGGACCAGTTCTGGAAGCACCATCAAAGAATAGCTACCATGTATCACCTTCCATTGCCGAATTACATTCTGGAACTTCGTCGGGAATGTTCTCATATAATTTGGAGGTTTTTGGAATTGGATGGGCAGCTAAGATATCAGCCAAGGCTTGACCTTTCATGGACTTCTGAGGGACGTACACCATATCATACGGTGTCAATAGTATTGCCCAAGTCGCGAGTCACGAATTAAGAATACTTGGCTTATTCATCAATACCCGAAGTGGATTGATTCTGGAGATGATATGAATAGTTTAGCCTGTCACGTAATGTCGCGTCTTCTGAATGGCAAATATTAGGGCCAAGCATTCTTTTTCCACTGGGTTATACCTGTATTCTGCTCTGACCATCATCCTGCTTAGATAGTAGATAGCCTGTTCATGACCCTCATTATTCTTCTGTGCGAGTAGAGCCCCTAAAGAATGATCCATTGCTCGAACATACAGCAAAAATAGTCTTCCTATGACAGGAGGCATCAGAACTGGAGGATTAGTAAGATAGCGTTTGATGTCATTAAACACTTGCTGACAGGGTTTGTCCCATACAAATGACACACTTTTCTTCATTAGACGAGAAAAAGGTTGACATCTCCCAGAGAGGTTGGATATGAATCTCCTGATATAAGCTAGACGACCTTGAAATCTCCTAAGTTCTTTGAGATTACGGGATGGTCGCATTTCTAGGATAGCTTTTACTTTATCAGGGTTAACTTGAATGCCTTTAGTAGTAATAACAAATCCCAGGAATTTGCCACTGGATACACCAAGAAAGGACTTTGTAGGGTTCATTTTGAGTTAATGTTGGCACATCAAATCAAATATTGTCTTCAAGTCTTGGATGTGATTATCCTTGAGGCAGCTTTTGACAGCAATATCATCTATGTAACATTCCACCATTTTGCGTAAATGCTCATGGAATATATTACTCATAGCTCGTTGATATGTAGCCCCGGTGATCTTCAATCCAAAAGGCATGACTATATAGCAATATACCCCCAATGGTGTACGAAAGGCAGTATGCTTCTCATCTTCAGATTCATCTTAATTTGATTATATCCTAAAAATCTGTCCATGAAAGATATGCGCTCAAAACCATACGTATTATCGATCATGACGTCTATAATAGGAAGAGGGAACTCATCTTTAGGGCAGGCCGCATTTAGATCTCGAAAGTCGATGCAAACACAAACTTTTCAATTTTTCTTCATAACTGGGACAACATTAGCGACCCAATCAGGATGTTGTTCTTCCCGGATGAACCAACAGGCTATTAATTTCTTAATTTCAGCTTCAATGGCATCCATCATATCTGGGCGGAACCGGCGTTGGTGTTGCTTTACAGGCTTTGAATTGGACAATATATTGAGTTTATGGGTAGCCACTTTTGGATCAAGTCCTGGCATATCCTCATAATTCTAAGCAAAGACATCGATATATTCTTTTATCAGCTGGATCATTTCTTCTCTTTCTTCTTTGGAAAGATTATTACTGATAAATATCGACTTTGGTGAAAATTTATCCCCAACATTGACTTGGATAACCTTGTCTTCAGTGGGTGGTTCTTTTTGTTCGAACCGGAGTTCCCATTGTGTATCCATTTGCTGTGCTCAGGATTTATTTTCAAATGGTTCAGATTCTTGTTCCTCTGTTTTGAGGGAATCTGTCAACACCATATTTACTGATAATCCTAATTTGAATCCATCATCTGAATCAGAGGATGACAAATCATCTTGAGAAGAAGAAATGGTCTCATCACTTGACTCAGAGTTGTTTGAAGTTGCAAGAGATGTAGTATACCCTAACCCGAAACGAGTTCGTTGACAGTAACGATCACCATGCAACAACATTCGTCTGCTTTTTCCATAGTTAAGGCCTGGCTCCAACTGCAAATCATAACCCATATTTTGCATAATCTTTAAAGCTTGTGGGCTATATCTGTGGATTTGTATTTTCCCAACATCAGACTCGTGAGAATCTTCTTGTACAATCGGTCTATTCCGCATTCGACCGAAGACTATTGGACGCTGATCGTTGCGAGTAGGTGGAACAATAAAGATGGAATCTTAATGTGGCCCATATGTCGTGACGTCATTAGATATTGATGCTACTTCCCACACATATGGATGATAGAAGTATATAGCTTCCAAGAATTTTTGTTCCATGCTATCTCTTTATGAGGAGAAAATTCCAGATTAGGAAATTGGGCGTCAGTATACTGGAAAAGAGAATCTTTATTATCATCGGAACACACATCCCTGATTACATTTACATCAGCTGACTGCTTATTGTGCCTAAGGTCAATGACCAAAGGTGGAGGTTTCTTATTCAGATTGATTACTAGAGGATCATTTCCCCCTCCTGATTTTGTTTTGCCCAAGTGAATAGTCATAGGTTCCATGACTTTTGGACTGGTAGTCCGCCCTTTCACTTGGATTGACAAAGGTTGCTCAGCAGACGGTTCTCCTGGCTCCTGGTTGGATTCTTCCTCCATTTTGCCTGACATCTCTTTTATGTAGTCTTGAGTGTACAACATGGCATCAGAATAGTAAGATTCAACCCCTTTGAACGGATTGAGATCAGCAAATTCTGTTTTCACTGTTTCTTGAGCGTCTACATATTTGAAACATTGATGTAGAGTTGAAGGAACAATATTGTGCTCATGGATCCATGGTCTACCCAACAAAATATTGTAAGACACCTCCGAATCAATGACATAGCATGTAGCCAATGATCTAAGGTCACCAATCTGGATTCTCAGACGAATTTTCCCCAACGGTCTACTTTTCCTGGCATTAAAGACCACAATTGTAGTGGTAGTGTAAGCCAGTTCACTGGTAGGAATTCTCAATGGTCTTAGCAGACTATGAGGGATAATGCTGATTGACGATCCCGAATCTATGTGAATCTGGTCTACCTCAATAGAGCCGACGTATCCTGTATAATAAAAAGGCCTGTGATGTTTGTTGTGCTTCAACAACATATTCTCTTGAGTGAAAGTGATGTTAGGGACTACTTCCATCACACTATGGCATTGAGGACATGCCACAGGCTCTTTATCAGGGGACTTGAGCTGGGTCAAGTATACATCCGCTTGTATTAATGCTTCACTCAAGGCTAGACGAGTATCTTTGGATAGCCGAAGTAGCTCAAAAATGGACAATCTTGCTGGAGTATTAGCCAACTGAGCCAAGATATCAAAGTTATAAAGTTTCTCTAAAGTTTTGTTTTGAATATTCTTCAAAGGTTTATCGAAACAAACTTCTTTTTGCTTGCCTTTGTCCACCGAAGTTGATTTAGAAGAACCTGCCTCTGGTATTACAGGTTCAGGCTCTGAAGTGTCTACCATTGCTTCTTCCTGATTCTCTCCATATTCTTTGAGGTAGGCTTTCCCTTACCGTGTTTCGGGTTGCTAAAGCCTCTTTCTCCGATGCCGGGGATAGTCCAACCATGTGGAATAGTTTACATCTTGAGTTCTTCTTAGGCTTAGCTTTAGCAGCTTTAGTCTCTTCCTTAATTTCTGATTCTAGATCAGGGTGAACCGACATGATCTCCCCACGCTTGGTAGTTAGGGGCACTAAATCTTAATTTTGACCCCTGATAGGAGGGAGATTAATAATATTCATCATTGTTCGCGGAATAGGTACCACACCATCTGGTACTTCTTGAGGGAGAAGATTGCCAAATTGGAGTGAGATCATATTTGCAGTGACCGTCTTCTCATTATTACGCAGGGTGATGGCCTTGGCGTCGATCAACTCCTGGATTTTCCTTTTCAGTACATAGCATGCCTTTATGGGGTGATGTATGTATCTGTGGGAAATGCAGTACTTAGGATTATTTGTACTGCCGACTTCATTTGGACGCTTTATCTCTGGTAGAGTAAGCTTGCCACTTTTGACTAGACAATCAAAAATGCTTGGAATATCATCGTCGTCAAAAGAATATTCTTCTTTAGGTCTGGAAGTCCCAGGATTCGTCTGCGTAGTTATCGGAGTATTTTGTCTGGCCGTGTTGATTGTCAGGGCTTATTTTCCCTTTGAACTACGAGTATGGTCATTATTGGAGGATGAACGCTTCCCTCTATCAGAGGTAGAGATCATGATTCCGTTGTCACGAGCCTTCCGACTGTTATCTTCAGCGGCTACTGCTGATATGATAAATGAGGGCCAATCATGGAACTGATATGGTCCCGTGAATACTGAGATCAGTGGGAGAAGGTTCTTTCTACAAATGTCCACCAAGGCTGAATCTAGAACTCCAGGAGGCATCTGTAAAGTAGCCTGACGAAAGCATTCAATAAAAGTACGAACGTTTTCTTTTTCCTTCTGCTTTACTTCAATGAGTGATGACATAGACATGTCCATTCCTCCCTCGTAGAATTGAGCAAAGAATAGAGTCTTGAATCTTAAAAAGAAGTAATGCAGTTGTCAGATAGACTACGATACCATTGGTAAGCTACTCCAGACAGACAGCCTTTAAACACTCGAGTGAGAAGGGCGTCATTTTCCTGCAACAATACCGTCATCATGCTGAAGTATTTCATATACTGGCTTGGCGACATCTTTCCTTCAAACAAAACCATAGCCTGTGGTTTGTATTTTGGTGGGAAAGGGATCTCATCCCAGACAGCTGGATATGGCTGGTTAATTCCTAACTTCTTGAGCTGATCTTTATGCTTCAAGGCATCAAATTGGGCTTTTAATTCCTGAACTGCCTGTATTGGATCTTCAGTTGGGAAAGGGACAGCAGAAAGGTGAGAGATTGGATGTATTGTAACTCCAACAGGAGGTAATACATTCTCTAGGTTAAGAGGTTGAGGAGCAGCTGATTCTTGGTTTTGAACAGGCTCTTGGCTTGCATTGGATGGTGGTATGTCTACCCCCACACGTAGTTGAGTTGGAGGAACAGGTGTTTGAGCTATTGCAGCTGTATGTTGAGTCACCATCATTTGGCACATACTCTCCATTATGGTATGCATCTTTTTAAGTGATGCTTCCAATACGGCGATGCATTGTTCAGTACTTCCTGATGGGGAAGCTTCTTCATGTTCATCTCCAACAGCATAAACTCCTATTTCTCTGGATGCCACTGAGGGATTAGTATAGATCTCTGTAGAGATTGAGTCTATACTTTTAGCATCAAATTCAGAAAACTGGTGACCCCCAATGTCAGAATTTGAAGAATATGAAGCTGATTGTCCTGACCTCGAGCGGGTGTTTCGAAAAACACCTTCTTCAAAATTCTCAATAAGTCTGTCAAATCTCCTTTTGCTAGGAGTTCTGGAGGAATGACGTCTCGAACTCAACTTTCCTCTAGGAATATGCGAAGCCATATTTACTGAAGCAAATGTTGGTTCTTCCTCCTGTAATAATAAAGAGTAGTTCAACCGGTCGAAAATTGACCGTTTTGCTTTAGAACAGCAATAGTTAATTACAACCTTATGACTATTACAGCAATGTTCTCTAGGGGGTGTAATAGACATATTAGGAGGTCCCCTGTCTTTGCGTTTCTGGATCAAGAAATCACGCAAATCAGGGGGATTACCAGAAGAAGAAGAAGAAGGCTTATTATGCCTTTTTACATCAGTAGGAATGTGAAGATTAGGAACCATAATCCTTTCTATGCCATTGGAATACAGCAGTTCACCCATGTGAGTAGCATATGATCCATTATTTGACTGAAAAGCGTATTTTCCCGTGAAACGGGTCATCTTTACGCGGACAGACCTATCCTGGCATAATTTGAATTTTTGTACAGGTTCGCGTAAAACAGGGAAAGTCCTCAAACGGCCTTCAGCGTCACGTGTAATCTCTAAAGTGGGGATTTTCTTCTCTTGTGGGCGTAAAAGTTTAGAGGTTGAAGGATTCGCCACTTATTTTCCTTTGATGTGATCAAAGGGTACATATGCCTCATCATAGACGGGAGTTGTATTTTTACTCGCAGGGCACGTTTGAAATTTCCGAATTGGCACTGAGGCCTTGCCAGAAATTTTGTCTACCACGTCACAGACGGGAGACGAAGGTTTACGCACAGGGCATGTTTTAGACTTCTGGATTGGCACTGAGGCATTGCCAGAAGCCTTGTCTACCACGTTACAAATGGGAGACAGTTTTACGCGTAGGGCGCATTTGAAACTTCTGGATTGGCACTGCGGCATTGCCAGAAGTTTTGTCTACCACGTTACAAACGGGAGACAAAGTTTTACGCCCAGGACGTGTCTAAGACTTCTGGATTGGCACTGAGACATTGCCAGAAGTCTTGTCTACCACGTCACAAATGGGAGATAAATTTTTACTCACTGGGCGTGTTGGCTGTGTCGTCACAACCTTGTTGATCAGTGAGTGAGAGCTTGCAGGAAGGGTAGAGGATATCTTAGGCATCCATACTTTACGCAGCTTCCTATTGTTCTGGATAGAGGAGGAATGAGAGCTACCCCCTACATGAAGCATGTCTTCATAAGCAGATTGGTCGAACTAGACGACCAAAGTCTTTTTCGTCGATCCGATGGATACAACATCGTGTTGAGCAATTGCTTTCTCATAAGAGGAGAAAGTTGTCCCCAGCAGAGTCGCCATTTTTGTTTGAATAAACAAAATAAAGGAGAGGGTTATACGAAACCCTTTTTGCTTACAAACAAGAAAAAAGAGTACAATTAATCCTACACGAGGATGTTAAGTACAATAAAATAATTCTGGAAAAGTATTGCTATAGAAGTCTGATCTGCGGTCGATCACTTTGTTCGTTGGACTACACGATGATGAAGAAGTGCTGTAGAAGAAGAAGAAGCTTCAAAGGTTGCAAGTGGGATTGAATTCTCGTTGCCAAAGTTGTCAACCAACACTCTCTGTCTGTGTTCTCTCTCTCTGATCTCTGATTATGCCTTGTCCCCTCTTTCTTACCCTGTGACCAGGGGTCTCTATTTATAGAGATCAATCGAATAACTGTCTAGTTGGCGTAAAGGCCAAATAACTGTTTTTGTTGGCGTAAAAAGCCAAATTGTGAAGAAGTTGCATCTTTTACGCGGCAGTTATAATAACTGCTACCCACGCTACCCATGTTCAAATAATCTTCTGAATCTGCGTATGACACGTATCCTATTATAAGGTAACGTATATAACTTCTTCTCAAAGATCATGGCATGCAAGCCACGTAGGTAACTGCCCTGCGTAAAGATGGTTGGCGTAAAAGCCAAATAACTTTCTTGTTGGCGTAAAAGACCAAACTGTGAAGAAGAAGACTTCTTTTATGCTGCGGTTATGATAACAGCTACCCACATTCAAATAATTTTCTAAATCTGCGTATGACATGTGTCCCTTTATAAGGTAACACGTATAACTGCTTCTCGAAGATTATGGCATGCAAGCCAAGTAGGTAACTGCCCCTGCGTAAAGATGGTTGGCGTAAAAGCCAAATAACTATATTGTTGGCGTAAAAGGCCAAACTCTGCGTAAAACTTGATGATTCATGAATAATAGATAACTAGCGTAAAATAGTCAATTATCTGTCACGGTTGAGGTCTTGAGCGTATTCTGGGTTAAATAGCCTTATCACGTACCTTTGCAAATATAGTCGAGTTGGCATATTTCGAGGAGAGAGCATACGGCGTACTCCTATAGTTGAAAATAGCCTGGTTGGCATAAAAATACAAGGATGGTGATGTGAGCGTATTAGCCACAGTTTTAGCTTTCCCAGTCATTTTAAAAATAGAACAAAATCTCGTGCATTAAATGCAGAGATATGCCTCCATCTCGTGCATTAAATGCAGAGATATGCCTCAAGCTCTGTATAAAAAAATAGCTTTTGATGTGGCATCTGATTTTGTCTTTATCTTGAGCGTAAAACTCATTTTTGCCCATGTAGAATAGGCAGCATATTCTTTGAATGCGTAAAAATGACTTGTATCAAGAATATATCACTAAACGATAATCTGAGTCTCTGTGCAAAATTATCATCACAGCCGTCCTCTCGGTCATCGTGCAGTACTTTTGTCAGGTGCCAGGTTTACTGATTTGTCTGACAAATTCATCCGAGGAATACGAAGAGTTTCTCGTACAACTTTACGCTACATAAAAAACAAACGTATTTTAAACTTTACGCAGGAAGGTATAGCAACCTTTTACGCCAAAACAGCCTTGAAGCACTGTTTTACGCGGACAGCTCTGATGCTCTAATTTACGCCAGACAGCTCTGAAGCCCTATTTTTCACATACAGCTATGAAGCTCTACTTTACGCCAAACAGCCTTGAAGCTCTGTTTTATGTGTATAGCTCTGAAGCCATATTTTATGCCACATAGTCTTGAAGCTCTATTTTATGCAGACTTCATGTATGTTGAGGGTTTTGACTGTATAATACGTGTATAATTTCCCAGCATATTTCATGCTTCTATAGTACTATAATGCAAGTCACTAAAGAAATAATACAACTAAGCTAAATACCGTCACACGTGTTGCTCATATCGATGGCCAGTCAAGCATGAAGCACGTGTCCCAACATAAACTCACTCTGTGCCATGCAATGATACGTGTCAAGGCCTGGGGAGTCATATTGATAACTCTACAACTTTTGGTGGGTCTACTAGACACTAGGTCAGACACAAGTCCTAACGTCAACGCCTTCGTTGACTGCACTCGAGTCTTTCTCGGACGCGCACAGTTATATAATATTAAAATATTAAAATATATAACTAGATAATGCCTGAAATTAAATAGTACAACAAGGCAATGTATAATTGCCTGGGTCCTCAATCTGCAAGTACCAATAACCTGCTCCCGAAGTCTCGCCTGAATGGTCCAGCGACCCTATATATATAATATAATAATACGCTCATCAGTCACTACAATAGTACGCACAGGAACACAACTACGTTGCAATTAGGAACTGACACATGGATCATAATTGGTCATCAAGCAGAGTCACGTGTGCACGCAGCTAAGACATACACATGTCATCTCCTCAATTACCGTGTACAGCAAGACAACGAATTAGCAAACTATGTTATGAATCTAAATAATATATAATATAGAAATACCAGTCCTAGATATCATGTTAGAGTGCACAAGGCCAATGTTTAACCCTCTAGGTCAACACTGTGTTCATATTAAATAACCCTAATTTTTATGAGGTAAATTCTAACACCAATTTTATTCTAAAATAAACACACACACACATTGCACTAGGTTTCACATTACCCGTGTCCATTCAATGACACAACGACACATCAACACATGAAGAAAAGAAGACAATAATTATGTATACCTAGTTCGTTCGTGGCCGGGGAGGTACTGTGGTTCGTCGGTGGCATGTCTACGGCGGAGGAAGGTGGAGCTCTGGCGTGCACAGTATACGACAGCAGCAGCTCCGGCAGCTACTTGCAGCAACGGCAGTAGCTAGCAACGGTAGCAACGGTGGATTGCTGGCGGTGGAGGATGGCTGTAGGGGAACGGGGGGTTAAGGCAGTGGTGGTCTCCGATGGTTAGTCGGATGAGGATGGGTGCGGGTGATGGTGATGGAGGTGTTGGTGATGGTGATGATGGTGTTGGTGATGGCGGTGCTAGGGATGGTGGCGGTGGTTGCTGATGGTGGTGATGTTGGTGGTGAAGATGTCGAGGGGGACAACGGTGGCAGAGATGGTGATACTGGTAGAAGTTAGGATGGTGAAAAGGGTGGCGGTGGAGTCAGGTTGAGGGGTTGTGAATTGGTGATGGTGATAAGATGATGAACGGAGAAGGAGGCGGAGGCGGCTGTGGTTGCGGTGGCTGGCGGTGCTGTTGTCGGGGTCAAGGTCGAGGGGGGGAATAGGCAGAGGAGGAAGGTGGTCGAAGGAGATGGGCTGTTGAAGGAGGTGGTCAGGGAAGGAGGGATGTCGGGTTATAGGGTGTTGCGGTTGATGTTGGTAATGGTGATGAATGGAGGGAAGAGGCGGAGACGGCTGGCTGACGGTGACGATGCGGCATCTGGTTAATGTCGAGGGGGACAGGCGAAGGAGGAGAAGAGGGAGGCTGCTCGCAGGTGGTGGTGGAAGGCGGTCGGAGGAAAGGGAGGTGGCCGGGTTGATGAGGGTGATGGGGATGAAGTAGGTTATAAAATTTAGGGTTATGTCACGACCCGCACCCGGTTTAGGGGCACGAATGCGTGGGTACGTCCAGCCTACGCCGCAGCATCGGCGGTAGAACGCTGTCTAGGTCGAGTACTATCTAACAATCTCACGCTAGTATCCAACTCCATAAGGAGATTCGGATAATACTATTAAAATATTCACAACATACTCAATCACAACTACAGCACGATAGGAACTTGAAGAAATAAAAGAATACAACACAAGTCTAAAGACAACATAATCATACCTGCAATCATTAACTTCCAATCCCCAGTGTGTCGGAACCAGTCTACTAAGGTCACAGTCTGGAAAAATATTTTCCAGTCAGGAAGGAGCAAAGTACATCTCTAAATAGCAGTTCTATATAAATGACATAAACTATGTAGCAGTTCTAGATGGAAACATACCAGATGCATGTATAGGTACGAGAATGTACAAGAAAAGAAATATACTGGAAATACTGTAAGTAAAATGCAGGAAGAAAAACAATATGTCAATGAGCAAGAAACCTATGACTAAGTGTGTGAGTACTAGCTTTAACATGTGATCGGCTTGGGACTAGTAAACTCATTACATGGGTTAGTAGGGCTAACCGATGTAACAGTGAGGAGGCATGTAAACTCATTACATGGGTTAGTAGGGCTAACCGATGTAACAGTGAGGAGGCATGTAAACTCATTACATGGGTTAGTAGGGCTAACCGATGTAACAGTGAGGAGACATGTAAATGGTCAGGCCGCACCCGACGTGAGATGTGGGGTGAGCTATGGTGCATATAAAGTTGGGTATGATCACATATCTACACTAAAGTACTCCCCAAACCCCCGACTGGTATAGTAGATCCAATCATGGTACGCTATAGCACGGGATTCCCTAAGAAGGTAGCAAATCTCCCCGGGAATCAGTGTCTGTACATGCACAAGATAACAAGGAAAACAAGTCTTGTACAAGCTACACCATGAATAAGGAATAACATCTCATGACGAGATCCGTGTATACCAATCCGTGTAACCAATGTGTCAAGAACATGGATATTTACACTAGATACAGTGAACATAGGAGATATCATAAATTAGAAACTAATCAGAGAATGTACTCGCCTAGGGTCCTTAGCTGGTAAAACCGATGTCCTGTCCCAGAGTATCGTCTGGAGGAACCAACAGTCCTGGGTCCGAAAGCTGAGTAAGGTAGTCTGGTACAGAATCTGAGTCCAATGAACCCAAAGAACCTAGAGGATAATTGTATAACTAATTAATTATTTAGCTTCAAAAAAGAAAAATATAAATTTATAATATAATTTATGCCATAACTTAAGCATAATTGTACAAGGCTAACACTAGTTTCTACTCTCATATGTTATATATAAGAGTGTCCAATCCATTATTTAAAATTAACCATGCTAGCTGAAAGATTATTAAATTGGATAGGATATAATGTCGGGATTATAAACCATAAACGCACTAATATCTGAGCTTATGGTAGTTTGTAAAGAGAACCTATACTATTGCTAAGGGTGCACTAAATCAAAGTTCTCCTTCCTTAACCTGTCCTTCTCTACACTCGAAACTATCATTTCCTCTCCTTCCAAAAATTCACACGTAGACCCACAATTATATATCAGACCACAATAGCTTTATTTCAATTTTCCAAGGACAAAACACATCTCATAGAAGATTTCACCAAAAATTTAGATAGTCACATTTCCTGCTACAGTTTATATAAAACCAAAACAATTTGTATTCCCCTCTCTACTTAATTATAGAAGCTTCACCCTCCTTTCATTCTCACAAATACACAACTATATATTAGTTCTATATTGCTTCTTTCCATTCTTCAAACAATGCATCCAAGTGAACCACCAACCATACAACAGAACTTCATTCCAGCTTCTAAATAATCCCATATATCATTGCTTATTCTACACAGGAATCCAGATGGTACATAAAAAGCTAATATATAAACATAATAACACACTATCTCTTCTATGCGTTAATACCAACCCACAACTAAAATGCTAACTTGCATATTTCCTAGGTGCTTCTACATAAAAATTTTACTCATTCTTCCCATGTCTTCTGTCAATGAAGAAGCACCATAACAATACACATAGATCCCTAAATGTTCCCCTACTACTCACAGTAGTTAGGAACCCAAATCTACACAATCCTTTGTTATTATTTCCTCAAAAATTAACCCACACACAGATTCTCTCATGCACCCAGTTAAAACCTGGTCAACCCATTCTTGCATTCTTCTATTTCGTGTGGCAACAAATACTTCTTATTTTTACACCCATAATACAATATCATGTAGAGTTAAAATTTACAGTAATAAAGAAGATAACTGAGAACGATGATACATGGAAGGAGGCTAGGCTATAATCATGGATTTACATAAGGTTTAGTCAAGAGGCTCACCAGAGGACTGTCGGCCGGAGTGCTGTGCTGGGAGGTCCGCCGGAGGGAAGCTGCCAGCGGGCCGGAGCTGTGTACACAGGGAAGGGGCAGCAGAGGGAGGGGAGTTGAGGGGGTTGGCCGGCTGATGGCTGGACCGGAGAGGATGAGCAGAGGCGGAGGGGGACTCGGCTGGGTCGGCGGACTGCGGCTTCAGGCGGTGGCGCCGGAGGGGATGTACAGCGAGGTCGGAGTACAATAGGAAGAAGACGAGATTCGTGTATACTGGTGGTGGTCGAAAATGGAGGTACTCCGGGGAGCGGCTGTCTGCCGGATGCGGGCAGCGGGGATCGACTGGAACCGGAGCTATCGGTGGTGGGGGACTGGTGTTAGGAGGAGGAGCAGTGGCTCGACGTGGAGGGGGACTGCCGGAGCTCGACAGCGGGGTGCTGCACCGGAGTCGAGGGCGCAGGGATGGTCGGCCGGTCCGTTGCAGCGAAAGGAGTTGAGGAGGAGATGTGGGTGTTCGACCGGGGAGCGGCGGGGTTGTGAGATCGGATCAATGGAGAAGATACGGCCGGAGTTCAGTGGGGTCGATGGGGGAGGAGCTTCGGGTTGCTTGGCCGCCGGAGGGGAGTTGCTGGCCGCCGGGAAGGCCGGGTCGGGGAGATGGTAACAATGGTGATGGTGGTGAATGGTTTGTAAGGGTTTTCCCCCCCTTCCTTCCTGTTTGAATTTCAAAAGGAGAAGAAGGAGAAGAAGAGAAGAAGAAGGAGGGAGAAAATGAAGAAAAATGAAGAAGAAAATGAGGAAGAGAAAGAGAGCTACGGTTGGGGCTTGGGGAGGTGTGCTTCCCTAGGAAATTTTTAGGGATTAGGGTTTTCTAGGGATAAGTGTTTGTGGGCTTTAAATAGGGTGATGCATGTGGGAACCAAGGGTGAGGATGCACCCATAGAATGAGTGGTCCAGATTAAACATGAGGATTTCTTCATGTGGGTGAGGGTGTTGACTAGTCAATGTTGGGCTTCTCCATTGGTTTTAAACAAATTGGTGTGATGACACCAACAATTAAATAATTGCAACTTAGCCCCTTAAATTCGGGAAATTGCACAAACACATAAAATGACAAAAATTTGGTGGGCGATTCGGGGTCCGATGTTTTGTAGGGTCAGGGGGCGCTGTAAGATCGGTATGGGCTCAATTTACAGGGCACTGGAATTAAATTGGGATTTAAGAATTGGTTTAAATAGTATCCTCAATTTAAATAGAAATAAATGTAAGTTGTGTTCAACAATTAATTAGGAGTACATAGAGCCAAAATCAGGTCAGGTCATCAATACCAATAATGAAGAAAACTCAGAACAGAATATTACCCTAATTTGGGCCGCACGAAAAATAGGTCAAGATGGCCTCCAATTTTCGATTGGAACGTACAACGATACAAAATAGAAATTTTAAAAATAAACGTCCGCGACGATTTTTGTGCGGCTAAAAATAATGCACAGGAAGCATAATTATGAGTTGCAAAAATAGCAGAATCGAAGGCGGGCATGTCTAGGACAAGATTGTGAAATTTGTTGGAAGACAAAAGTCAGGGTACTGCTCCAAATATCGAAGCAAAGGCAATGCGCAATAATTTAATTAAAATACGGTAATTAATTACAATCATAAATAAATAAATTATAAATAAAACAATTAATTACAGAATTCCATAATTTGGACAGGTGTTCCTCTACTGGGCTTCTAGGTCAAGTCTGCTAGCTCAAAACAATTGAACACTGTATCTAATACTATATTTAATTTCACATCACACATAATCATTTAAATTAAATAAACTATCATGCAATTACTTAATTGTAACTACAATAATATTAATTATTGTAAAAAGTCGAAAATACACCTGTTTTCAGAATGTGGTAGTGACAAGTCTACCCACCTTAAAAGAATTTCGTCCTCGAAATTTAAAGTCCTCCTAGTAGTGCTTACTCATACCCATTATTATTTTCCATAAATAGTGAAATTTAACAACCCACAAAATCCTGAAATTATCCACCTTGTCGTTTCGCAATTTTCACAAATTCTGAAATTACTGTATCCTTGCAATATCCTCGAAAATAAAATCAGTTTCCATTTCCTCATAATTCCCACGAATTTGAATTAAAATTAAATACTCGGAATTTGATATCTGTTCCTCAAATTGAATTTCAATCAATGTATCAATTCTCGTCCCAAGGAGTCTGAATTCTAACAATAATCCATCAATGATCTGATTCTTCAGTTTTCTTTTTCCTCAAAATACTTAATAATGCGACACTTATGGATCCTTCAAATGTAACGTCCGCAATACAAAATTTAAATTACTATATTGCAATCAAATATACATAATGATAATTTTCCAAATTTTCCTCAAATTTTAATGATAACTTATATCACAATCAACCTTCCTGAAATTAACAATCATCAATTCTGCCATGTTAAATTTTTAATCCTTTATTTAAATTAGCGTTTATCCTCAATTTCAATCATACCTCTATCCTTGTAAAACCACTGATTCAGCAATTCTGTTATATCAACTCATGAATGCTTATCATTGAATTTCTCATCATCTTGTCCCATTTTGTCAAGTCATAACCTTGTCATAGATCCTTGCTATGGTCAAAACCCCAACGATCATGGTCTAAGAAAATTTTACCCACAGTCATACAACAACAACTTAGAGGAAACATGCATGGTTATGGTCTGTCTTATCATGGTATTGCATTCTCCGTCAGGGTGTACTACTAACTACATTCTAACAAGTAAATCACGAATACAAACCACGGTACTAGGGAATCAATCAATCAGAAGACAACAACATGAGAAAAGAAGGAACCTGCTAACATATTACTTGTAGTATCTACTATCTCTAACAAACACTTACTCTAGCACATTCACTAACTAATTCCTATTCATGTACACTGGTACCCATATCAACTAGTCATTTATCCACAAGATCCATGAATATATCCATATGGCACACACCTGTTTATTAATACCAAACCTGATACCAAGAACCTCTAATATTGCCATGGTTCAATAATGCATCCAAGTTGATCCCTCTATCTCTTTAGTACCATACCCTCTGTCAGTTCCCGTTCCTACTACAATTGTTCATACTAGTCGTTCTTATCACCCAATACGTCAAGCACAGCACCATACTAACTACTGCTCTTTCCAATACAACTTTAAATGGACACCCAAGTCAGTCTGTGGTGCCATCTCAATCCTGTTCAAGTTATCAGATCCTTACACATGTATATCATCTACTCATATATTAATGTTCATATTTCTCATTTACCATAAATTTAATTCTCAAAAATAATCATCAAGGTTTAACTTCTCAATCAACTTAAAATAAATGCATATGCCTCCTCAAAGTCAGATACTCAACATCGAATAAAATTTTAATCACTTCTAAAATTCTTTGTAGCCTTGACCATTTTTATTGAATCAATATTTGAAATCCTCAAAATTTAATGACGTAATCTCAACTCCTCAATTATTCTAAAATAAAATTTTATTTCCACCCTTTTAATTTATAACTCCACAAAGGTACATATCAGTGCTCTCGGTCTCTAATACTCAAGGTGCACTCAATGCATCTAGTGTCCATAACTGTGTACTAAAATTATACCGCCTGAATCACTTGTACTATTACCTCCAATGATCAAAGTTATCATCACCTGTATTTTCTTTCATGATTTCAATTTATGTCAACTGGTATATCATTTAATTATCTTCACACAGAGTGCTTACTGTTATTAACGTTATTCTCGACTAATCCTCGATATAGAATCATTAGCACTCTTGGTATTATATCACTAGCTTCATTAATGGATCATTCATCAAGCTCATTATATCTCATGATTACATGTATCTACTATAACACTCATGTTTCTTTACTCTCATGGGCATGTACATGGTTCCTCATCTCGATGGTTGTATAGGTATTTCCTTTAATCCTTTAAAGCCTATTAAACTAATCCGTGATACACTTCACCATCTTCATTACCTATTCCGATATTTCTCTACTCATGACACCTCATTAACTCCTTATGCATATAAATTTCTTTACCTTCAACACGCCCGATATCAATCATCAGATTGGACGTTATGCTCCATTAATCTTCAATACAATTTCCTCGATACTTACTTGTTTACATAGATCACTCAATTACATAATCATGATTATCCAGGACGGGTAAATGGGCTCTGATACTAACTCTTGAAATATCACTGATACTCTATACTCTCCTTCTACTTATAGTACTATAATGACACTTATCCTAGAACCATTGGTACAAGGTACTATGCTAAGGGCTAACTCTAGATTAAAGCATACTGCTCACATGCCCATCTAAGAAACACTTACAAATCACTAGCAACACAGTCAATACTAATACAAGACACAAACAAAATTACAAGCCACTAATTACCATGCTTAACAAGAAATCCTCAAGAAATAGGAGCTCAAAGACTGAATTGAGGACAGAAGGTATCCTTACTGCTAGTAAAGAAAGAAGCGGTGGAACAAAGTCCTGGAATAACAGAAATAGACAAGTCTTGAGATGATATTTTAAGAACCAATTTAAGATGCAACCTGATAATCATACACGTCTGTCAGAAATCATGACACACAGAATCCTCGCCACGCCAGTAAGCATAGATGCGATAAACGACAGGTTCCGTAACTAAGGTATGCAACTCTATAAACATGTCATCTAGAATCTTCGCCACGCCAACCGGTATGGCTGCGAGAGACCCTAAGTTTCATAACTACAGTATGTACATCCAAGTCAGGTTCCTACGTTCTCGTCATGACAGCTAATATGGCTGCGATAAACTCTAGGTTCCATAACCAAAGTAGACGTTTTTACCTTTCTCACTGTCCTCATCAATATATGTCATCAGATGATACCGTAAATTTTAGTCCGTAAAATTTATCTCAGTTTGAAATCAACTCAACAACGATACCAGGAATTAAAGTTAACAACTGGTCAACAAGAATCAAACTCAATAATGATACCAAGATTTTAATTTTAATACTTGATCAACAATAATCAAATTCAATATCAATGAGTAAGGACGGACGAAAACAAACGAAAGATTCAAAATTAGAAGTTATAATAAGATTCTCAAGGGGTCGTCCCAGGAATCTCTCAAGAATTTGTGATTGAGTATCCTCTCTCATCCTAGTATCCTATGTCCTATATTCAATAGCAGGTACGCAGTAGTACAACTATGACGTCGCACTACTACGATATCGCACAACTAGCGAAGTCTGACCTGCATGGGCCACCACTAAAAACGTGTCACGACCCGCACCCGGTTTAGGGGCACGAATGCGTGGGTACGTCCAGCCTACGCCGCAGCATCGGCGGTAGAACGCTGTCTAGGTCGAGTACTATCTAACAATCTCACGCTAGTATCCAACTCCATAAGGAGATTCGGATAATACTATTAAAATATTCACAACATACTCAATCACAACTACAGCACGATAGGAACTTGAAGAAATAAAAGAATACAACACAAGTCTAAAGACAACATAATCATACCTGCAATCATTAACTTCCAATCCCCAGTGTGTCGGAACCAGTCTACTAAGGTCACAGTCTGGAAAAATATTTTCCAGTCAGGAAGGAGCAAAGTACATCTCTAAATAGCAGTTCTATATAAATGACATAAACTATGTAGCAGTTCTAGATGGAAACATACCAGATGCATGTATAGGTACGAGAATGTACAAGAAAAGAAATATACTGGAAATACTGTAAGTAAAATGCAGGAAGAAAAACAATATGTCAATGAGCAAGAAACCTATGACTAAGTGTGTGAGTACTAGCTTTAACATGTGATCGGCTTGGGACTAGTAAACTCATTACATGGGTTAGTAGGGCTAACCGATGTAACAGTGAGGAGGCATGTAAACTCATTACATGGGTTAGTAGGGCTAACCGATGTAACAGTGAGGAGGCATATAAACTCATTACATGGGTTAGTAGGGCTAACCGATGTAACAGTGAGGAGACATGTAAATGGTCAGGCCGCACCCGACGTGAGATGTGGGGTGAGCTATGGTGCATATAAAGTTGGGTATGATCACATATCTACACTAAAGTACTCCCCAAACCCCCGACTGGTATAGTAGATCCAATCATGGTACGCTATGGCACGGGATTCCCTAAGAAGGTAGCAAATCTCCCCGGGAATCAGTGTCTGTACATGCACAAGATAACAAGGAAAACAAGTCTTGTACAAGCTACACCATGAATAAGGAATAACATCTCATGACGAGATCCGTGTATACCAATCCGTGTAACCAATGTGTCAAGAACATGGATATTTACACTAGATACAGTGAACATAGGAGATATCATAAATTAGAAACTAATCAGAGAATGTACTCGCCTTGGGTCCTTAGTTGGTAAAACCGATGTCCTGTCCCAGAGTATCGTCTGGAGGAACCAACAGTCCTGGGTCCGAAAGCTGAGTAAGGTAGTCTGGTACAGAATCTGAGTCCAATGAACCCAAAGAACCTAGAGGATAATTGTATAACTAATTAATTATTTAGCTTCAAAAAAGAAAAATATAAATTTATAATATAATTTATGCCATAACTTAAGCATAATTGTACAAGGCTAACACTAGTTTCTACTCTCATATGTTATATATAAGAGTGTCCAATCCATTATTTAAAATTAACCATGCTAGCTGAAAGATTATTAAATTGGATAGGATATAATGTCGGGATTATAAACCATAAACGCACTAATATCTGAGCTTATGGTAGTTTGTAAAGAGAACCTATACTATTGCTAAGGGTGCACTAAATCAAAGTTCTCCTTCCTTAACCTGTCCTTCTCTACACTCGAAACTATCATTTCCTCTCCTTCCAAAAATTCACACGTAGACCCACAATTATATATCAGACCACAATAGCTTTATTTCAATTTTCCAAGGACAAAACACATCTCATAGAAGATTTCACCAAAAATTTAGATAGTCACATTTCCTGCTACAGTTTATATAAAACCAAAACAATTTGTATTCCCCTCTCTACTTAATTATAGAAGCTTCACCCTCCTTTCATTCTCACAAATACACAACTATATATTAGTTCTATATTGCTTCTTTCCATTCTTCAAACAATGCATCCAAGTGAACCACCAACCATACAACAGAACTTCATTCCAGCTTCTAAATAATCCCATATATCATTGCTTATTCTACACAGGAATCCAGATGGTACATAAAAAGCTAATATATAAACATAATAACACACTATCTCTTCTATGCGTTAATACCAACCCACAACTAAAATGCTAACTTGCATATTTCCTAGGTGCTTCTACATAAAAATTTTACTCATTCTTCCCATGTCTTCTGTCAATGAAGAAGCACCATAACAATACACATAGATCCCTAAATGTTCCCCTACTACTCACAGTAGTTAGGAACCCAAATCTACACAATCCTTTGTTATTATTTCCTCAAAAATTAACCCACACACAGATTCTCTCATGCACCCAGTTAAAACCTGGTCAACCCATTCTTGCATTCTTCTATTTCGTGTGGCAACAAATACTTCTTATTTTTACACCCATAATACAATATCATGTAGAGTTAAAATTTACAGTATTAAAGAAGATGACTGAGAACGATGATACATGGAAGGAGGCTAGGCTATAATCATGGATTTACATAAGGTTTAGTCAAGAGGCTCACCAGAGGACTGTCGGCCTGAGTGCTGTGCTGGGAGGTCTGCCGGAGGGAAGCTGCCAGCGGGCCGGAGCTGTGTACACAGGGAAGGGGCAGCAGAGGGAGGGGAGTTGAGGGGGTTGGCCGGCTGATGGCTGGACCGGAGAGGATGAGCAGAGGCGGAGGGGGACTCGGCTGGGTCGGCGGACTGCGGCTTCAGGCGGTGGCGCCGGAGGGGATGTACAGCGAGGTCGGAGTACAATGGGAAGAAGACGAGATTCGTGTATACTGGTGGTGGTCGAAAATGGAGGTACTCCGGGGAGCGGCTGTCTGCCGGATGCGGGCAGCGGGGATCGACTGGAACCGGAGCTATCGGTGGTGGGGGACTGGTGTTAGGAGGAGGAGCAGTGGCTCGACGTGGAGGGGGACTGCCGGAGCTCGACAGCGGGGTGCTGCACCGGAGTCGAGGGCGCAGGGATGGTCGGCCGGTCCGTTGCAGCGAAAGGAGTTGAGGAGGAGATGTGGGTGTTCGACCGGGGAGCGGCGGGGTTGTGAGATCGGATCAATGGAGAAGATACGGCCGGAGTTCAGTGGGGTCGATGGGGGAGGAGCTTCGGGTTGCTTGGCCGCCGGAGGGGAGTTGCTGGCCGCCGGGAAGGCCGGGTCGGGGAGATGGTAACAATGGTGATGGTGGTGAATGGTTTGTAAGGGTTTTCCCCCCCTTCCTTCCTGTTTGAATTTCAAAAGGAGAAGAAGGAGAAGAAGAGAAGAAGAAGGAGGGAGAAAATGAAGAAAAATGAAGAAGAAAATGAGGAAGAGAAAGAGAGCTACGGTTGGGGCTTGGGGAGGTGTGCTTCCCTAGGAAATTTTTAGGGATTAGGGTTTTCTAGGGATAAGTGTTTGTGGGCTTTAAATAGGGTGATGCATGTGGGAACCAAGGGTGAGGATGCACCCATAGAATGAGTGGTCCAGATTAAACATGAGGATTTCTTCATGTGGGTGAGGGTGTTGACTAGTCAATGTTGGGCTTCTCCATTGGTTTTAAACAAATTGGTGTGATGACACCAACAATTAAATAATTGCAACTTAGCCCCTTAAATTCGGGAAATTGCACAAACACATAAAATGACGAAAATTTGGTGGGCGATTCGGGGTCCGATGTTTTGTAGGGTCAGGGGGCGCTGTAAGATCGGTATGGGCTCAATTTACAGGGCACTGGAATTAAATTGGGATTTAAGAATTGGTTTAAATAGTATCCTCAATTTAAATAGAAATAAATGTAAGATGTGTTCAACAATTAATTAGGAGTACATAGAGCCAAAATCAGGTCAGGTCATCAATACCAATAATGAAGAAAACTCAGAACAGAATATTACCCTAATTTGGGCCGCACGAAAAATAGGTCAAGATGGCCTCCAATTTTCGATTGGAACGTACAACGATACAAAATAGAAATTTTAAAAATAAACGTCCGCGACGATTTTTGTGCGGCTAGAAATAATGCACAGGAAGCATAATTATGAGTTACAAAAATAGCAGAATCGAAGGCGGGCATGTCTAGGACAAGATTGTGAAATTTGTTGGAAGACAAAAGTCAGGGTACTGCTCCAAATATCGAAGCAAAGGCAATGCGCAATAATTTAATTAAAATACGGTAATTAATTACAATCATAAATAAATAAATTATAAATAAAACAATTAATTACAGAATTCCATAATTTGGACAGGTGTTCCTCTACTGGGCTTCTAGGTCAAGTCTGCTAGCTCAAAACAATTGAACACTGTATCTAATACTATATTTAATTTCACATCACACATAATCATTTAAATTAAATAAACTATCATGCAATTACTTAATTGTAACTACAATAATATTAATTATTGTAAAAAGTCGAAAATATACCTGTTTTCAGAATGTGGTAGTGACAGGTTAGGGTTGGGTTTGATGAAGGAGGATGGTGGTTGATGATGTAGAAAATAATGAGGAAGAGTTTTCATGTAGGAGAGAGAAGAGGGGGTGCTAGCCTAGGGATTAGGGCCGGCCATGTCTCCTAGGGATTGGGTTGGATGCTACATGAAGGAAAATTGGAGGGCTAGGATTGAGTGGGTTTGAATGGAGGGCCAAGATGGTGAGGGGTAATGTTTGAGTGTTGCACACTCCAAAAATATGAGAAAAATTGTATATAACTGGTCAAAGGAGAGGGGAGGAGTTTCTTCATATGGCATATTTGCATAAAAGTCCCTTAACAATTGGAAAATTGCATAATTAATGAAATTTGGGATTGGATAAGGCAAATCACCATGTTTGGTGTGATGTAGTGGGCTAAAATGGTGTGTGGTATTTAGTATGAACCTTGAGGGTGTGAGTGGGGGTTTGGGTTAGTGTTGGATCTAATTTTGGGTGAGGTTGGGTCCTTACACCAATTTAATTAAAATTAGTGTAAATGGTGCTCTTTAATTAATTGGGAATACATAGGATTAAAATTAGGTGGAACACAAGTGTCATGTATGTAGTAGACTCAGAATAGAATATTTTCATAAATTGGATTATACAAAACGGGTCAAGGTTTTTACTCCAATTTCGATTGGAACGGACAATGATGCAAAGTTGGATTTATTTGAATTTATGAGTGGACGTTTGTAACGAATATTGTGCGACTAAAATGAAGCACAAGGGAAGATATTTATGGGTTACACAAAGGTCAAAATGGAAGGCTGGCACGTCTAAAAAATATGTGTGAAGTTTGGTTGAAAGCAAAGCTAGTGTAGCGCTCCAAATATCGAAACAACGGTAAGGTGCACTAAGTGATACTAGTATTGCATAATAAATCTAAAATACTGTATTCTAATTCTAATTGGCTTAAAACTAAACCTAGTCTCTCTATCTAAGCCAGGTAGACCTAAATATGGTTGAGGGGTTTTACATACATCGACCCATTTAAGGGAGTCAAGACGTACTACTACGACGCCATCCTCTACAAGCAACCCACAGAGACAAAGGTAGCAATAAGGTCGATGATGAGGTCGAGGTTACGAAAACACCGGAGGAGCCCATGAGAACCCATCTCAAGGCTTGTACTCCTGACACAACGACTTACCTCATCGTCAAGTTGTACAGGAAGGCACCGAAATCTCTAGCACCTTCACAACATCCGAACCTTTGGGTGTTCACCTTCATAGGCCAAATCGACCGCAGAAGGAGGATACCGCACCATCTACTCCTTCAGAATTTATGGTCATTCGTCTTTGCAGACCGCCAAAAGAAGACCATGCCAGGGTTGCAGCCTCTGAGCCTCTGGTGGTACAACTACAAAGGAAGCCACCAACGCCTTTAACCGGGCTGGAGGTAGCCCATGAGGATGACGAAATGGAAGAATATATGGCCGCTCAGACCACCGTCCCTTCCCTCGATGATGTGATTCCTCCGAGAAAGGTACCTTATTTTATCAATAAAGGGTTATCTTTGAATTATTCTGAGCATACACATATCAACACATTGTACTCTATGGAACACAATTTAGGATTACACCTGCAAACACAGGTGACCAACACCTAAACAGTGTACCGGATGCTCCCCAGCCAAGACTGTTACTTCTTAGTCCTACCTAGGAAGAGGGGAGAGAAGCTCATCATTTTTGGCCAAGTAGAATGCCTCCAATCCTTCATCCCAGAAGAACTAGATCCGGAACTTGATACCGACAAATATTACCTTACCAGTATAGTTCTCAAGCAAGACACCTTATCCAAAAGATGGGGTACGATTTGAAAACCGCCAAAGGCTTAAATTACGGCAAGGGTCGACGGTTGCCCCTGTGCCTACATGCTCCTATGGGCAAGTCCAAGGATTACTACCAAAAGACCAAACATGGATTAGGGTACGTAATACCTCCCACTACTCCCGAGAGTTCAAATAAAGAAGATGAAGTGCACTCGCACTCTTTAAAATCTTTAGCTTGGGACTTCGACGTTAGTATTTGGGATATGCTCGGACATTGTCCTCCAGCATGCTGTCTGCAGACTCTGAGAAAGACAACGATGATCCACCCAAACTCTTTGAGGTGGAACTTTGGGCCCAGCGCCTTGATTCACAATAGGAGATGCGATTTAAACAACGAGAGCCTCCCACCAAGGATGAAATCATACAAATTGACCTCGGGGATGAATCATCCTCCAAACCTATCTTTGTCAACAAAAGCTTGCCCGATAAAGGCCAGGAATCCCTACTGTAACCCGTCTGGGAATACATCGATGTCTTTGCCTGGAGTTATGAAGACATGTCAGGGCTAGATCCTCAAATCGCTGTCCACAAACTCAATATTTTGCTGAACGCCAAACTGATCAAACAACAACAATAACGGTTTTGGCCTGACATAATGAATTCCATCAAAGCTGAAGTCAACAAGTTGATAGCTAGTGGCTTCATCCGCAAGGAACAATATCCCGACTGGGTAGCCAATATAGTATATGTCATTAAGAAGAATGGAAAATTTTAAATCTATATCGACTTCTATGATCTGAACGCGACATATCCTGAGGACAAATTATCCCTCCCAGTCACCGACATAATGATCGACTATACTTGTGGCTTCGAGCACATATCCTACATGGACAGCTTCTCAGGCTACAACCAAATCAAGATATTTTCTGACAACAAAAAGCATACATTATTCCAGACCCTAATAGGCATATACTGCTACACGGTCATGCCTTTCGGTCTAAAGAACGCAGGTGCTATATACCAGCGAGCTATGAGAATCATTTTTTGTGAACATTTGAGCAAGACGGTAGAATATTACGTTGACGACATCGCCATCAAGAGTCGCTCTAAAAATGATCACCTCCAAAACTTGAGGACTATATTTGACTTAATGCATGCACACCGCCTCAAGATGAACCCTACCAAGTCCTTTCTAGAAGTCTCCAGCGGCAAATTTTTGGGTTTCGTCATCACTTTTTGGGGTATTCACATAGACCCCAACAAGACCAAGGCCATCCTGGAGATGAGCCCGCCAAAGAACCTCTGGTAACTCCGCGACCTTCAAGGGAGGCTGGCATACATCAGGAGGTTCATACCAAACCTCTCTGGATGTTGTCAGATGTTCTCCCAAATCATAAAGAAAGGTGTCTCTTTTATCTGGGATAAAAAATGCTAACATCCATTTAACAACATCAAGGATTACCTATCAAACCCTCCTGTGTTGGTGGCCCTAGTCATAAAAAATCCTTTTCTGCTCTATGTACACTCGATGGAGCACTCTCTTGATGCCCTATTAGCCCATAATAGTGATGCATACCATGAGCAGGCCATATACTACCTTAGACAGATGATGGTCGGTGCGGAGCATAGGTACACCGTCGTTGAGAATGAATACCTTGCTCTAGTATTCGCTATTCAGAAAACACAACATTACGTGGCTGGACAGACCATTCATATAATTTTGTGAGTCAACCCCCTCAGGGTCCTCATAACCAAACGGGGGGCACTCAGTTCCCGCTTGGCTACCTGGGCAATATTATTATCTCCATATGATATAGTGTTCATCCCACAGAAGACCTTCAAGGGCAAGCACTGGCCGACTTTCTGACAGCCCACTAGGGGTCAGAAACCTTGAAGCTCTATGAGAAGATTCAAGATGAGGCGGCGGACTCCAAGGTCACTTCAAATAAAACTGTTTGGCGAATGTTCTTTGACGGCGCTTTAAGAGCAAGGCCCAAAGGCGGCATCATCGCTGGGGTCAGGATAGTGTTGATCTTCCTACACGGTCTCTTCATCAACCGTGCCTACTCTCTTACGGAGCCGTGCTCCAACAATGTGGCAGAGTATAATGCCTTAATCATCGGGCTCCAACTTGCTAAACAAGTTAGAGTAGAATACCTGGAGGCTTACGGTGATTCTCAGCTAATAGTCAAACAGGTATGCGGCGAGTATGAAGTCTGAAACGAAGACTTGATCCCCTACCACCAATTTATGCTTAGCATTATCATAAATTTTAAGATATTCTTCATAGAGCACATCCCTCGGTTATAAAATATTGAGGCGGATGCCCTAGCCGGCCACACTACTTCCTGGGCGGTACCAAACAACACTCATCAGCTAATTGATGTGATCAGCCAAGAGCTTGTCTATCCCAAGAGCAACCTATGCTTGTGCCTCAGCTATGTAGTGAAGGTCGACACTGACACTCAGGATTGGAGGATTCTATTCATTAACTATGTAGTCTATGGAATTGTCTCTGAGAACCTGAAGGGGCCCACTTCACTCAGGAGATGCTCCCTCTGTTTTTATTACGACACGAAAACCAAAATATTGTATCGTTGGTCCTATGGCAGTCTTCTACTATGATGCTTATCGAACGCAGAGGCAAAACAAGCCCTCCGCGAAGCTCACGATGGCATATATAGGGCACATCAACCCGGTCTAAAGCTACAAGATCGTCTTCGGAGAATGGGCTACTACTGGCCTACGGTGGTAACGGATGTTGTTGATTACGCAAGAAAATGCCAGATATGCCAGATCCACGCAGATTTCATCCACTAGCCCTTAGAGTTCCTACACACAATAGTAGCATCTTGGCCGTTCGAAGCATGGGGGTGGACATCATCGGACTGATAAGCCTACATTCGTCTAAGGGGCATCGATTTATCCATGCCATCATCGATTACTTCTCCAAGTGGGCGAAAGCTGTTCCACTCGTCAAAGTAAAGACATCAAATATGATCAGCTTTGTCAAGCATCACGTCATATATCTCTTCGGCTTGCCTCAGAGGATCATCCATGATAACGGTCTACAATTCGTGAGTCATGCCTTCTATCAATTTGTGACAAAAAATGAATCCAAAATGTAGCATCCATGGCCTACAACCCCACAGCAAACGGTCTGGCAAAAGCATTCAACAAAACTATCATCAAGCCCCTCAAGAAATTTGTGTCTTCCAGTAAATGCGACTAGAAAAAGAAGTTGGATGAATGTCTCTGGGCCTACCAAACAACTGTCCGGACAGCTATAAGCAATACGTTATTCTCTCTGGTGTACGAAAGGGAAGCAGTCCTCCCGCTCGAGATCCAAATTCTCTCATTAGGAGTGGCTCTCTCCAATCAGCTAACCGCGGATGATAATTACCGCTGACGATTACAGGAGTTGGAAGCACTCGACGAAAAATGACTCTTAGCTCAGCAGTGCATTGAGTTATACCAGGCGCGTGTCTTTGGAGTTTTAACAAGTGGGTCAAAGAGAGAACGTTCCAAGTAGACGATCTTGTCTTGACAATAAGAAGACCGATGGTTATGACCCATAAAATGGTCGACAAATTCTAGCCCAAATGGGAAGGTCCGTTCGTCATAGAATCGGTATTCTCCAACGCCGCCAACCGGCTCCGAAACCCAACGATGACTTGCTCATGATGCCTATCAACTGCAAGTTTCTAAAAAAAGTACTACATCTAAACTTGACTTGTACTTCCTTCATCACCAGCAGGCCAACCCAGATATACATCTCTACACTCTTGGTTCTTCATCCCCACCAAGTGCCTATATGCAATATTTTTTCCCTATTTATAAATTCTTGTAAAAGCCATCATCTATATCCATGAATCCTAGATACGCAACGGATGATGGATCCTTAAAGTCTCCCCAGGGGAGCAGTTCTCAGGTCCACTTGCACACTCCTGCAGTGACCACTCAAAAACTAATCTTGTTAGACGCTAGCCATATTCATATTGCCTCTGAGGTATCGTCCCACCAATCTCCCCGGTGGAGCAATCCTCAGGTCTATCTTTACGTTCGGATCGACCACACTCAACAAATCACTCCTCAGTGAGTTTCTCGGACATTAATTCATGTCTATATTATCTCTGAACTATTGTCCTAATATTTCTTCCCGGCTGAGTTTGGCATGCCCATATTACCTCTGAGCAAACTTCCCGGGTCTTGGCTATCGATTATCACTTCTATATTACCTCTGATATCGGTTGTCATCCCCACTTATCACCCGTACTCACTAAGATACACCGGTGGTGTTAAGTCCACAAAAACTGTCACATCCATATTACCTCTAGCAGGGCTTGTTCTAAACATATTACTTGTACCCAGGCGCACAAAAAGTAATGGGTCCAAAAAACCTATCACGTCCATATTACCTCTGATAGGGATTTTTTCAAACTTATTACTTGCACTCTAGTGCACAAAAAGTAATAGGTTCACTAAAGATCCTCCAGAGGGATGTCCTTAAAAGACTATGGTATTATACTACATCAATATTATCTCTAATACAATATCCAAAGTTCATACAAAATTCATACACAATAAGACAAATGAAGGAAGAAGTTCTGGAAAAATAAAAACATTAATTCAAGAACATGAGTACATATGATGGAAATTGGTTATATTTTAAGGGTTTTCATTAACATTCAAGGTCTTGAGTACATATGATAGAAACCCCATTTAAGGGTTTCCATGAGTTCTCGCCGACAAGAACCTCTTCTATTAAAAGGTGCCCCCATATTATTTCTGCCACGGACACAAGTGGGCCCAACAACAGAACTCAATGCTTTTTGGCTCACCGCTACATAGTGAAAACCTTAGAGAAAAAGAATCCATACTAATAGATAGTAAGGGAAGAGCAGGAGCAGACACTCTACAACCAGACAGGAAGACCGACGACAGGAATGGCAATTAATCCAAATTCTGTCATTATTACCATAAGCCCCCAGCCGGTAGCAAGCCGCATAAAGGGGAGAAACGCAACTGGCATGCTGCATGAACAAGGATAGCTTAGCGCACGATGTAGGATATTCATCCTCGTCCCTTCGATTAGTTCTTGCCAAATTGTCCTCATCTCATGGATCAGTTCGTGGCAAAATGCCACATAAAGTTGGTCTTCACCCCGAACAACGGGTGTTATGATATCCTTCCATGCTCTATCATGAGCCGAGCGAGGGGGGACAAAGTCTGTACAAGGAAAACATATAACATCAGCATACAAAGACAAAATTGATGTCTATACGGCAGAGCCTAGTCGGCTCATGAGGTATCTTCAATGCGGCAGAGCCACGATAGTCGAATGCTGGGTCAAGCCTCCATCCATGCAGCAGAGCTATAGTGGTCACATGTTCGGATTAAACCTTCATTCATGCGACATAGTCATGGTTGTCGCATGTCCAGGTCGAGCCTTTATCTATGCGATAGGATCTTAGTTGTCGCATGATGGTTGCCCATCCATGCGACAGACTAATAAAGAAAGCCTATACATGTTCATGATATTCTCTTATCCATGCGGCAAGGCTGTTTAAAAAGTCTACATATATTCTAGATGATTTCTCATCCATGTAGCAAGACTGTGCATGGGTGTATCTATGTCCATGGAAGCCCGACATGAAGGACACGGTGCTCCCCAACCTCCGAGTAAAAATCAGGGGGCCAAGGATCATCCTCCCCTGACAAACTCCACGGTGAGAAGGGTCGCAGCCTGCGGCATCCTTCGCAGGAAAAGGAGAATAAAAGCAAAGAGATAAAAGTTCTCCCTCTCTCCCCCTGACTGCCTATTTATAGGGTCCAAAATTGCGTGAAGGGATCGGGATAATCAACCGAGCGGTTAATGGGATAAACTTGATACCTTGATCCGCGTAATCTTCTTTAATCTCCTCGAAAACTGATACCTCGAGCCCCGTGTTAGGAGATAGCATAAAATCCCAAGAGATTCGATCAAAGATAAAGCAAATATCCTTATTTAGTGAACGGACAGCCTGTCAGAGACAACTATGCGGTACAAGGTCCATGCAACCTAAACGTCCATGCAGCCTAAATGTACCCCGTCCATGCTTTTTATTCAAAGTATTTCAAACTTATCAGTTTAAAAACTTTAAAGGGGGTCTTGTAGAAGCATAGAAAATATGGATCCATGCGGCCAATAATCATGCACCCCACGGCAAAGCTTAGCAAAAATTGGACCGCATAGTCACCATGCGGGCCAGAAAAGCTATTTGCGGTCCAAATATCCAAAGCAAACCTTGGCCGCAGATGGACCTGACATAACGTCCTGATGACTAGATTAAGTTTGACACAGAATCCTGACAGAAAGGATTCTCTAAACGTCTCGAAAGATAAAACCTCACTAAAAGACAAAAGTCTCAAGGATTGTGCAACACCACGTGTACAACACACAAAAAATTCCATGCGGCTCCGACCCATGCGATCCAGACTCCATGCATCCTATGCATCTCTGGCCGCCATGCAGTCCATGCATCCCAGATTCTACAGATTCTATGCGGCTCTGGCCCATGCGTTCCAGACTCCGTGCACCTCATGCATCTCTGGCCACCATACAGTCCATGCATCCCAGATTCCATGCGTCACATACATTTTTGGCCGCATGCATCCCAAATTTTATATATCCCATACATTTTTGGCCGCATGAGTCCTAGAACCGTGCGTTCCATGCATCCTAAACACCATACAAACCAAATAATTTAGTTACAACTGAACTGATTCTCTCTAACCAAATAGATGCTATGCATCCATTTGACCAAGTTGCGCCAACAATAGTTGAGAATCGCCCAGATACTCAAAAATAATAAAATCCCAACAAATATCCACATGGCAGCAAAGATCGAATTCGCATGCATGGATGTAGCTCCCTTCCATTAAGAGGGGACACCATGCGGCCCAAAATCCATGAGGCTATAAGTATGGCTATAAATAGTATGGTACCAAACCTGAACAAAGGGCTAGTTGGCTATCTACGAATCTATACTCGAACAAGAGAGAAGAACTTCCCTATCAGATCGTCCATGGAGTAAAGAGAGTTGTTACACTCTTAACCCTCCATCGTCATCCCCCAGAACACAAAATTTGTATTTATATTGTCTGTTTAGGACTCCTCTCTGTACTCTCTTTAGTTTGTTCAATTAAATCAAGTTTCTTTCCAAACTTTTGTATTTAATGGAAAACAGTAACTAAGCCTCCAATCAAAGCTAAAGTTTCTATTGATTATCTAGAGGAGGAAAAAATCTTGTATTTTATAAATAAAGAGGATTCTCCTTCATACTACATCGATGTTGATCCCTTGGCGAAAGAGTTCCTAAAGGGCCTATATGCTTATGAGCCCCAATCCATACCAGTAGCCTTACCACCTTAAAATGGTACATCATATAGTTCCCACGAGGATGCATGTTTCATAGTTCTGCCAAGATGAAACGATCAACGTCAAATACTTTTTGGCAAGGGCGGGAACAAAAAATCACATATATTGAAGATTTAGATAACGATGGTGGAAATTATAGTTTTATCGTTATAGCCGGCCAGCTAAAGATATTATCTGGAAGATAGGCTACAATTTGGAGTCTGGCAAAGGGTTTAATTATGAAAAAGTTATATGTACTCCTATACGTATCATGTAGTGCCATGATCCTATTGCGGAGCACGGACTGGGCTAGCGGCTGAATAACCGAGTCAAAATCAGAGAATGGGAAAAGTTTGTCGGTATCGATTGGTCGGGACAAACAAACGGGAAGTCATTCTTCATTATGGGATAGAATCCTTAAAAGTTGCTCTCAAGATATAGTGCATGGTGTCTTGGGGAGTAAACTCCATATAAGGGTCTATGCCTCAAGACCCGTGCGTTATTGATTTTTGATGTTGGTTTTCACTGTTGGTTTTGTGATTTGCATTTTCGTGATTATTTTTTATGAAAGAATTTTATTGCATGCATTTACTGTCTAGCATTTATATATCGAATTATCAAAAGAAAGAGAAGAGGGATCATAAACCCTTATTGGTGCCAATGCAGGTAAACCTGTGAACCAAGCTTGAAGTCGCGAAGAAGATCTCTCTTTCTCAGCAATTCACCAACTAGTGAGTGACTTCCATCCTTTGATGAATCCTTTAGTCATCATACTTAACAAAATAATCAATGATACCTAGCAAAGAACCCAGAAAGCTAAGCAAGATAATAAGAACATTACTATAAACTGGACTGTTGTAGTATAATTGATTATGTGGCAAAGACCCTGGACTGGGCGGTAAGTATAGTGGGCTGTGGCTAAGATAATCAATATGACTCTGGAATACTATATCAAGTTTCTGTATTTTGATGTTTTCTTCTACTAGGTAGTTGCATTCATGCATGGTCATAGACAAACTTGTGCATAAGGGGTAGGTTCCTCGAAGCGGTGCACCGAGGCTATGGGACCGCTTCGTCCTAGGGGGAACATGGGTGCTAAAGTAATTACATTAAAAGTTCAGGACCTTCAGTTAGGCTAGCTCCCTACACTGAACGGGGCACTAAAATTCCAAGAATGTCGTGATGGCTTGGCCAGTAACCTTCATATAGACATGGTGCATGCTAACAATATATTGTGCAGGCAGAGTAAGTTATTATTCATAAATAGGGATGGCTGAACGACCGTGGGTAAGAATCACCAAATATGGTGATAAATATGTGCTTCTTATGTTCTTGAAATATGAATTGTTAATTAAACTTAAGGCAACATAGCAAGATCACAATAATAATAGCTGATTTCAAATATCTACTTAGTGTTGGATTTTTAGGTGAGATTGGTTACAGCCGCTCACCAGTACATGTTGCGTACTGACCCACATTTGTGGGCATCCTCAGGTGCTAGAGATTTGGCTACTACGAGGGAACATTGAAGGTTTTGGTCTGACTTTTTAGAAGCCTTGCACTTGAAGCTTCCAAGTGGAGAAAAAGACCCTAACTGAAGGTGGTCCATGAGTTTCAATATTTTAGTAAGGGATATGATGTATGGAGCAACGTTGTATCTTATTTCAATATTTTTGCGAGTTGTAAGCGAAGTCTGGCATTTTTATCTCGACCGTTCGAGAGCCTTACATTTTTATTTCAGAGAATTCTCAATAAAGAGCTATTTTTATTTTAAATGTGTGTTCAATTTCTCTATAAATGATGTATACTCTATCTTCAAATATCTGTGTTACAAAATAAGTACGAGTACGCCTTATACAAGTGCAACCCCTGGCTTGTAAGACATTATGCCAAGCGAAGACGACGGCTCTGCAGGACCGGGGTGTGGGAAGCCCAAGCGAGGACTTTCGGTTCTGCGAAATCAGGATATGACATATTGGTATCAGAGCACGATTTTACTTTCTTGGGAACTTCTTTGTTTTGAGTTTTCAAAAATGACACAAATGATTGATTTTCATGCCTTAAATTTTTGTTGCCGTGAAATGAGATGCTCCATACAATAAGTCCGTAATACTTTATGAGACTAATATTTTCCTTCGGTGTGGTACAAAAATGACAAAGTCTGGACAAGGGAACCCCCAAGTAGTTCGAGAGTGCCAACATCATCGACCACTTCGACAGATCAGATGGATCGGATGTTGCGTATACTTAAAGCACAACAAAAGTTGGAAGAGGCCCAACAGAGACAAACTAATGATCTGCAACAGATGATGCAAATGGTTGTAGATAATAATTCTAATGCTATGCCTGCAGCTGCCCCAATTGGCCCTACTACAAAGACAATGGACATTATTAGGATGGATGATACACAACCGGCGAAGAAGAAAAGTTTTGCCACGGATATTATAAAATTCAAGAAGATTTAAAATATTCCGTTCAAGGGGACAGAAGAAGCCACTATCATGGTGGATTGGGTATTTGAAGTAGAGGAGCATCTTGAACTCCTCAACATCACTGGACTTAAGATGGTGTCGTACGCGCAATTGTTGCTAGTGTCCAATGAGCACTACTGGTGGCAAAGTCAAAAATGCATGCTTGCTAGAGCGAACGGGGCTACGAAGATTACATGATTGATGTTCAAGGAAGACTTTCTGGAATAGTACTTTTCCTCAACGGAACAACGCCAGAAAGAGCAAGAATTCAGCAAGCTAAAGCAGGGTGATATGTCCGTGAAGAATTATGAGGCAGAATTTTCTTGACTGTCTTAGTATTCCAGTACCAGATTTGCCGATGAAGTAGCCAAGGTTCATCGGTTCGAGCAGGGACTCAGGCCTGCTATACAGTCACAAGTGGTAATCTACAAGTATAAGACCTTCAAAGAATCTTTTAGCTGTGCGAAGGAGCTAGATATACATTATCCTACGCCAGCTCCGGTCTCTTCATCAGTACATAATTAAAATAACAAGCGATCAAACTCGAGGGAAAGGTATGAAGCTCTAAAGTGCCAGAACAACAGCTAGCAAAGTCCAAAGTTTCCTTGATTTAGCGGGCTATTACAGAGAATTTTTGAAAGATTTTACTATAGTGGCGTCGCCTCTGACTCGCCTCACCCACAAGGGAGTGACATTCAAGTGGACCGATGACTATGAAGCCAGTTTTCAAGAATTGAAACAGCGCCTCGTGTCAGCTCCAATCCTTCCACTTTCGGAAGGCGATAAGGGATTTCAGATTTTCAGTGATGCATCGGGCTAAGACTTGGGGTGTGTACTCATGCAAGGAGATGAAGTGATATCCTTTGCTTCGAGACAACTTAAGCCATACGAAAAGAATTATCCTACTCATGATCTAGAATTGGTGACAATTGTATTCGCGTTAAAATTATGGTGGTACTACCATTATGGTATGACATGCAAGATCTATACGGATCATCAGAGCCTCAAGTACCTTTTCACCCAAAAAGAATTAAATTTACGGCAGAGGCGTTGGCTGAAACTCATTAAAGATTATGATTTATTAATAGATTATACTCCTGGCAAAGGCAATATTATGGCAGATGCATTGAGCCAAAAGTATATGGCCTCTCTATCAGTTGACAAACGGTTACTACGGGATTTGGAGGATATAGGTATCAAACTCTGAGTTTGACACCGCGGGGTACAACTAGCTTAAATGAACCTTGAGCCGAGCTTGCTGGAACGAATCAAGTCAGCACAGAAGGATGATCTATACTTGGAGAAAATATACGAGCTGACTTCAACAGGGAAGGCAACCAACTTTCCGGAAGACAAAAATAGAATATTGTGAGTAAAGGAAAGATTGTGTGTGCCTAACGATACAGAGCTTCGAAAGAAGATATTGATGGTAGTGCACTGTACAAGTTATATACTATATCCGTGGTGTAGCAAGATGTATAAGGACTTGTACTCAAACTTCTGGTGGCACGGTATGAAGAAAGATATGGTGCTCTTTGTGTCACAATATATGGCTTATTAAGAAGTAAAAACAGAACACCAAAGACCAGGCAGGGAGCTACAGAACCTCCCTATTCTAGAGTGGAAATAGGATCATATTTCCATGGATTTCATAGTTGGTTTGCCAAAGACGCAGTGAGGGAATGATACAATTTGGGTAATCATGGATAGATTGACCAAGTCGGCATATTTTATCGCGATCAAGATCTTCTGGGGCATCGATCGGTTGGCTCAGCTATATTTGGATGAAGTAGTATGACTACACGGTGTGCCAGATTCAATCGTGTCAGATCAGGATAGAAGATTTGTATCATGGTTCTGGAGCTGTCTACAGGCAGCGCTGGGCACACAGTTGCATTTTAGCTCTATGTATCATCCTCAGACTAACGGCCAGACTGAACGGGTTAACCAAATCTTGGAGGATATGCTACGCCTATGTGCCGTAGATCTGAAAACAAGTTGGGATAGTCACTTGCCACTAACAGAATTTACCTACAATAACAGTTACCAATCGAGCATTAAGATGGCACCGTGTGAAGCATTGTATGTGCGGAAGTGTCGATCACCAATCTACTGGGATAAAGTGAGGGTGTAGCAAGCACTTAGGCCAGAATTGATAGAAGAGGCAATCGAGAAAATTTGCAAAATTTGAGAGAAGTTAACAGTGTCACAAAGTCGGCAAAAGAGTTACGCAGATATTCATCGATGACTATTAGAGTTAACGGTCAGGAACCATGTATTCTTGAAGGTATCTCCGATGCATGGAATTATGCGGTTCGGCGCAAAAGGAAAGCTGCAACCACGGTTCATCAATCCGTTTGAGATTCTTAAGAGAATGGGTCCAGTCGCCAACCAGTTCGTGTTACCACCGTCGTTGGCCAAAGTGCATGATACATTTCATATTTCTCAACTACAAACGTACGCGTATGATCCAAATCACATGGTAGACTTCAGTCAGATAGGACTGGAGGCTGACTTAACTTACATGGAGGAACCTATCCAAATCTTGGATAGGAAAGAGAAGGTGTTAAGGAATCGAGTTATTACCTTGGTTCACGTGCTTTGGCGCAACCACTCCATCGATGAGTCGACATGGGAACTCGAAGAGGATATGAGGGAAAGGTTTCCTTCATTATTCGATTTTGGAGATGGGTTTTATTTTAAGTTTCGGGGACAAAAAATTTTGTTAGTGTATTAATATGTAGTACCCTGATCCTGTTGTGGAGCACGGACTGGGCTAACGGCTGAATAGCCGAGTTGGAATCAGAGAATGGGAAAACTTTGTCGGTATAGATTGGTTGGGACAAACAAACAGGGAGTCATTCCTCATTATCGGATGGAATACTTAGAAGTTTCTCCCAAGATGCAGTGCATGGTATCTTGGGGAGTGAACTCCATATAAGGGTCTATGTCTCAAGACCCGTGCGTTGTTGGTTTTTGATGTAGTTTTTACTGTTGGTTTTATGATTTATATTTTTATAATTATTTTAGATGAACGGCTTTTATTGCATGCATTCACTGTCATGTATTTATATATCGAATTACTAAGAGAAAGGGAAGAAGGATCCTGAATCCTTGTTGGTACCAATGCAGGTGAACCTGTGAACCAAGCTTAAAGTCGCAAAGAAGATCTTTCTTTCTCAGCATTCACCAACTAGTGAGTGACTTCGATCCTTAGATGAATCATTTAGTCATCATGCTTAACAAAATGATCAATGATACCTAGCAAAGAACCTAGAAAGTTAAGCATGATAATAAGCAAATTACTATGAACTGGACTATTGTAGTATAATTGATTATGTGGCAAAGACCCTGGACTGGATAGTAAGTATGGTGGACTGTGGCTAAGACAATCAATAAGACCCTGGACTGGGTGGTAAGTATGGTAGGTTGTAGCTAAGATAATCAATATAACTCTGAAATACTATATTAAGTTTCTGTATTTGCATATTTTTTCTACTAGCTAGTTGCAGTTATGCATGGTCAAAGACAAACTTGTGCACAAGGTGTAGGTTCCTCGAAGCGGTGCACCAAGGCCATGGGACCGCTTTGTCCTGGGGGGACATGGGTGCTAAATTAATTGCATCGAAAGTTCATGACCTTTAGTGAGGCTAGCTCCCTGCACTGAATAGGGCGTTGAAATTCCAAGAATGTCATAATGGCTTGGCCAGTGACCTTCATATAAATAGGGTGCATGCTAACAATATCTTGTGCAGGCAGAGTAAGTTATTATTCATAATCAGGGATGGCTGAACGACCGTGGATAAGAATTACCAAATATGGTGATAAATATATGTGTTCCTTATGTTCTTGAGATATGAATTATTAATTGAACTTAAGGCAACATAGCAAAATCACAATAATAAATGATGCTTTCACATATCTACTTAGTGTTGTCTTTTTATGTGAGTTTGGTTGCGGTCGCTCACCAGTACATATTGTGTACTGACCCAAGTTTGTGAGCATCCTCAGGTACTGGGGATTTGGCTGTTGCGAGGGAACATTGAAGGTTTTGGTCCTACACTTTAGAAGCCTTGCACTTGAAGCTTCCAAGTGAAAAAAAGACTCTAAGTGAAGGTGTTCCATGAGTTCTAATATTTTAATAAGGGATATGATGTATGGAGCAATGTTGTATCTTATTTTAATATTTCTACAAGTTGTATGCCAAGTCTGACATTTTAATCTCGGCCGTTCGAGGACCTTATGTTTTTATTTCAAAGAATTATCAATAAAGAGCTATTTCTATTTCAAATATGTGTTCAATTTCTCTATGAATGATGTATACTCTATCTTCAAATATCTGTATTACAAAATAAGTACGAGCACGCCTTGTACAATGCAACCCCAGGCTTGTACGATATTACGCCAAACAAGGATGACGGCTCTGTAGGACCAGGGTATGGGAAGCCCAAGCGAGGATGTTCGGTTCTGCGGAACTGGGGCGTGACATCATCTCTCCCTAAAAGGAAAGTTTAAGACTTATTACCAGAAAATTGATCATGGTTTAGGATATCTCACACCTCCGTCCATACCTGATGGCTCAGAGTCAGAGGAGGAAGCGTGTTTCCATTCATCTGAATCATCATTCTAAGATTCAGATGAAACCATCGATGAAGTATTCAAGCACGCTCTTTCTATCAACATGGTGTCAGCCAACTTAGATGATAAAGACAACTTAACTTTAGAGCCCTTCTAAAATAATTTGTGGGCACAATGGATGGATTCATAATGGGAGCTTCGATTTGAATAACGTGAACCACCCACAGAAGATAAAATTATTCAAATCGATGTAGGGGAAGATTCCTCCCCAAAATCGATATTCATCAGTAAAATCCTTTTGGAGGAAGATAAACGAGCTCTAGTTCAGCTAATAAAATAATACATTGACATTTTTGCTTGAAGTTATGAGGATATGCCTGGTCTGGATCCTCGAATAGCTACACATATGCTCAACATCCTTCCTAACGATAAACTATTCAAATAACAATAGAGACGATTTCGCCCAGATATGATGGACGCAATTAAAGCTGAAGTCAGGAAGCTGATATCATGCGGCTTCGTTCAAGAAGAACAACATCCTAATTTGGTAGCTAATATAGTTTCAGTCATGAAGAAGAATGGAAAAGTCCGTGTATGCATAGATTATAGGGATGTAAACTCAACCTACCCAAAAGACGAGTTTTCTCTCCCTATCACGGATGTCATGATCGACAATACCTGTGGCTTCAAGCGTATGTCGTTCATGGATGGATTCTCAGAATATAATCAAATTAAGATATTTCCCAATTATGAAAAGTGTACTTCTTTTCGTACACCATTAGGAGTGTACTGCCATACAATCACGTCCTTCGTTTTGAAGAATGAGAGAGCAACGTATCAACGAGCCATGAGTACAATCATTCACGAATATCTGCGAAAGATAGTAGAATATTACGTAGATGACATTGCTGTTAAGAGTCATTTTAAAGATGACCATCTTAAAGACCTGGAGACGGTATTCAAGTTAATGTGTCAATATTATCTAAAGCTGAATCCAACTAAATCCTTTTTAGGAGTCTCCAGTTGCAAGTTCGTCGGATTTTTTATAACTTCCAAAGGTATTCACATTGACCCTGATAAGGTCAAAGCCATTCTTGAAATGCGGCCTTCGCATAACCTCAAAGAATTTCGTGGACTGGAAGGTCGTCTAGCATATATCATAAGGTTTATCTCAAATCTCTCAGGACGATGTCGACTCTTCACCCAAATGATGAAGAAAGGTGTCTTATCTGTTTGGAATGAAGCATATTAGTAGGCATTTGATGACATTAAATGATATCTAACAAACCTGCTAGTTCTGGTGGATCCAATTATAGGAAAACCTTTCTTGTTGTATGTTCGAGCAATAGATCATTCCCTAGGAGCTCTTCTCACACAAAAGAATACCGAAGGTCATGAACAGGCAATCTACTACCTCAGTCGTATGATGATCGGTGCCAAGCACAGATATAAACTTATGGAAAAAGAATGGATCCCTCTAATATTTTCCATTCACCATTATGTGACAGGTCAAACCATCCATGTCATATCCAGGGTGAATCCCTTCCGGATATTGATGACCAAACCGAGTACACTTAATTCTCGTCTAGCTACATGAGAAATGTTGTTATCACCTTACGATATGGTGTATTTTTCGCAGAAGGAAGTGAAAGGTCAAGCCTTGGCAGATTTCTTAGCAGCTCACCCAGTATCAAAATTTTTAAAGCTATATGACGACATCCCTGATGAAGTATTGGAGTCTAATATAGCAATAGAAGATAATACTTGGCAAATATTCTTTGATGGGGCATCAAAAGTTGTCCCCAAAGGCAATATCATAACTGGAGTCGGTATAGTCCTCGTATCTTTTGACAAACTTTTGATACGTCGTACATATTCTTTCAAAGAATCTTGCTCTAATAATGTAGCAAAATATAATGTTATGCTCATTGGCCTCTAGTTGGCCAGGCAACTTGATATAGAGTATCTTGAGGCTTATAAAATTACAAACTGATAGTTAACCAAACCAGAGGAGAATACGAGGTTCACCATGAAGACCTTATTCCTTATCATCAAGCTACAATCGAACTAGACTCTACCTTCGAGGGGTTCTTTATTGAATATGTGCCTCAGTTACAGAACATGGAGGCAGACGCCCTTGCCGAGTTAGCATCCTCTTTGGCTATTCCTCTAAGAAAATAACATTCGATTAGAGTAAGAGGTCGAGAGTTATTCTGTGCTAAAAACAACTTATATATCGAAAGCATCTCGAAGTAGAATCTACTCCTGATTCTGAAGGCTGGAGAATCCCTTTCATAGATTATGCGGCATATGGGGTCCTTCCAGATAACCTGAAAGTGGCTACTTCGATTAAAAGATGCTCACTCTGGTTCTACAATAATGCAGTATCCCAGATATTGTATCGTCGCTCATATGATGAACTCCTATTACGATATCTTTTCGATCATCCCGGACATTGTATCCCACTACTGTTCTTCCCGATACAATTAATCCTGCATCGGCAATGGACGTTGAGCTACAGGCCGAACTGCTACTGCTGGTCCTCATTGTTGTACTGCCCTTGAAGCTGACAATGTATGTAACTGTTGTGCTAGCCCTCCTGGACACTGTATTAATGGACAAGTGGCAATCTTATGATTGGGGCTTCCATATCTCAAGCATAGTCTATTAGCTACCCAGCAAATATCCCGAGTATGACTCCCTTGCCATAATATGTACAATTCGTCGGCGCTCCCCATCGTTGTTGCTGTTGTTACTGCTGCTGCTACCTCGGCTGCTGTTGCCGAGTAGGTGCTATCACTGTCGAGGTCACTAGCCTCCTCTGTGTTATGTCATGGATGCGAATGATAGGGGATGGTGCTGACTTTTGCGGTACTGGTCCTCTCTCGCTACTCTTTCCATGAGGCCACTTTCGGTCTACTCTTCTTGCTGCTATCCTCTAAGAGGTAAGCTCAACCCTCTTGGTCGCTATTAATACTGCCTCAAAGGTTTGGTAGTCATGCACCTCTACCATATGTAATATCTCCAAGTAAAGTCCCTGCTGGAACCTTATTGCTCTCTCCAACTCTGTCACCACCTTGGTTGGAGCAAACCTACTTAGTCGGTAAAACTCTGTCGCATAACCATCTACTGTCCTTCAAGCCTACTTGAGGTTGGTAAATCTCTATTGTAGCTCGCACTGAGCCACAATACTAAAGTACTTTACCCTTAACCGGGTTTTAAAATTGTCCCACAAAATAGGATGCCTCACTCCTATCTTCATCATGGCCCACCAATCTCTTGCAAGATCCTGGAGCTGCAAGCGAGCCAGGTCAATATGTTCCTTAGCCAAAACTTTAGCTGCTGCCAAAATGGTCTCAATATCCTGGAGCCAATCATCCATTATAATAGCATCCTCTATGCCAACAAAAAATTTGGGATTCAGTCTACAAAACCTAACCGATGCCCTAGAATCTACTCTTCCGTCTCGTTCCAGGGCCATCTGCAACCCTTAGTTCAACAGGATATTCTGTTCTTGTTATTAAAACTGTTGACGTTGTTGTTCTTGATGTTGTTGTTGCTAAACCACCATCTGATATTGTTGGACAGCCAATATTCCCTGGATAATTTCTAGTAAGGCTGGTATATCTAGTGCTTCCAATACTACGAGACGTACAAGAGCACCTGAAACCAGCTGCTCTGTCATATTTATCGTGGTCTCAGCTTGGATCCCTAGTTAGGCTTCTACAGGACCTCGCTCCACTAGAAACACGGACTCTCTTTTTGCCATAATATCTTGAGGAGGGAAAACCCTAAAGAAGAGCCCAAGAAACATCAAGTATAGGACAAGAAGGAATAAGAAAGCAACAAATATGGAAAATTTTAAGCTAAGTATCGAAGAGGACGAATTCAAAATTTTAAGAAGAATCATGTTTGATTGAGACTCCTATGACCATGACACCCTATAAGTCTACAGAACACAGACCTGCATGGGCCACCAATAAAACTTAGTCACGCACCAATACCAAAATATGGAGACGGATATGGCCAGCTACCCTGTATAAGGTACTATATGCCATACAACGATCACTATTGTAACTAGACAAGGGGGTACATGCTACAATCAAGTTTCATAGGGCCAAGAACTTTTATGTCTTAATCATTCAAACAAGAAGCAATAATATAGAATACTTCAGGGTAAGCAATAAGGCGTCCCAAATGCCACATCAGAATATTCTTTAAAGGTCTGGCGATACAGAATTATATGTCAGATGCAAGATCAAGGTATACATGATAGTGAGTCAGCTATAGTCTAAATATATACACTCATATAAGGAAGTAGTATACAGATTTGTCGGCTAACGGGTGCCGGTTGGCTAAATGCCTAAAAGAATATAGTTTACAAAAGGCGAGCAGTGAATAAAAAAACTCACTCGTTATCCTCGGCGACCATGTTCCTGGTACGCGCCATAAGTCTGGAAAAAGTGTGCTGGATCCTCGGGTACTGGCTCAAAACATGGCCATACAAAACCAGTGGTGTTAGACCCCAAATAGCAAGTACCACAAAGGAAGCATGTCACCCCCAATTTTCTAAACAAGGATAAATTAGTCATTTAGCATAGTTATAGTATTTTAGTGATTTAATAATTAATTAGTATGCTATATTAATAATTGTGGATTGTGCTATATTATTTATTAGTTAGTGGGCTAGCCTATTAGTTAGACTTGTCACTTGGGAACCCAAAAAGACTTGTCATGATAACTTTTGAGCCCAACATGGACCAAGCCCAACAGACCATTTTTTACTAATTAATTAGGAGGGTTAGAGTTAATTTAGATTAATTAGAAGCCTTCCAAATTTATCCCTTCCTAATTAGGACCTACATGACACTACTGGAGGGGCAACTGGGACATTTGATATTGCTTGAGGAAGAGGGAAGGGCTGGCCACTTTACGAGGGGTCTCATCTCTCTCTCCTCTTTATTTATATTCATTTTAGATCCCCAATTCTATATCTCTAATTTCTTTCATTTCCTCCATTAATTTCCTTCTCAATTCCTTCACTTTCCTTCTCATTTTTATCCCTCAATGAGCCTTGGTGCTTGGAGAAGCAAGAAGCACAAGGAGAAGGAGCTTTGGTAAAGAGATCATGTCCGGATCGTGTCCATTGAGCATTTTATTGGGAATACATCTCCCTATTGGTAAATTTTAAATTTATTTTCATTCTAGCTTACAAATCATGTATTTGACTCTTAAGAACACCCCAGTGGCATAGGGATACCTATAGGAACAAGTTCCAGGCTAATTGGTTGTGTATTGTGTATTCTACATAGGTTTTTGTATGTATTTTGAGAGAATTCTGAGATTGACACATCAATTGTGTATCATGAGACCAATTAGATCTAATTATACTTAGATCGGATTTGTGCGACTAGATACGTGTCCACAAATGGATACGTGTACGTCGTATCATGGTATTTTGTGATACGGAGCCCATTTTGGATGTTTTGCATGATTTCTCTTCAATATATGTTGTAATTAGTTCAAATAGCTATTATTAGGTGTAATATACATGTGGGAATGGTTATTTGTGTAGAATTGGATTTTTGGCACTCCAAATGAATATGTATCATAGTGTATTATATACATATAGCCTATCAAGTGTTTGATCTAATAATTTATAGTGTGTATATATATATATATATATATATATATATATATATATATATATATATATATATATATATATATATATATATATATATAGATAGATAGATAGATAGATAGATAGATAGATATAGATATATTGATAAATATAACTATACTTATGTATAGTTTTGTATATATGTATTTGTGTGTGTGTGGTGTGGTTTATTAAGTGTGTCTATGAGTGAAGGTTTGTGTCTGTGTGTAGTGGCCAAAGTGAAGTGTTCATAACAAGGAGCATGACAGTGCACTGTGTGCACTGTCAATTAGATACTGCAGTAACAGCAAGGAGTGCAACCTATGCACATGTGTGCACAAGTAAAGCTTTGTGGCTAGGTCTGGGCATTTTGGTGCAGAGGGTGGACAGTTATGTATCTTAAGTGTAATATATAGCATTGTAGTATTAGTAGAAGGGAGTGATGGATAGGAGTTTACAGGCTTAATTGTGGGTCTGAACTTGAAGTTCAGTAGTTAGAGGTATAGGTATTAGTCTTGGAAGGCATGGAGGGTTGTGTGCAAGTGAGTTGTGCACAGATACACTAGGTAACGAGAGTGAGTCATTACCTGAGTTCAAGTAAAAAGTGTGTAGTAGCAACTTAGGTAGCAGACAGTGCATGTTGCACTAAGGACATGGGTTGAGGTAATCAAAAGTGTATGATAGTTTAGATATTAAGGTAATTAGGGTCTGATCTGACCTGGAAGACATGAGGACAGGTAAGGTCAAGGTTAGCAGCAAGTCATATTTAGTGGAACTCGAGCAAAGAGGTATGAGTTATCAGTTGGTTTCAAGTGGTACTTGAAACTTCGATGTTCACTTGCAACCATGAGTTAGTGACTGTGATTAGTTACCATATAGAAGGTAACTAATTAGATATATCAGTAGATACACTATTAGTTATTAGTTAGTATTAGTTGTTATCTATCTACTTATTAGTGTATATGTGTACATGTTAAGTATCAGGTGAGGTATTATAATTAGTTTGGTATTAGTTCAGTCAGTGCCAATTAGTGTCAGTAGTTGTCTAGTTAGGAACTAGTATTCTTTTAATGTCAGTCAGTAATAATGTTAGTTAATTAAGGTAGTGTATGTATGTTAGTTATCCAATTACTTGATACTAGTTAAGGTTTCAGTTGGAATTTGTAGATAGTTAGTTAACTCATGTACTAGTTAGTATATCAGACCTGAAGTACTTTAGCTTATAGGGTATTAGTGTTCTTGGTTAGCTTAGCTAGTTAGAGACTAAAGCTTAGCTTGAACATAGAAATTAGTATGATACCTAGAGAAGACTTAGAAACATATTAGTGCATTCTTTAATTTATTTCTCCTTTATTACACCAATTTGACAATGATGTTCATATATAGGGTTGTGTGATACCAGTTTGGATACCGAATTACAACATTGCTCTGGACCACAAGCGAGTACATCTCTCTGTTAATTTTTAGTCATGATAGTGTATATATCACATGTTCTAGAAATATATACTTGATTCTGACATAGTGGTTACATGGACTGGTACTATATGGACCCTATCAGGAGATATTATCCTCTTATAGAGTTCATCGGGTAGTATTTTACATATATTTTATCGTATGTATCGGGTATTGATTATCGTGTACTTCATGTTCACACACTGCTGGTGTTCAGTGTGCTTATATTCGTGTTCGTAACGTGTTATGATTGGATCCATGAGTATTGGTTGGGGACGGGAGAGTAAAAGTTGGTTATGTGATCAAGCCCAAGTGTATTCGTGTATATGTTGATTACATATCACACATGTAATCGAGTTACCATATTGTATTCGTGTTCAAACCAAACCGATCACATAACAAACTTGTCCTCTATGGCACATTAGCTAGTTTATCTATTTTTATTACTTGCAGCTATTCATATTGTACGTTCTTCATTCCAGTACATTACCTGTTCACTCTAGTCATTCCATTTTCTATTGCTAGTTATCTTGTATTCTTTCTATTATTTGTTATATATGTTCTATTATGTATTTGAAATAGCTTTCAGAGGTTTGTACTTCACTCCAATCTTGACTGGATATATTTTTTAGATGATTGGCATGTGGATCAGTGTCCTACTTATTACGGGCTGCAGGACGGTGAGCCATTAGAGGATTCTCCCCTAGAGCAGGAGGACCTAGTGCCAGTGATCGAGGAGGCCTAATTTTATATTTTGGACATTGTTTTAGTCTTATTTCTAGACTCATGGCATGTATATATTTTTTTGGGAGTGACTATATATAGACTTATGGTTTTTGGACTTGTGGATGTATTGTGACTCTTATTTTCTTTCTTTTATTCTATATCATGCTTACATCCTCCTTTAGTTTTATTTTATGATTGAGTATTATTTACCATTATCATATACCATATTGTTCCTCTATTTGGAGTTGAGATGGCATTGACAGGTACTATATATATATTTTATAAGATATTTAGATAGTATGGTTGAACCAGACAGCGTTCTACCGTCGATGCTGCGGCGTAGGCTGGGGGTTGTTCACTACTCGAGCCCTTATTCCGGGTGCGGGTCGTGACAAAGCACGAAAAGAAGAACAAAATCCAAAGCAATAAATATATATACATAATAGATTTATGCCGTAGCGTAGGTTCATGGTATATCTTAGCATAAAGGCCCAACCCTACAACTAAACAAGGACATGGATTGAACCCATCACACTATGATAGTCCATTTTCCTAGGCTATTAACAGAATAATACAATCACAACCAAGTCCAATTTATAAAATCAGTCAATCGCTTATACGACTTGCTATTTGTGGAGTCTAAAGTTATCTCAGAATAATGCATAATAGGTATCCCCAAATCATGCAATTGTCGAACATGAGCTAACCTAGCCAAAAGATGAATATACAAGTATTTCACGAGTTGTACCAATTTTCGTAGGGCCATTGCGCTTAAAATATTGTATTAGCAGTTCCAATGTTTATATAATGGAACAGTAGCTCAGCATATTTATAATAGGTCAGATACTGCACTCCACTAAGGCAGATGATATACAGTATCTATGGTGGCCAGCCTACAGCACACTAGATTAAATCTCTATATGAAGGTTCATTGACATAATCTCGAGATATCATTTCCTCCCCATGTTACTACCACTTTAATTGCTTAAATTAATCCTATATTGTGTTCAAAAATCTCAAGGCATGGCCACATGAGAATTTTTCTTAAGATATCGTACAAAGTACGGGCACGCTAGATACGAATCCATAAAAATTCAAATCTAGATTCACCCGATGTGTATGCAACTTTCAATAATAAATAATCAAGCCTTACTTTGGTATTTAACTCGTATATCATGCCCTTGCTGGAAAAATAGTATATTTATAGTATCACGCATTCAGGAATTTAGAGGCATTCTCCTTGCACATCCCAAATATAATCACTTTAACACGTAATACGATATATCGCATCTCAGCGCACATTAGATCAGAAACTTTATCAGGCAATAATCGTATCAGCACGGATACAGTATTCAAGTCCAATCACCAATTATCATTGGGTCACATAAATCTTGATTATATTATAACACAAAACTTATGTATGCACATAGCTGGTTAGTCATTATTTACTTAGTCTGGTTCACCGAGAAAATCTTAATCCAGCACATATTCATACCATGTATGAAGATAATCTTAGCACATGGTCATATCAGCATGAGGTCTAGTTCTAAGTCCATTCTCCCTTAGGATCATAACACAAGCAAAAACCAGGATAAACCACATAGAGGATGATAAGAACATTCAAAATATAGGATAAGTGAACACATAATAAAAATACTATATGCACGCATGGGATCACTAAGGATAATATGAGCATAAAATTGTGCATAAATTGTACGCATGAAGGTCTGGCGCATAAAGTCTCATGAACTACCAAAGGGGTGGCGCACAAACTCACAAAAGTAAGGTTGGCGCACAAACTCACAGAAATAAGGTTGGCGCACTTTTGCAAGAAAGTGCGCACAAAAAGGGGTGTGGCACACTTTGTCAAGTTAACCAACACAGCGCTCTTGACAAAAGTGCACGAACAAGAATAAGACGTGCTTTCAAAGAAAGTGCATAAAAAGTTAGCTAAAAGATAAAATACACAATTCGAGGTCAAAGCTAGACAGTCGAGAAGCTCATCAGTCGAGGAGAACACAAATCAATAACACAAAAATTGAGAAACCAACCAAAGCTTCGTCCCTAAGGAAATGAAGAGGGAAGAAAGTGTGCCACTAACCAATATAAGAAAAGTGCGTCGCTAACAAAACATAGAAAAAGTGCGCCAGATTGCTAAACGCAAAGAAAGTGCACTGACTGACTGTGGCACACTTTCTCTCGGTTTTCCAGGGAGAACTTGATTAAATACGCACCAAAGTGCACCAATTGAGTTTTTCTCTCGAAAGTACGTCGCTGACTCGAGGAGTGTGACTGGCAAACTTTTGCTAGGAGACTGAGTACAGTATGATTAGTACGCACAAAAAATATGACAGCACACCAATGTGCCCAAAGTGAAACATGCATATTTCTATACAAAAGGGGTCATCTTGCATACTCTTCACAGAGCATTGTTCTTCTTCTCCAGTTAGCCATTTTGGTATATGTAATGTATTATGTTTCAGCACTGAACTTTGTTGGACTCAAAAACAAGCACGACCAAAAGCAAAGTTACATAAAATATGGTTCTAAATACTATGAGCTAATTAGTTTTATGAAATACAAAGTTTTGGGATATCAAATCCCAGGAAAACAAAAGTGAACCCATGGACCTAAACTCAGGTCCATGCAATTCCAACCAAGAAATCAAGAACAACAAATATTAAAGATGAAGGGGTGCTCGGTCCCAACAATATAAGCTAGAAATAAACAATAATTATTAAGAACAAAAAGCATGCATAAACCTATGGTTCTTCTTCTTGTGCAAGATATACTTGCCTATGGAGCAAAAGAGAAAATAGAAAGAAAAGATAATGAGCAGAGAGAGAAATAGGAATATATACAGGTTTAGGTTTGAGATATGGACCGTTGGATCACTGAAACCCATCTAAACCACATATTCCACTACCCCAACCCAACCCACTATCTCCACAACTCTCAGGTCCGGTCTAAACAATGGTCGGACTAGCAACCATTGTGCGGCAAAATGCGCCAAGGAGAATATGCGCCAAAGTGCACGAGAAAAGGGGGCTAACATCTCTACCCACCTTAAAAAAATTTGTCATCAAAATTCAAACTCGTGGCTAGTTAAAGATATCAAGACAAGAAACAAACTAACTACAAGCAATCTACAGATGCAAGCAATAACATCACAACACATATGTGATCGCCTGATCAAGAAATCTAGGATGCAAAGGCATAAGGTAGAATATACCTTTTGAATTGAATAAGTGCGGGTACCAAGATCGAATATCGTTCTCGCACTTCCATGTTGATTCCCCAAGAGTGTGATGGCCCCAGGTAACTCGTACAAAAAAATAGTCCGGTTCTTGAGTACCTTCTCCCTTCGGTCCAGAATGAATACGAGTTTCTCCTCGTAAGATAAGTCGGTACCAACGACTAATCCAGAGTATTCGAGAATATGACTCGAATCTGGGACATACCTACATAACTGAGATACATGAAATACATCGTGCACCTCACGTAGTGAAGGTGGAAGGGCAAGATGATAAGCCACATCGCCTACCCTATCAAGAATGTCGAACAGTCCAACGTATCGCGGACTAAGCTTCCAGCAGACCCTGAATCTAATAACTCCCTGGGTTGGTAAAATTTGCAAGAATATGTGGTCGCCGACATGAAACTCTAAAGGCCTATGATGCTGGTATACCTAGTGACGATATCGATCCGGCGTAACCCGAAGTCGCTCTCTGATCTGCCTAACAACTTCAACTGTCTGTGTGATCATTTCGGGACCTAATATCTTTCGCTCACCAATATCGTCCCATGCCAGCGGTGATCTACACTTCCTGCCATATAGTGCCCCGAAAGGTGTCATCTGAATACTGGTCTGATAACTGTTGTATGAGAATTCCACTAAGTACAGGTAATTCTCCCAAGATCCACTAACCATTCCTATCAGGAATATGATATCGCACGAGCACAAGTTACGCCCGTGCAAGACCATAAATCCAAACATGCAGAGTAATAATTAAGCCACAAAGTCGCACAGATAGTCTGAATGTAGTAGAATAAGAACCAAACAGGTGCTTGGTAACAAGTTCACATAATCATCTTAGCGGAAGCATTAAATGAACACAAGTATGAAACAATAACAAGCTCTTTATTGATAATCAAGATTTATTACAAACGGTGCTAGGCCGAGATTATAAGTCGCTCAAGCTCTCTCTTTCTCTCTCTCTCAAACATATAAAGGTGTGCCAAGCAGCTTACAACTTAAGATAATACATAGGCGATATTCCAACATTATGTCTCGTATATGTGCTTCAGCTGCGGATGCAACACTCAAAGGCTCCAGATCAAACTCTATGTCTTAGTGCACACGAGAGGATTCTCCGCACCGAACGAGGTTCTTCCACACCCTGCAAGTAATCTGGTGGGTTATCAGTACATGAATGCACTAGTGGGGAGGCTTCTCACCTGCTCGATAAATCCAAACACGTTATATAGGTTCCGTGCACCATCTATTAAGTTATCTTTCTAATCTTATCTTAGGAACAGTTTCATGGCAATGATGTAAAGCCTAACTCGTGTGGCAGAATGTCATACGATATAAGAGAAACACGACGAAACTTACCAACTTACCATTTTTCTTTCCCAGTCCAATGATACAACCAAGTTAAACCAAGCACGAATATTATAATAAAATCCATGGAATCGTATAAGCAGAGATAGGGTGTTACGAGTGGGTTCCTAACTCAGGTGAACGATATACTCAGATATATGATACTCAGGTTACTTTGTTACTTTAAATTGTTTGATTACATGATACTCAGTTCATTCAAGGGTTATATTCAGATTACTTGTTTCAATATGATAATTCGCACGCGGATTACCGTAATCGAGCTTAACTTAATCTATATGAACATAAGTCGCTGGCCTGAAAGCCATTGTGGATAGTAGTCTGGGCAGACGGCGGTCGTGGCAGTGGGGGTAGCTAGCCCCACTGCGAGTAGTCGACTCCCCCGTGCTGATGTTGCTAGCTGACTACCCGAGTTCCAGCCTAGGTTGACATGGGCCTGGTGCTCTCGACGGCCGTTCAAAGGAACTATACAAACCTTGCACACAAGTTATCCGCGATGATGTAATCTCTTTTATTTATTCTTGTTTACTTATCTTTTTACTTCTTATTATTATACGACGATGGTGGTAGCACGACACGAGCCCACTACGAGCCAACCCAAATGGCGATGGTGGTAACGCGGCGTGAGCCCACTATGAACCACCCATAACGGCGATGGCGGTAGTGCAGCACGAACCCTCTACGAGCCATCCCGAGCAATTATTGTTCTTCATTATTTATCAGTATAATTTAGTTCATTTTACTTGATACTTGTATTACTTTCTTATCATTTCTTTCAGTCTTTCATTATGTAGTTCCCGGTATAGGAAACCGCCTTGGCGACCTTATGGTCCCGAAACCTTTCCATGTTTCCATTGCTTGGCTCGGAAAGACTATTCGATAGTCTTCCTGCCTCAGGTGAGTGAATCATGTTCCAAACTTGTTTTCCAGGCCATGGCATAAAACTACGAGACAAGCATTAAAATGAGACAAACGAGTACTAATTAGCACATAAAGCAGGCAAGCATCAAAATAATAGAAACATAAGATGTTATGCTAGCACGAGTCTAAAAGGTTAATACGAGGATTAAAACCTTGCAGAGGCATATAGTGCAACCTAATCGATAAGACGAGCAGTATAAACATGTGAAGTAATGTACTACAAAGAGTATATAATGATTTTCTCGCAGCATTAGTATAGTCTACTTGTATGAAGCTAAAGTAGCATGCGAGGGTCCAAATATAGGCCAAATTTTATTTCCATATTCTAACACAAGTAATAAAAGAATAGGATTATTCCCTTAGCTAGGTGTGTTGTATTCTTTATTAGCATGCAAGAGATAATTCACCTAGCGACTAGCATATATCGTCCATATTTTTATGTGTGCAGGCTAAACAAAGGCAAGTTCATCGTAACCACCCACCTTAGTGATGATTCATCTTGGTCGAGCGATACTTCGAGTATGCCTTTAAAAGTCTAAGCCTGAACTCCTGAAGGCTAAGTCTGAATGCCTCAAGCAAGTCTTTTAGCTGAGCAAAGAGGGTTGGGTTATCGTACTAGCTCTATTTTGAATCGGCTCTCCGCTTCAGCGAAATGGGTCATTATATTATACACCACTTAGAACAAGTCTCATCCTCGAGACTTCCTGAGCATAAACTATTCTATCGTATACTATCGAATCTATCTCAAGCATAACAATTTGTGTTACGTATGTGTTGGGTCTGTCACATTGAATGACTCTATTATTCAGTCCAAGCTCTGACTCGGTCTCTACCATGCCTTAGCATAGAATATATATCGCTTAACGCGGGGTACGGTATAATCCATCTTGAATGACGATCTAAGGCTAGGCAAACTTATCCAAATCATTATACTCGTCCATGCAAATCTAACATATTTACTTGTACTAGCATTCGAGATCAGCATATTGTGAGTCTAAATCGTGCACATATTCTAGGCATTCCTCAAACATATGCATGTCAACCAACTTATTATTAGTGAAGTCTTTGTACTTAAGTTCAATATATCACTGAGCCTTGGATCGTGCACACATTCAAGGCATCCCTCAAACATATGCATTCAACCAAACTTAGCGGTAGAGAAGTCGGATAAGCTACTCACGAAAATCTCAAGGGTTCTAGTCTTACGAATCACAATGATACCTCCAACGGGGTCAATCAAAAATCCAAGTAATTCCAGTCCAACCCAAAATTTAAGCATTGTACTACCGTCAAGCACGATCTATCCGTTCTACCGACTAGAGTCCATGTCCTATCGTCTATTCTATTTGTGTCAAACATAACATACACTTACCATTCTAAGTCAAATTCTAAGTCTTGTCGTCCTAATTCTATGGCTTGCTCAGGCAATGCTCTAAAGTCGGTCATACAAGTTCTTTAATTCGGCACAGGGTCATCTGCCTAATTACTAGGTCAGCTCACAAGGTTATAAGTACAGTTTATGCTCATGACTCATCGTGCAAATTTGTTGCATGATGCTCACCCCAATTCCTAAGGTTAAACTATTATTCTTTTGCACGGGATATTCTAACCAAGCTCGTTTTACTCAGATTTTTACCCATCGAGCACAGATCATCCTACTCACATTAACACGTTCGTTTGTACAGGATCCGAGTTTGTTCATCCCAATCCATAATGTATCCATGTCACATTACAAGCCTAGCAATTCGTATAGTCGATCTCCACAAACATATGATAGGATCCACAGCCCTTCTAAGTCTAGACCACCAAGCCATGATTCAATTCTAAATCTTCGATCTCAATAATAACTCCAAGTCGTCCAACATGATTCACGAATCCCTTTATGAAACCATCAAGCGTGTCTTACCTCAAGTTCTAGACAAACTCATCCTTGAAATACTTCCAATTTACTTGTATTCTAAAATTCGTCTTATCGTGACAAACCATAAGTCAAAATGATTCTTCAATTGTCACGTTCCGATCTTCCGCAAGTTCAATCATACCCATTGGGCAGGAAATTACCACGCCAATGCTTCTGCTGGATAATCGTCCTAATCCGGGTGTGACGCATATGCAAGCATGGAATTACGCTGGCACAAGTCAAGAACGTCAAACGTTATGGTTATCATCAAAATATTCAAGACACCTTATCATTACACTTTTGTTTCATAAAAGTTATATATGTATATATATATATATATATATATATATATATATATATATATATATATATATATATATACATATATATATATATATATACCAAGTTATGTTCATCTAATAATCGTTCATGCCGTGATCATAATTCGTCTAGCCAAATCGTCCAACTTCAATGTTACCGTTCGATCAATCCGTAGTCTACTTCTAGCATTTCTTAAATAACTATGTTCAAATCCTCAAGCCAAAGTCTATCCAGTTTATTGCGTTCTATTTTATCGAGTTCGTCTGAATAATCATCGAACATGTTTCTGTGAGTTCGATCATCCCCGCTAGACGTGAAATCACCACGTCATTGCTCCCGCGGGATAATCATTCTCATCCGGGCCTGATTGTCGAGGGTTATCTTTCGAACTAGATTCAAGATCGTTCTTCCAAACTCCAGATCGAATCCGTTATCGCTTACCTCTTTCATCGAACCACAATATTCCTTTACTTGTACCAATTCATGCTATCTGTAAACTATCAATACCATATCAAGTCTATTAATTTGAACCCATAATATCCATTCTCAGACTAACTTCTATCGAGCGATATCCTACTTAAGTTTAATCCATTTTGATTTAACTCAAAATCGTATGCATGATCAACCAAGTATTCTCGACCAAGATATTGATTCTATTACCTTGAATCCTTATTCGATATAAGCGTTATCACTTGTTCAACACGTTCTTAATTATTTGAACCAAATATCGCACGAGGCCTCTGAATTTGCTTAAACATTTCTAAAATAATCCATACACCACTCAGGAATTAAGTCATCCAATTAAATCCTCAATCGTGTTCACATCGCTCACTCATATATCCAATTTATTTCTTAAAACTCCAGTACGATACCTAAGCATCGCTACGAAAAATCTTAGTCCCTTATATATCCTTATTGATAGTCATCCAGTAAACCATATTTGATTTGTATCTGCCAATACGAAATACCGTCCGAGCTATCTCGAAAAATCCAAGCACGATCCTCTATATTCGCCTTAGCGATAAACGGATAACGTTTCTATCGGTTGATATTCTAAGTCTGACTTATTCTTATCTGAATGACATCCTAATCTTGCTTGCAAACTTGCTCGTACCAAATGGTCTTGGCGCGCGATACTCAACACAACTTAGCCGAAAGGCTGTGTGCATAGCTAACTATCCAAACAATATTATATCTAGTATACTAACCCGCTTGGTAATCACGTATAGGCATTCGAGTTCACACATAACTTGCCAATTCTAGCATGAGTCTATTCCCACAAAGTCTAACACAGGTCGGCATAAGGGTATTTGCATAACTATCCATTCACATACACTTTTGAAATTATTTAGACTCATTGTATGGAATATTCCAACGGGTCAATGAGAGAGAGTATATGTAACATAATCTACGAATGAGCTTTCCAAAACTGAGAGAATCGATACGAAGTCCAAGGACATAAAGCCATGCCCTGATACCAATATGTCATGCTCCGATCTTTCGCAGGATCGGTCGTCCCTACTAGGCACGAATCACCGAGCCAGCGCTCCCGTGGGACGATCGTTTCCATCAGGAGCGTGATGCCGCACGAGCACAAGTTGCACCCGTGCAAGGCCATAAATTTGAATAGGCAGAGTAATAACTAAGCCACGGAGTCTCACAGATAGTCCAAATGCAGTGGAATAAGAATCGAATAGGCGCTTGGTAACAAGTTCATAAAATCGTCATAGCGGAAGCATTGAATGAACACAAGTATGAAACAATAACAAGCTCTTTATTGATAATCAATATTTATTATAAACGGTGCTAGGCCAAGATTACAAGTTGCTCAAGCTCTCTCTCTCTTTCTCTCTCTCAAACATATAAAGGCGTGTCAAGCGGCTTACAACTTAGGATGATACATAGGCGATGTTCTAATATTATATCTAGTATATGTGCTTCAGGTCCGGACGCAACACTCTAAGGCTCTATAGAGAACTCTATGTCTTAGCGCACAATAGGGGATAATCTGCACCGAACGAGGTTCTCTCG